>OX155975.1:20319457-20686457 GCA_944548615.1 Micropterix aruncella | reverse complement strand
AGCGCGCCTGTGTATTTATTAACGCGGCCGGCCCATACAAAAAATGTATGGAGAATCTGATACCTGATTTTCTGGGATTTATTGTATAAAATCCTATTACAATCATTGAAATTTAAATAGCTTATAGTGAAGATATGTCATTTAACTTTCTTTTATAATAATTTGTCATTCAAATTAGTTATTATTTTCCCAGTGAGGACTAAAACCCCGCGCCCATATTGTATATTTTCTCGTGTGTTTTTATAAAAAACTACGCAAACTATTGCCTAATTTATTAGCTCACCTTATAAATGACTTATTGATAAAAACTAGTGTTTTTTGTCACTGCTTTTATTAGCGTAGTTTTAGCGGAATAACTAAAACGCTAGACCCTAATTTGAGAAATTTCGTGCAGCACCCTCTTAAGCAATCATTGAAAAAGTACTTCCTTTCACAATAAATATGAACCATACATTATAACCTCTCCGTTATCCCCTTCCTTTCCTTACCTTATTTTGGAAGTTTATTTATTTACTTTTTTATTTATTTATTTGTTAATATATTAAAATATGTATGTAATATGTATTATGTAATACTCAAAAATTTATTTATTTATTTAATTTTTACTTTTGATACACACACAATGTATATTATATGCTATAATTAAAAAAATAATTTTACGCTATAATTTTTTGCCTAATCTTCTTTTCACACCAGCATGTTGGTTGACTGGAAGATATTGTAAAGTAGCAATAAGTCCACCAATGTAATAATAATAATAATAAACTCTTTATTAAAATTGGAGGAGTTAATTTCTCTTAAAAAAACTCTTTATAAAAAAAGGAGGGGTTAATTAGAATACAAAAAGGCAAGCTTATTGCCACATGGCAATATCTTAAGAGTCCCTATCAATTTCGCCGCACGCTTAGTTTAGGTATTTTCAGAGCAGCGCAGGTGTCGCCGTTCGAACTATCGTAGTCAAATGAAGAGATACGGGCGCAGCGGCAACAAACAATCTTGATCCGCGACCGATTATCAGCACTCAAGTGGTATGTAAAACTAGTAAAAAATATGTTGTATAACATCTCAACGTTATTATATGTGACTCGATAAATTGTTACCTACTAAAAAAATATATTTGTCATTAAAAGTTTGAATATTTTTTGTTTGGACATACATAATAATAACAGAAAATAAAAATTTCGTCACATATTATGGTTATCATTTCTTGTTTATACTCTTTATTGTGAAAATATGGGCGGGTTTATTGTCATATGACAATCTTTTACAACCAACCCTACTATGACGTGTTATATGTATGTGTGCGTGTAACATGTCTGTAAGTGTGTGTCTTGTTATTGTATTCCATCGACAGAATCGAAAATGCAATTCCGTTAATTAGATCCTAACGGAAAATAGTGACCCAGTCGGGAATCGAACCCGGGACCTTACAATGTAAGATCAGAAATATAAAATACCGCCATTAATCTGTTATATTTTTTTATGACCTAGCGAATAGTGAGGTTGGCATTTACAAAGTATGTATATAGTATTATAAGTTATTGTTGCAACTATAAAACAAAATATAATACAACCAGAATATATGTTGAATGAAAACAAGCACGCTTCTTTACGAGAGGCGCTGAACTAATATTTTCACGTCGTTTGCAAGTGTTGGAGAAATTTGATGCTGTTAAAAGACACCTTCTTAGTTCCAGCCATAAAGCGCTTTCTGCTTGTAATATCGTATCTCTTTCAATTTCGTGACGGTCCTTTATTTGTTGTTTCATATTTTCCAAAAACAGCTCCTTGGCTATTTCATACTCATCCGATGACATGTCTGGCTTTTGACATGCTTCCCCGTAGTCACTACTATCGGCGTTGAATAAAAGACGTATTTTTGCTTTGTTGTCTTCGTCCTAGTATTCTGCATAAGTTTCTGCTGTTCAATTTTTTTCGCATTAGTAGATGGGCTTTTATCGAAAATTGTTTTATGTAGTTTATATATCAATGTTCCCGTATTATACACCACTACTACCACGTAACACTTTAGTTTGTAGGAATCTTTCAAAGCAAAATTAATGCGTTTTACTCCAATAAATTTTGCGACGATAGCATTGAATTGTCCAGCTCTGTTGATGTTTAAATTGTATAGGAGACTTCGAGCATGATATTCGAAGTTGGAGGTATTTGAATTTAATTTCCGCAGTAAAGTGTTTACTGTGGGGACACTGCTTGTATCTAGTTTTTTTCAGCTGTGCAGAAATAGTTTTCAAAATTTGTGTGTTCTCAAATATATGCTTCGGACTGTTTAAAATGTCGTTTTGTAGATTATTTATCTGTCTACCAAGGGAAGATTTTGCGCTTTCCTGTATCAAACTGCCGATTTAACGGATATCCGTAGACGTTTGAGTCGATCACTATTGAGCGGTCTTCGTTCACCAATTGGCATCGATGTATCTTTCGTCAAATTCAAGTTCTTTTCATTATAGTTGCGTAATAAATAATTGCTACATTCAATTTATTCGACAGTAACATTTTGACAGGCTCGGCTTTCCAAGTTGTACTGAAGTTGTACGTTAAGTTGTACTGAAGCATAGAATTTATTCGGCATCTTGGAGTCTACAAGTGTATTTATTCACGAATCATTCGAGCGCGTGTGGGTGGACAAAATCGCGGAAATAACAGCTGGTAGAGACAAGTTGAGACGATTACAGAACATCGGAAAAACGAGATGGTGGGCCAAAGACAAAGCATTGACAACCATCATGGAGAAAATTCGATACGTTGCGTTGATAAAGACTCTAAGTGCCATATCTTTGAGCACGGAGTTCGAGCCAAAGGTTTCATTTCATACAAAGCATTCATGGATTCCTTTCTTAAATTTGAAACAATTCTGACAGCCTGCGCTTCAAGAAAATATTCGATTTATCAACCCCTGTAAGCTTATACCTGCAAACTCCTACACTAGACTACCTTAAAGCTTGAGGATTTATCAAAACTTTGGAGAAGAATTTGTGGAAACAATTAGATCATTTTGACGACATTTTCAGTGCTGCAAGTTTGTTTGAATCCCAGGTCCAAGAATTAATTCAAGTCGAAAACGTTGATGTTGAAATACAGACCACGCTGCCATTACGGAGAACATCTAGAAAACCGATGATGAAAAAAGAAAAAAGATGAGTTATGTCAAGATGAAATTGGACTGCTATCTGCGGACCCAAATAAATTTTCTCTATTATCGTATACAAGGTCATCATCAACACGACTCTAGTTAAAATAGATGAAAAATTCAACTGCAATGAGCATTTAATGAAGGATGTCGCTTGTTTGGATCCGAACAACTTCCACGAAATTGACAAAAACGGAATTCCTGATGATGCATTAAAGTCAATCGCATCTATTGCCAATGTTGATCGAGAATTACTTTCAAAAGAACTCGAATCTTTTGCAAAAAGTTTTAAAGAACTTTCTAAAACTATTTGGGACGAACACATTTCACTTAGGGAGCATCACACAAAGGATTCAGATTCTCAGATTGAGAAAAAAGATGAAGAGGAGGAAGAAGAGGTTCCGATGCTTGCCGAAGTTGCATACCATGTGCATGTAAACTTTTGTCTGAGTATAATATGCACATAAGTACGAACTCCAACTTATACGTAGCTTATTGTACAATACTCACAATGTCATTTACGCAAGTGACTCGCGAGAGACGATTTTCAGCACTGAAGCGCATTAAGACCAGGCTTCGTTCCCTACTAGGTCAAGGACTGCTAGATTCATTGATTATTCTGAATACTGAATCGGATCTTATCAAGGATGACTAGGATATCAGTTTTTACGAAAGAGTTATTGACAATTTAGCTGAAACTTCTCCTCTTTTAAAAAAAATGCTGATTGGATAATACATTATCAATTAGTTAATTGAACTTTCTATATAAAAATATATAAAAATGTATGTCTTATTTTAACAAGTTATTGGTCCTCTAGCTGAAACTTCTCCTCTTTTATTTTTGTTTTTGATGGGATAGTTATAAATAACTAAACTTTTTTCATAAAAATGTATGTCTTTGAAATTAAAAACTTCCTAAAATTCGTGCCTATTTGATTATTATTATCATTTGGTTTATTGGTTGACCTGATGGTATCACTTGATCCTAGGCGCGCGGAGGGCCCCTAAAGTCATAATCCCACCCGGGCCCCTTAGGCCCAGTCCGACCCTGCACATACACGTAAATACGATTTTAATAAATAATAAATGCTAAAATAGTATAAACATATCAAATCGTGAAAATATTGCTTTTTTTATACGAATAAATATAGTCTCAAAATAATCCAAAACTATTCATGTGCCATACTTTTTTATTTTATTTGTTTTTTTTAAAACTTTTTTTGTCGAATAAAAAAAATGTTACGGGTAGAAATAACCCTTAAAGTTCCGTGCGCTATTTATATTCCACAGTGTATGGTTATATACAATTTCCCACTGAAACTTAAAGATGTTAATAGAAACCTTTGCGATATTATTATAAATTACTGTTATTATTACCAAGTAAAAATACCTTATATCTCCATCTTTTTTACCCATCGATGACGATCCAGGCAATGTCTTATTTTTGTTATTTAATTCTCTGCAAATATACATTATATATTTATAGATTTTTTGAAATTTATTTTTTTTGAACAATTATTTTAAGTCAAAAACCCTACTCTTTTTCGCTTACGATCCAAAGGTATCAATGACGCTTGCAGCGTTGCCACGCCGACGCTGGCGATGGACAACATTTTTACCCGTATTTATAGATTAAAGAAAGTAACAAACTATAAAAAAAATTAGTTAAATATAGTTAGGAAGGTGAAAACAATTTGCCTACGAAATTCACACGCCTTTCGTGTTTTTTCAGCTTTTTTTCTAACTTTAATCTTGGCCTGATAGTAAAGTTTAATGTTTTGACCTATTTTCTAAAAATTAAACACATTTTTTTGACATCTACAATAAAAAATACTGATAAGGTGAGGAGTGGGTCAAAATGCCAAAAATTTAGCGTGACGTATTTTATGGATAGCCCCTAACAAATCTTGCAGTATCAAAACCGCTTAATCGACGCATATCCACTGTCGAAAAGCGCTCGGCCGGGCGCGAGTATTCGCGCGCAGGACGCGAGAATATCGCGAGCTCCGGAAATCAACGCAACGCACGTCCACCGTCCAGTAGCCCTCGGGCGCGAATGCACGGACTAACGCGAATGAACAGCGCGTAAGCATGGATTTCGATAATTTATTACAGAGAAATATGTAGACATTAAATAAAAAAAAATAAAATACTGGGTGGGTAAATGCCTCAATTATTGAAATGTTTATATCTTGTAATTATTTTTATTATATTCTTACGCGTAGACGACGTTTTTACACACGATTTTACTGGGTTTATTCATAGTACAACACATTTTTTATTAGTGTTAATTGAATAAATTTAAAAAATATATATCGTAGACTTACTAATATATTATATGCTTAGTACGCACATTTTTTTTCAGAACGTTTTTCGCTACCAGTTAGCAGAAAAACGAATTGAAAAACCTCGTGTTTCGTCTTTATGTAAAAAACCATTTTTGTATATTTTTTTTCCTAATTTATACGAAGTTGTTATCAATATAAAATTTCGTAGACATACTAAATAAATAGGTGTTGTATAACTGTGAATTAAAAAATATCAGATATATCTTATGGTTATTGTAAAATTCGTCCTGAAAAAGTGTGTATTTTCGGTTTTCACATTGCGAAATTGATAGGGGCTCTTAAGACTAACCTAAACCTAAACACAGTGGTACATGCGCGCATTGTGAAAATAAAGATTATTACATAACATATAGACAAGTGGAAGAATTTAAAACTAATAATGCCCGAGGAGAGGAAATTAGGAGAGGAAGAGGAGAGAAAGGGAAGAACTGGTTACTTCTTAGAAAGGTAGTAATCCTTAAGGTGAGTCTTAAACGATGGTAAAGAAGGTGAGTTTCGTATATTTGCTGGGAGATCGTTCCAGAGTCTTGCACCATGGACAAAGAAAGAATAGGAATAGAAATCACTATTATGACTCGGAATTTTTAGTAAACTGTCAGAGGCTGACCGAAGTAAGAGACCGTGGGAACTTAGTGGTTCAAAAAGCTCGTGGAGATTGGATGGTGTTAATTGGGAGAGTACACGATATAGGAGAGCAAGTATATGAACATTTCTTCTTTGGCGTACTAGCAACCACTTAAACTGTGCCCTATAGTCGGACAAGTGATCATACTTACGTAGACCGAAGATGAATCGTATGCATACATTTACCTTATTTTATTGTGCAATAAAGAGATTTTCATTCATTTATTCATAACAATGCATATTTTCTGTCCCCTGTGCCCTTTACTCTCAAAAAAATCTCACCAATGTCAATCAAGATGGCATGTTGGTGCGAAGTTAGCAGCGTAAGCAGATGCTTGTACGGGGCATTGTACAGAGGGTGGTCTTTGATGTCTGGCGGCGGATGTCGGAGACAATGCTGTTCAGCTAGTAACCACCATACTTCTCCTCGACGGCCGCGAGGAATTCCTAAAAGCATAATTTTGCATTTTTGATTATTTTGTCTACATATGATTTGATTATGTACAGTGGCGGCGCTAGACCACACTTGGACGTCGGCGAAATTAGGTTCGCGAGGCCTTTTTTATTTCCCAGTCAAAAAGAAAACGTTAGATTACATGAGCCGAATTATAGTGAAACTAATGTATGAGTAAATGAGTATTATTGCTAATCAAATGATGTTAAAAATTACACAAATAGAAATTAAAATAGACAAACTTTTCAGCTTTTGGCCTCACTGAACTTTTTCAGGATTATGTTATAGCTAATACTAGCCGCTATTTCAGCTTCAATTGATAGAATTGATAACGCAGATAGCCTCTCTTGGGTCATCGTGCTTCTCAAGTAGGTCTTAATCAATTTTAACTTTGAGAAGCTTCTCTCAGCGGTAGCTGTACTGACGGGAACTGTGAGCATGATCCTGATTGCTTTGTAAACATTTGGATATATTTCTTCCAAATTACTTTCTAAAATGTACTGAATGAGTTGTTTCAAGTGAATTCACTTTTAAAAGCTGTAGCTCTTCATATAGCTCGAAAGGCTGTATGTCACTGTTTTCGCCGTCGCCTTCCCGCAGTATTGTACCTAAATCATTACAATGCTTGAGAAGGTCCTGTTTTGATATAGATTTCAAATAACTGATATCATAAATAAAATCAAATTGTTCAAAATATTCATTGAGCGCTTTAAATCGACATTCGGTGTCGGCTATAATAGCATCTATCATTGTGTTAAAAAAGTTAACTCTGTTTCTCGCGCGCGAACTTTCATAGTGTTGCCAGATGACTCTGGATAATACCCCTAAAGTACTAATCACTCACTTTACCCATGCAAGTGTATGAAAATAAATAAGAATTAATAAATAAAATTTAAATAATTTGTAAAACTTTTGCGAGGTCCCTTCAGGTGCGGGGCCGTCGGCGTACGCCGACGTCACCGACGCCTAGCGCCGCCACTGATTATGTAATATGGTCGTTAATAGTGAAACAACACTAGCTGTATGGAGATCTTGTTTTTCAATAAGGTAGATCCCATACTATTAAAGATATACAGGTCCATCTTACTATGAACAGCTAAGAAGGCGAGAACAAACGACGAACGAAGGCGAGCGGCTTCAGTTCTTGAAAGCCGGCAAGACAAGGACAAGTGAGACACGAGTGCGAACGAGACCGCGATACTACAATATGTGAAAGACCGCAGCCTTTACAATGCGTAGTTTATTCAGCAAAAACCAATAAAAAGTTGCGGAAGCTATTATTTAATCATTAGGTGATATAATTAGAAAGTTGGTACAAACAAAGTCATGATTATGTCTCATAGTAATTTTCAGTACATTAGTAATAACCGTTAGTGTGAAGTACGGGAGCAAAGGGTACGTTATACGGCCCTGATCCTTGCTGTGGCGTACCCAAAAAGTCTTGCAAACCTAATGCTCAAAAAAATATGTTTAGAACAATCCGTCAACCACTGGAACAACACGCCAGGGTTTAATCATTCCAAAGCGCTAATTGAGGATAACGACCAAAGGACTGTGAGGCCTTATCGCTAAATAGGAACAATCGCTCATGGGGCATTGTGGCCTGAACAAACACATGTACAACCTCAAGCTCCGAGACACGAAAATGTGCAGGTTCTGCCAAGGGGCAGAGGAAACTCCCCTGCACCTCATGTGCGAATGTGGCCTGCTGATGCGTAAAAGATACCCCCACTTGGGGGGTTATTACCTCCAACCTGAGTAGGAAAAACAATCTGGCGCCATAAGCCTGTTTCGGTTATACTAGGTAACTATAGTAGGTGGCGAACACAATTGATCAGCAATGGTCGCAGTATTACGAGGCTTATAAAGACCTTAGAAAAGCCCCGACACAACAAATAAAAAAAAATCAAAAATAGTGTGAAGTGAAGAGTGAAGTTAGCAACAGCGCTGTCCGTATGGGAGCCTCGATTCTTCTATATCCTCTGTCTAGGAGGGCGATACCATTGATTATATAACGTATGAGATTTCTCAATGCACTACTACTACATAATCATTGTTATTATAGATGGCCAAATAAATTACTATTAGTCTCGCCTGACAATGCTAGTGTCACCTTCATTTAGCCGGCGCAGAAAGTTTGCCAAAATGTACTATGGAGTTAAGCAATCTAATACCATATATAATCAATGGCGATTCTCTGGACATTGTTCTCCATAGGCATTTCATATGTCACATTAGTATCGCCGATCTTAGCGGATAAATTGATAGCCTACCTTGTCTAACTGCTTGCATGAGTAGCTGTGCGTCTACTTTGTTGGCGATTCTCGTCTCTTTGCCAACCAAGAGATTGTCCCAAAACCTAAAGGTGTCGTGGTCATACAAAGACAGATCTTCATAGTCCAGCTTGATGCGTTTCACAGCCGATTCCTCTTGACGCACTGCAGAAAATGGTGATTCACATTGAATTTCGGTCTACCCTCCAAACCCCCAATACATTAAACTGTATTGGGGGTAGTAAACTGTAAGCAAGATTCTCCTCAGCATTCTTAACAAGAGGCTGGAGTGCTTTATAGACCCACAAATCTCGATTGAGCAAGCCGGTTTCGTAAGAGGACAAGGCACACATGAGCAAATCTTCAACATTCGCCAACTTATAGAGAAATGCAGGGAGTTTAATATTCCAATGGCTCTCTGTTTCATCGACTATGCCAAAGCTTTTGATTGCGTGGACTGGGGGAAAATGTTTGAGGTTATGCGCGATATGGAGGTTATGCGCGAAATGGTTATGCGCAATATGGGGATCCCAAACCACCTTATATTTCTCATACAGAGTCTGTACATGGAAGGCGCTTCGAGAGTAAAGTTGGACGATGAGCTTTCGAATTCCTTCAAAACAGAGAGAGGCGTCAGACAAGGATGCATCTTATCTCCGAAACTCTTCAATTTGATCGGCGAACATATAATGAGAAAAGTCCTAGACGAATGGGAGGGTGGAATTCGCATTGGAGGTCTCGGAATCAACAACCTAAGATTCGTCGACGACACGACCATCATAGGTGCCGATGAAAATGAGTTGGCGACCCTATTACGCAGGGTGGAGAAGGAAAGCAAGGAGTATGAACTGCAAATAAACCGCAGCAAGACCAAACTCATGTTTGTGGACCGGGCTGGAACCATGCAACGCACCATCGAGCTGAGTGACCTTCAAGCTGTGAAAGACTTTGTCTATCTGGGCTCCATGATATGCAACGACGGAAACTGAGAAAAGGAGGTCTCACGCAGAAGCCAGATGGTAAGATCGGCCATGAGCAAGCTAGAAAGGCTGTGGAAGAATCGGGGTATAAGTCAGCGGACTAAGGTCAGGCTGGTTCGAGCTCTCGTTTTCTCGATCTTTCTGTATGCATCGGAGACATGGACCCTGAAGGCTCGGATACGCACCAAAATCGATGTACTGGAGATGTGGTGTTGGCGTAAAATGCTAGCATGTCGCACCAACAAATCTGTCCTGGAAGAACTCGGCATCCAAGTGAGGCTCTCCACCGTATGCATGAGAAGGGTCCTGCAGTTCTGGGGTCATGTTGCCAGGAGAAACTCAGAGAATCTGGAGAAAATGCTTTCCGGTGGTCAAGTGGAGAGAAGAAGAAGCAGAGGCAGATCACCGGCCAGATGGAACGACCTCATCAAAGAAGTTACAAAAGGGTCAATACAGTCTAATCTGCGACCCGCCATGCAGAAGACAGGTCGAAGTGGAGGAGCCTCGTAGGCAAACTGTTGTCTAGTGACTACGATCCTCAGTAATGAGGGAACGATGGAGAAGAAGAAGTATTGGGGGTTTGGAGGGTACTGTCAAACCCTTGTGGCCACTGAAGGCAAATTACGCCGCGAATACCAGCAAGGACTTTGTCATGGCGGTAAGTGTACCATCCTTGATCTAGGACCACCTTGCAGCCAGATAAAAAAAATAGTTATTCAAATTTGGCCCCCTCGCTTATTCAGGACAATTTAAGGAAATAGCAATATTTTTTTATAGCCCCCAAAAGCATTTTTTTATAAAATTATCTATAAATAATACAAACGGAGCTGCCATGGAATTCACCGACCAAAAATCGGGCCCATCATATATAATTATTACACTTCTGGGAGGTGAAGGGTGGATTCCGGACTTACGACCGGCGGTGGTAGGTTTAGGACAGCTGTCTTGCCACATGTGAGCGTTCACCTTACCACCCATTCACTCCCCCTTCGAAGCCATAGAATTTGAGATGCAGAAATTGCGGTTTTAGATCATTTTTCTAGAAAGGAGTTGATTATTTTCCTGGAGAGACCAAGATCTTTAAAAAGGTGAAACAAAGATTTAGCTGGCAGGCCACGAGTGCCTACTTCCACCGCGTGAAGGTGAACAGTGAAGCCGTTCCGGGTGACGGCATTTGCGAGGTCATGGTATTTATTTAATTTGTACTCGTGGTCTTTTGGGATATTTGATTCCCATGGAACAGTTAATTCTACGATAAGGACCATCTTCCGAGATAGAGAGTAAAGAGTTATATCTGGACGCAGGGCTGTGCATCCGAGACTTTCAGGGAATTTATACTGCTTAGAGACCGAATCGACCTCCATAATCCAATCTGAAGCTTTCTCGATTAGTGAGAAAGGTTTTGCAGTTTTGATTACAAAACTTCACACGTATATAATTCTAATAGGTTCATGGATAAATGAGTTAAACTTTGATATTATTACTTCTTTATAAAAGCACAATTAATTGCTTCAAGTCCCTAGTTCATACAAAAAATCCCATTGTCCTTTATTGAGTTTTGTGGTTAATTATATGAAATAGAAGACTATTGCGGACATTATAAACACATAAAACAAATTTACGTCATTAAGTTTGTAGCACCCGACGTTTCGGCGATGTTGCTACCGTCTATGTCTACCCTAGACAACGCCGGTTGCAACATCGCCGAAACTTTGGATGCTACAAACTTCATGCGATAAATTCGGTTTTATCTTATATAGTGGTCCGACACACTGGGCCTACGTACGCAACGTACGCAACGCATGATAACATCTGGTTCTTGAATTTAGACGGAAGCAGACACACTTATACACGGCCCGGTGGCATAGTGGTTAGGTCGCCTGATCTTACATTGTAAGGTCCCGGGTTCGATTCCCGGCTGGGTCACCATTTTCCGTTGGAATCAAATTAACGGAATTGCATTTTCAATTCTGTCGATCGAATGCAATAACAAGACACACACTTACAGACATGTTACACGCACAAATACATATAACACGTCATAGTAGGGTTGGTTGTAAGATATTGTCATATGACAATAAACCCGCCGCATTGAGACATTTTCACAATAAAGAGTATAAATGAACTTATCCCACATAACAGATGCGTAGAGTGTATGCTACGTATAAGTGTGTTATAAGTGTGTCTGCTTTCATTTAAATACAAGGGACAGATGTCATAATGCGTTGCGTACGTTTCCCTTGGTCGCAGCAGTGTGCCGGACCCCTTATAGTGAATAATTACGTTCATTCAAAAACTATTTTTATTGACAGACCCCCAAAGCATAACAAAAATATGTCTACACAACTGATAATGACCATACCTTTCAATCTAGCGTTTTCTTTCTCCATTCTGACGAGTAGTATGGCTTGGTTGATGGCTTTCTTCCATAACTCTCTCAGTTGTCCCTTGTCCCTTTTTATAGGAACCGAACTGACCGGAGAGGTCAGACCCAACAATTGTTGCGCAGTCACTGTGGAAAAGAAACAGATTCATTAGAATCAATGTATATTAGTTTTTCACTATTGATTTTTGGGCTAGGTGCGGACATTGATTATATATGGTGTTATATTGCTTAATGCCATAAGACGATTTGGCAACGCTTCTGCACCGGCGTAACGCAGGTGGCGCTGATAGCATTGACGGCGAAACTAATAGCAAGTTATTTGGTCATCTATACTAATATTATAAAGAGGTAAAATTTGTGAGGTTGTAGGGAGTAATCTCTGGATCTACTGAACCGATTTAAAAAATTCTTTTACCAATCCACGTTGGACGAAAGCCACGTTAGTTGTGAGTGTCATAGGCTATATATTAATCCGAAAAATGAAAAGACTTTTTCGTGGTAGTCGGATTTGCAAAGTAAGTCGGAGAAAAAACGGTCGAATGAAAACGTTTCTTACGAATGCTGCCTTAACGATGAGAGATATATGATTGAGTTCTAGAGAAAAGTTGTAGAGCTTGATAATGCCTAC
This sequence comes from Micropterix aruncella, assembly GCA_944548615.1. Classification (NCBI taxonomy): domain Eukaryota; kingdom Metazoa; phylum Arthropoda; class Insecta; order Lepidoptera; family Micropterigidae; genus Micropterix; species Micropterix aruncella. The sequence continues at coordinate 20,673,613 of OX155975.1, read as the reverse complement.
AAAAAAGTCAGCGACAGCATATGTCTAACTTTTATATTTAAGTCACAAAAAGTAGTTTTTTATATTAAAAAAATAATTTAAATCGTTGAGTCATGTTTATTAGTCATATTATCAACAATTTTGAATTCTTATCAAAATAACTAAATTTATCATCTCAAGTGTTAAAAACAAAAGACTTTTACCTTTTACTGCATATAATTTCATTTTTACTGCATAAATGGTTAAAGAGATAATACGACATAGGTATGGAACCGCGACCGTATTTCAGGTTGGAACTCCTTTAACCCTTGGAGTAAATGGGTATTTTCATGGATGCATCTGTCTCTTTTGCAGGATTTTCGGCGACATCGACTTAAAGTACTATAACTACGAAACTACTACACCAATCATAAAAAGAACAACTGCACAATGATTGCATTGAAATTTCGAATATAGAATATTGAAATATCATTTTGTAAAACAATTAGATAATTATGAATAAATATGAGAACGTCAAAGAAGTGAAAAAAACGCGCGACCAGATTTGGTCGACTCGTACTCAACGGATAATCGTTTCGCGACCAGATTTGGTTGACTCATACTCAACGGGTTAAGGCAATATATTTTGATACCAAATAATAACATTACATCTATAGTATACAGAGAAGTTTTGAACAATTAAAATAAACAGAATTTATTCAATCATAATCATTTCAATCACTCATTTGAAACCCGGTAATATAGCCAAATTGGCATATTACATATGCCGTAAAAATATAACCCTCCTTTTGGCAGTGAGGAAATAAATCATAGCACTCAGTACTAACCGAACCACACTCATAATTTCATCACAAGTAAAAATGTTTACCGTCCAACGAAGTGGGCACGGGTCAGCTAGTCTATAATAACATTAATAATTAATGCTTTTTATAACGGACTGATTGATTATAAAACCCAATAATTGAACCATTGATAACAATCAGTAAATATATTAAAAAAGAATAAAAAACGCAACTGCTATTACAGAAAGTGAACTATTGTATTTATAACTAGCTGACACGTGCCCACTTCGTTGGGCAGTAAAACTTTTTACTTGTGATGAAATTATAAGTGTGGTTTGGTTAGTACTGAGTGCTGTGATTTATTTCCTGACTGCGAAAAGAAGGGTTATATTTTTACTGCATATGTATGTATGACTATATTACCGTTATTTGTGAGCAATAACCAATAACCAAAAGTGAGAACCCCAAAAGAAGAGTGTAATCACCTGGGTTATCATCGTCTGAAGTGCCACCCAAATCGCTCAACTTAGAGGCCACGGAGGGAACCGGAGACAGGATGGCGCGGTTGAAGATGGCCTGCCTCCAGGAGTGCTGCTGGGTCCTCCGAGATCGCAGCGATTGGCTGGCCGGCGAACCAATCGCATCCACCGCCGTCTGCGGACTGCGCGGCGATGCGCTTCCCACTTTCATAAAACTGCAAATCGAAATTATAAAACAGTTCAGTAGTGGATTCTTCTACCACTTGTGTCATTACTATTCTTTAGTGGCACTGAAGAGGCAGCGCTGAGTGTAACCCATAAGTATTTTAAATTCTAGAAAGTTCCTAATACCTCTAAACCTTTTGGAAACCAGCCTTCACGTGCAAAATGGCTCTGCACATTTTTGGTCCTTTTTGTTAACTGACTTCAAAAAAAGGAGGAGGTTATTAATTTGGTAGCATTTTTAAAAAATGTTTGTTACCTCAGAAATCCATCAATTATGAACAGATTTGGAAAATTCTTTTTTTATTTGAAAAGATATACATCCTGATTGGTCTCATTTTTATCAAAATCCTGTTTTCATGATAAGATCCATGAGGAATTAGGCGAACTCCTCAAATATTATCATATGAAGATGAAAATTTACATGTTGGTTCAGTTCCGATGACAATGCATTTCTTATGGTAAGCATGACCTGATTCTACACCCAGGGTTGGCTCTCGACGAGGGGACTCCTTAACGGTCAACAGCACAGACACAAAATTTTGTATATGCATTCAGTTATGATAGCCCGTTCTAAGTATTATCATGACATGGCTGCTGCAACCAGGGTTGGCTCCCGACAAGGAAACTACTTAACGGTCAACAGCACAGACACGAAATTTTGTATATGCATTCAATTATGACAGCCTGTTCTAAGTTTCAGCCACCAAGACAGGATTGCGGCACCCAAGGTTGGCTTCCATCGAGGGAACTCCTCTGTGGTCAACAGCACAGACACAAAATGTTGTATATGCATTGAATTATAATATCTCATTTTAAGTTTCAGCAAGCTGCTGCACTTATGCCCAGGCTACACTAACGGGAAATGCCGTTAATTATCACGATAATTTAGGTGTGACCACAACAAAAACGCCCATTATCACCGTTATTAATGGAATTTCCCGTTAGTGTGACTTTTACCGCATATAACTGCATAATTGCATAAATACGGAGATTGGCAGCCTGTAAATTGTCGCAACAGAAAAACCACCGAACGGTGGTATTGGCTTCCCAGCGGTTAATGGATGTAGTGTAGCGATTCCCAATTTATTTCGATAAAATACAAGTCGAATTCCCATATCCCATAACCTTTAATGATTACTTACAGAACTAGGCTGGAGAAAATTCAATATCAGCCAATGCAACGACAATTAATTTTGTTATTCCAGAAAGACAAGACAAGTAGCATTTTTGACAACTATGAGTTTTGTTTTGAAAGGTGTTCTCTGGACCTAGATGTTTCGATTCAGGCAGTATAGTATAGATACAAACGGAGCTGCCATGGAAGTCACCGACCGGAATCGGGCTAGTCATAATATTATTATTATACTTCTTCGGGTTGAGTGGTGGACTCCGGACTAACGACTGGCTGTGGTAGGTTTAGGACAGCTGTCTTGCCACATGTGAGTGTTCACCTTACCACCCATTCACTCCCCCTTCGAAGCCAGGGGGAGCAAATGGGTGGTAAGCCATTTTATCGCATTTTACATTTGTAAATGTGAATAGCCAAGTGGTTAGCCATCACCCGTTTCAATACACCCTAGATTTGCGAAGTAAAAACTCGCCCGTACCTTTTCGAACGTGAAACCGTCGAGCGTGAAATCGGGTGAATCGACGGCTATGAGAAAAACGACCATAAGTTATAAACCACTATACGGATCATAAAAAGAATAACTGTAAAATGATCGCATTGAAATTTGAAATATAAAACATTATAACATTATCTCGTAAAACAATTAAGATAATAATGAATAAATATTAGAAAGTTGGCGAACTGAAAAAACTCGCTTGTTCAAGCATGTCAATGTTTTATTTACAAAATACGGAACTCTATGCAGAAATTCTAAATACGGTTATGATCTTTATTAAATGCTTTACCAAAACTATTATTTTGTTTTACTTATTTGCATACAAAAATATTTAGTTATTCAGTCATAATACCCAAGAAAAAATTTATGTATTCTCGTAAATAAAAAAAAAATATATATTTGTGACTACTTATGGTCTTTATTTATATGAAATTCTTTCATGATAACTTTATCACTAGATCACACTTATTAGAAAATCACACCAGAACTTTCAGCTTTGTCTGATATTACAGAAAAATCTAAACTTTTGAGAATTAGCGACGGAAACTTGGTAACTTTGACGGAAACTTTGACAAAAGTGGTTGAAGTTTTTCAAATACATTGTCTCATTATATGCTTATTATATGTCCAATGACTAATTATTATACTCCAAAGAGTCACATTTCATAGAAAAACTATAGAAAATCCTGCTCCGTGAGAAAATCACACTCAAAATATGGTAATTCTCCCATACTAATTACCAAAACAAATTACTATGCGCGGGTCATATTACGAAACACTTGTAATTATCAAAATACGGCTAATTCTGTGATTATTTACGATGTAAATGAAATAATAACTATTTTATCAGCGAATTAAACGAATATTACGTCATATTTCGCAATATTTCGGTCGTTTCATAAAAATTACGAAAAAAAATATGGCATTTTTGTGTTGTGTTGACCAAAACTTTTTGCTCAAAAATACGTGAAAAAAAACAAATTGGCCATCTCAAATGACTAATGCTCATTCATAAACTTTTTTAGAATGCAAATTACTCACTTTTCTGCAGGAAATCACACTGAAAACACTTGAAAATCACAATTTTTGTCACAAGGTCGCGGCACTAAGACGAACTGACAGCCGCGACGCCGTCACTCACTTTGCAAGAGATGTAATAAATCAATATTTGGAGTCGCATGCAGCAATCGAAAATTGTAATAGAGAGGGGGATTTGGCTATATTCTGGCGCAGTCAGAAGCGCACAGAAGCGCATTCCGATTTTTAAATGGAATTCGCGCAACGGTGAGCGCTGCGACCCGCACGGTCCGTTAGACATTTTGCCGTTGGTAGGCGTGCGACCCGGGCAGGTCGTTAGATATTGGAGGGGTTAATGTTATTATTAATATTTAAAAACCCACTTACATATCCATCATGGGCGATTTGACAGGGTCGCTGGTCTCCTGCTGTTCGTGGTTTGGCGATATGGAGCCAGCCCTGGCAGTAGACAGCGCTGTGGGCTCGGCAGGCTTCAGGAAAATACCAGCGTCTGACTGGCTTCCGAATTCTGAGGGTGTCGGTGTTACGGGCATGACGGGAGATGTTTCCTGTCAAACACAAAATAAATCACTATAGTCCAGGTGAAACCGCTGCTGTAAAGAGGTTTCCTTTACAAAAGGTCAGGTAGTTTAGGTTTTTGGCAGGGTTTTAACCCTTATAGAGCCAGCCACGGGAATGAACCTCACGAGGGCATGCTTTTGACCCTCGAAAATTTGATTGTAGGGGGTGTTAGTGCAGTGGGGCGGTGTCTACGACAACGGGCGAACATGTCACCCCAGGTTGGTATAACGATATGTGATCGTTCTTTCAGCCGTGGGATGAGCGTAAAAGACTTAGTGACAATATAAATCTACTGTCTAGCTCCGCCAACATGCCCATCAGAGGCACCAGGTAAGGTAACCAGCGGGCAGCCTTGCCCCCTGCCTACCAGTTTGGATGGATATCTCCGTCTAGGGGTATTAGTGCATGCATACTAATGTATAATGGTGGCTTATTCAATGAAGGCGACTTTTCGCATATATTTGCATAAATACGCACACCAATTGTCTCAATAGAAAAACCACCGATCAGTGGTATTGGCATTCCGGTGGTTAAAGTTCGGGCTCCTGAAAAATAGTGTAGTTAGAGGCGTACATTGAGTCAGTTACAGGCACCAGTACCGGCACAGAGAACTGTCAATCAGTGTTAAGTATTTTTATAGGGTGTACACACGTTATTAAAGTTAGTGGGAAAAAATGCGGCGGTTTCGCTAGTTAAAATTTTCCACACGACGCGATGTCACCCTACAACGCAGTGCCAGCCACTGACCAACTAATTTTTCTAAGGTTTGTTAATCGTTTTGATATTAAATAGTTTTACCAATTGATAGAACGGCCCAAGGCATACTGATTAAAAAAAATACATGTTTGGGTCCAAAACCGATTTAGATCCTTTTGTTCGCCAACTCCTCATATATGTCTTGTGTTTGTTAATCGTATATTGTTTAACCGGTCAGAAGTAAGCTTTCGCGTGTGAAAAACTGCACCACAAATTTTTGACCAATTTTGTAAATAAATACTAACAATATTGTTTCTTCATGAATTCCTCTTTTTACCTAATATTTAATCTCGTTAGTCATGTACCTATATTGTATATTTATCTTATATATAAAAATGAATCGCCGTGCGTTAGTCTCGCAGGAGCTCGGAAATGACTCGAACGATTTGAATTATTTTTCTTTTAATTTGTTTGGCTTGATTCAGGGGTGGTTTACAAAAAATATTCAGGAAAAACTCAAAGAAACAACTGAAAATCGAAAAAATCGAAATTGGTCATTTTGGGAACATTGGCCACTTTCTAGATGGCTATCGCGGCGATTGTATTGTTTGACAGCTGCGCCATCCATAGCTGTTATTCATTCCGTGCGATTGTGTAAAATTTGAAAAAGTCGAAAAGTCAAAAAAGACAAAAGAGCCAAAAAAAGTCAAAAACGTCAAAAAAATGAGAAAAGTCGAAAAAGTTGGAAAACTCAAATAAGTCAAAAAAGTCGAAAAATGCAAAAAAGTCGAAAAAGTCAGAAAAGTCGAAAAAGCATTTATATTTCATCATGTAAATTAAATACATTGAATTTATTTTAATTACAAAAACGACTTTCAATCAACCACCAAACGAAACTCAAACCGCACATGATTCGGCCATATTATAGATTTCAATAAATTGGATTTGAAAGGTTGATTAGGATCAATAAACGCTTATGAAGAGTTACAATCAAATCAATTTTAGGTGGTACGAAGTTCACCGGGTCATCTAGTATAATATATATATGGGGGCCAGCCGAACCTATCAAACGACGCAAAATGTCGAAGTATTGTTATGAAAACATAACGACGCAAATTGTTGGCGCTCGAACGGTTAATAAAATAAAAAAATAAATTAAAAAAGAACCTTTTTTAAATAGTTTGAACCAAAATCATCTCTTGACGCTTTCCTCTTCAGTAAATGATCGAAGCTGCTCGAGAGAGATCTCTTCGCCTTCATGAAAATTGTGCTACCTCCCAAATACTGATTCAGGAACTCGGACCTAAAGGAAGAGAAACATCATCATGATATCGACATTTGAAAGACAAAAGGAGATAAGCAATAAAATACAAACTTTATTAACCCTTCGGCTACGTAACGACCAAATTTGGTTGCACATCAGAACACCGTTGACTACGTAACGACCAATATTGGCGGCTTGCTCCCGGAGCGCACAGTAATATTATTTTCTAATTCGAACGCATCCTAAATTCCATACCAAATATCTCATTATTACCATAGATACATATACGGCCGCTAGAATAATTTCGCGCGATATTTCACAGATATTTCTGGTAAAATTCCATTATCAAACATATTTTTTTTTTCCGAAAAATCATCAAAATTTTTATTGGTTTTATGAGCTAATATCAAAATATTTTTGTATATAAATAAGAAAAACGAAATGTTATCTTTGATAGAGAATCTAATAAAGATCATGATAGTATTTAGAATTTCTAAATAGGGTTCCGTATTTTTCCGTAAGACAAGTACAAGTTAGAAATGCCGAGTTTTTTTCACTTTGAATTTTTCATATTTATTCATAATTATCTAAACGTTTTACAAAATGAGATATCAATATTCTATTTACAAAATGTCAATGCGATCATTGCACAGTTATTATTTTTATTATTGCTGGTAGTTCCACAGTTATAGTACTTCTTGTCGAGCGTGGCGATATTGCAAGATATTCCAATAAATTGCGGTCTGCCATGAAATTATGCCGCTACTAGAAGGGTTAAATAGAGATAAACCAAGGGCCAAAATTTGATTTCATACATATAATTTCTGTTAAGAAATAATTCATTGGATGAAGGGAATATAGGATAGAAAAGTAGAGCAGGTTAGGCTAGGTACTTACCTATTTTCTGCTGTATCATGGATGTGCCTCTGTTGTTTGGCTTCGCAATGTGCCCTCAGGAGCATCATGAGGAATGCGTTGTGCTCTGCAACCTATAGTAAATCAATTTAAAACTTTAATAAAACGTCAACCTATCTCTGTAATTCCTGAACTCATTATGATGGGAAAAGTTGCAGGTAAGAGGAGACCTGGTCGGAGACAGAAATCTTGGTTGTGGAACATTCCAGAATGGACCGGGATTACGAGTGTTACCAAAGTATTTTGCCTGGCGAAAACAAAAAGAAGTATGCAGAGCTGACTGCCAACCTACAATAGTTGGAGAGGCACCCTAAGTAGAAGAATATTATTCTTTGTTAAATTGAGTAACTTATTTACAATTAATTTAATCTTTTTAGTAATTTCTGAACCGTTTAACCTGTCGGAGGCCAAATGTCAAATGAAATGTAAAATGTCAAAATATTAACTAAATAACGAATAATATTTTTTATGTAATATAAAATCTAGGACTATTGCGGTTGTTTGACATTATAAATAGCATAGAAAACAAATTTACCGCGTGAAATTTGTAGCACCCGACGCTTCGGTAACGTTGCAGCCACCGTTGTCTAGGGTAGACTGAAGAGCTGTCAATCCGTTGTTTTGAGGGTAGGCCGCATACCGCTGCCGACACTCCATAGGTTATAACGGTGGTGGGGGGGCCGGGCTCGGAGCGCGCGAATTTTTAAAATTCGTCTTGCACACAACACTCACTGTATCTTTACACTGTATCCTGTCTTACAAAGACGTAAGACAGGATACAGTGAGTATTGTGTGCAAGACGAATTTTAAAAATTCGCACGCTCCGAGCCCGGCCCCCCACCACCGTTATAACCCACGCAGTGGCGGCAGCGGTATGGGGCCTACCCGCAAAACAACGGATTGACAGCTCTTCAGTCTACCATTGACAACGGCGGCTGCAACGTCACCAAAACGTCGAATGCTACAAATTTCACGCGGTAAATTCGTTTTCTATCCTATTTATAATTTTTATATATCCAAATAAACTGTTTTACTACTTAATAATGACGCCCCTGGTATTAAGGGTATAAAGTCATCAAAGGTATAAAACGAATATACATGAGAGGATAGTCATGTCATGAGAGGATAAGGTATACATGAGATAAAGATAAAGTCACAAGTCATGAGAAAAGTCATAAATCATAAGAGGGTAAGGTATAACATGAGAGTAAAACAACAATTTTTTTTTGACAAATCGTGTAGTGGATGCTTGGAATGCGTTGCCAGAGGAAGTGATCAGTGCTATCTCTGTCAATAGCTTTAAAAACAAGCTGGACATTTATCTTAGTGCAAAACAGTCACAAGTTTAAAAACAAGTGCATGTGATATACACGCATCAGCCTTAAGCTGCTAGTGTATAATATAATAATAATAATAATAATAATAATAAATAATAATAATACTAAAGTCGTCAAAGGTATAAATCGTATTTTCTACAAGGAGCTATTTTAACGATTTAAAAAAATATATTTTCATTTGCAATGTCTTCTCGCTACTTTTAATTGGGCACTATGTAATGAGTACTTTGATTTATTTATAGTATTTTGGTTATGAAAATCTGAAAATTGAAATATTAGTAAATATGTTTTATGTGATTACCTCGTACATCTCATCAGTGCCTCCTTGATATTTGGTCATGATTTGGTCCTGTTCGTCTTCACTGAGCATCTCCAACCGTTTGAGAATAAAAGAATGGATTCGTTTGTCCGACATACCTGCAAAAAGCTCTATAATAATAATAACAATAACAATAATAATAATAATAATAATACTAATAATAATAGTATCTCCTATCTTGAAGAAAAATTTGACCAACTGGACCAACACAAGTTAGAAAATGATATCGAAATACGTGGAATTCCGGAAACTGAGAACGAAAACCTACAAGATACTCTTGCGTTCATTGGAAAAACGATTAGTCACCAAATGGAGGGAGCAGGAATACAGCTTATAACCAGGAAGAACATAACAAATTACTCAAGAAAAAATCCTCGCTCTGTCGTCGTAAAATTCTTCAATAATCTTCAACGTAATGCATTTCTTCGCTCAGCTATGCAATTTAACCGGAATTGTAAAAGTAACTCGGATAAATTAAATACACACCACTTGAATCTAGCAGATGCACCAAAACCAATCTTTATATCAGAACATCTTACGCAAAAAGCTAAGTATTTATTAATGCAAGCAAAGAAATTTTCCAAATTCAATAATTTTCAATACTGTTGGGTTAAAAGTGGAAAAATATTTCTTAAAAAACATGAAAAATCCAAAGTATTCACCATTACAAGTGAGGATGTTTTGTCCAAGATTATCGCAAACAATGACAGTATCTGAGATAATTTTATTACTAAATTGTAATATATTACTATGGTCGCATACAAAAAACCAATCGAAAACTCATATACATAGTGATATATTATGCTATTATATATGCTATAGATATTATATATATTATACTATTCTACATATCATACATATTATATATAAATTGAACTATAACTATCTTATTATAGCATTTAAAACGTACTTTACTTTACATATAAATAAATATATTGTAAGTTATAATTATCTTATTATGGCATTTAAAACGTGTTTTGTCTTACATATAAATAAATATATTGTAACCATTAATACAACGTTTATTGCAATATACAGCGGAAATAATCTTTTTATTGTACTAATCCTTACCTATAACTATTGTGCAAATGTTATTTTACCCGTTATATATACCTTCCTCGAATTATTGCAATATTTCAAGAGAGATTTTTAAAAAAATACTTATTTAGACCTAAAACAATACCATTGCCGTATTTATTTGTACTTACTTAATATCCAAAATGAATGATTTGTATAATTTTATAGACGAAAAATATATAACATGTGAAGAATTTGATAACTCCAATGAATGCAAAGATTACCTAATGAGAGGGAAAAGCCTAAAGCTATTTTCGCTTAACATTCGTAGTGTCAATAAAAATTTTGATGACTGCCTTATACTGCTTAAGCAGTTTGATTACCAATTTGACATTATTATTTTGACTGAATGCTGGATTAGTAATATTTATACCGCGAGAGTACTGCCAGGGTTTGACTCTTATCATACCAAAAATGTAAGACTTCAGAATGATGGCGTTGTAATTTACCTGAAATCCGATCTAAAAGCTTTCGTTACAGAAAAGAAAATTGATGATGCCAACTGCCTACATATGTTAATTGAGGACGATATCAATATTTTTGCCATTTATAAAACACCAAGTAAAACTAATATAAATAGCTTCGTTCAATCGCTAAACGGTTTGCTTTCGGAATACTCGAACGAACCCAATATAATACTAACTGGGGATATTAATATTAACATAATAAATAATCGACATCCACAGGCTGAAGACTACCTCAATATGTTAACCCAAAATAGATTGAAAATCGCCATCGACAAAGCGACAAGAACAGATCGCGAACAATCTAGTTGTATAGACCACATAATGGTCAAATCAAGAATGCCAATTAAGTCATTTATCTATAAGACTACTATCACTGACCACTATGCGGTTGGACTATGTATCTCGAAAAATATGAAAAAATTGTCTCAGCGTATCCAGTCTAAAACCATCACAGACAATAAGAAACTTTTAAACTTGTTTCGCGAGGTGACATGGGATAAAGTCTATGATGCCAAGGACGTGAATGAAGCATCCAACCTCTTTCTAAAAATATATTTCGATTGCATAAACAACGCCTCAACTGAAAAGAAAATTAATCTTTCTCGTTCAAAAGCTAAAATCAATCCGTGGATAACGGACGGTCTATTATTCTGCATAAGAAAGCGAGACAAGCTCCACAAAGATGTAAGAAGAACTCCTAATGATGTACAACTACAAACTTTTTATAAAAAATATAGGAATACTTGCAAAAAAATCATTAAGAAAACCAAAGAGTCATATTACAGCGAAAAATTCAAACAAGCAAATGGCGATATGAAGAAAACATGGGAGTTAATTAATGACATAGGGCACACAAATAAGAATAAACCCTCAATTAAGTCAATAAGGGTTGGTAATAAGATAAAAAGCGTGGACAAGGATCTTCGAGAACTAACCAACTATGCCAACGAATATTTTGTGTCTGTTGGACAAAAACTTGCAAACTCCATTTTAGCGGATATGAAATATACTGAATCTGCTTTGACTAACCAAATAAATATATTTCCTAAAACTAAAAAGCAGTTTGCGATGGGTCTTGTTAACAAAACGGAAATTGCAAACACCATAAAAAATCTGAAAGCTGATTCTTCACCCGGGTTAGATGGTATACGCACAATTCACTTCAAACTTGTAGCTGAGTTTATTTCCGAACCTCTCGCATACTTAGTGAATTTAAGTTTCAAATCGGGCACCTTTCCTCAGTCACTAAAGACGTCAAAGGTTATTCCAATATTTAAGAATGGCAACAACGAAGATATTGGAAACTATCGACCGATATCTCTACAAAATATAATTTCGAAAGTAATTGAAAAAATTGTAAAAATGAGGCTTATAAAACACGTCGAGGCTGAGGGGCTCCTTTCAACTAACCAATTCGGCTTCAGAGAAGGTCGAGGAACGCAAGATGCAATTAACGCTGTTACCCAATATATATCAGTAAATATTGATAAGGGGAGAAAAGTTATGGCAGCGTTCCTCGACCTATCGAAAGCATTTGACACGGTGTCTCACCCGATTCTCTGTAAAAAACTGGAGAGCTTTGGAGTTAAAGGGGTATCCATGGAATGGTTTAGAAGCTACTTGGATGACAGATCTCAGGTAACAGCAATAAATGGACAGATCAGTGAGAAACTAAATATAAGATATGGCGTTCCACAAGGAAGTGTGCTAGGGCCACTCCTGTTTCTAATATATATTAATGAATTATGTGAACTCCAACTTAATGCGAAAGTCATCTCATTCGCAGACGATACGGTCTTATTAACAGAAGCGACTAATTCGGCAGAAGTCGCACTTAAATTACAAAATACTCTGGATACCGTTAGTGAGTGGCTAAATAAACATATTTTAACAATTAATTCGTCGAAAACCAAAGTAATGAACTTTAGCTTACGATCAGTTCATATCTCCAGCTTCTTTAAAATCCACTCTCACAATTGCCTTAACCCTTGGAGTAAATGGGTATTTTCATGGATGCATCTCTCTCTTTTGCAGGATTTTCGGCGACATCGACCTTAAAGTACTATAACTACGAAACTACTACACCAATCATAAAAAGAACAACTGCACAATGATTGCATTGAAATTTCGAATATAGAATATTGAAATATCATTTTGTAAAACAATTAGATAATTATGAATAAATATGAGAACGTCAAAGAACTCAAAAAAACGCGGAACCAGATCTGGTCGTATCATACTCAACGGATAATTGTTTCAGAACCAGATTTGGTCGTATCATACTCAAGGGGTTAAAGACTGCACATGCTCATGTGAACGACTAAGTGTTGTAGATAATATAAAATATCTGGGAATAAATGTGGATTCTAAGCTGAATTGGTCTAAGCACATAATTCAACTCTCGGATCGATTACGGAAACTAATATATGTTTTTTGTGAACTGCGCAATGTATTATCTCGGAAAACAATTAAAATCACCTACATGTCTCTATGCCAAAGTCTTATGATTTATGGAATTGTAGGGTGGGGTGCTTGCACGAAACAGGCCCTGGATCCACTAATAAAGACGCAAAAACTGCTGCTACGGATAATTTATAGGAAACCTAATGACTACCCGTCAGAGCGTCTTTTCAAAGAGTCTAAAGTTCTGGACGTCAAGCAATTGTTTATTAAATATGTGATAATATTTTTTCATAAACACAAAGATAGATATGATCAAAGTCAGCAAAACTTCAATACTCGGAGTTCACGGAAACAAAATTTCCTTATTCCTCGAGTGCAAACAACATTTGCACAACGACAAGCTTTTTTCATTGGTCCCAAACTATATAATGACATAGAGGAAAAATGGAAACACATAAAGAACAATCAAGAGTTTAAAGACAAAATTAATAAATGGTTATTTGAATTAGGGAGGTCTAAATCTGAAAACTTGGTTTGTAAAGCGTATGTATAACGGTTAATTTAAAAATAATATTGTATATTTATATACATTATTATGCATATATTAATAGTATCATATTTTTATTTATGTTATTTCAAGTTTTTTTAAATACTGCTTTTAAAATTGTATTTATATATTTTAATTAATTATAAATATGTTTATACCATATAGCATCTATTATTTATTAAAATCGTATTTACGTATATGTGTATTTGCCATAGCCGTCGGGCTCTACTCCGGGTCCCGATGGTATTCCCTATTTAGTATACAAAAAATGCCCCTGCCTTCTGCAATATTTAGGATCCATCTTCCGAAATATATGGAATAGCGGTGTAGTCCCACAGAATTTTGGCCGAGCGACAGTCATCTTAATTCCGAAGGTCCCAGTTTGCACCGGACCAAAGGACGCTCGGCCCATTGCTCTCACAGACACTGTGGCCAAAATCTTTTTTAGCATAGTCCACACGAGGATGAGCGAATTCATGCACCGGAATGAGTACCTTGGAGTATCAGTTCAAAAAGGCTTCATGCGCGGCGTCTCGGGCTGCCTCGAGCACAACTCTCTCCTGGCTGCTGCCATCAAGGATGCGAGACAGCACGAACGCCAAATCAATGTATGCTGGCTCGACCTAGAGAATGCCTTTGGGTCAGTCCGACACAGTCTCCTCCACTTTGCACTCCGCTGGTACAACTTCCCACCAGTCGTGCGTGACATTGTAGCCTCCTACTACAACTGTCTGACTTTCCATGTTAAAACGCAAGAATGGACTACCCGCTCTATACCATATTCAATTGGACTATTTCAGGGCTGTTGCCTCTCCCCGACGATTTTTAATATAGTTTTTAATATACTTCTGGAAAGCCTGAGCCAGTTTGACAGGAAGTGGGGCTACCGTTTTAAAACAGACGGCCAATACACCTCGTCGTGCCTCGCTTTTGCCGACGACCTAACTTTCATTACCAGAAGCCCCAAGCAGCTTTCCCTGCTATTACAGAAAGTGGAGCTTTTCTGCGACTGGTCAGGCTGTATAAAAGTGAAGCCCTCCAAATGTTTTTGCCTTGGACTCGCCCGCATGGGCACAAAATTTACATCCTATGACCCCAAATTGGTCTATAAGGGCTCTAATATCTCCCTTATAGACCCAAACAATCATTTCAAATTCCTCGGCAGAAAAATCACCCATCAGGGAAAAGACGTCTCGGGCGATCATGTTATAGAGCATTTCAAAAGTTGCCTGGCGAAAATAGATGCCTTGCTAATTTCTGGCCCTCGTAAGGCCTGGATCTATGACAATTATCTAACGTCACATTTGTCATGGCCCTTTCTTATTTACGATTTTACCAAAACCCAACTGTCCCGTCTAGATGCACTGGTGACAGCTAGTTTAAAATCCTGGCTGTCCTTAGCCAAACCAGCTGACCCCTCGACTCTCTTCAGGTCCAAACAAAATTTTGGGCTAGCGCTTAAACTGCCCTCTCTGCTCTACGCCAACTCCAGAATAACCAAAAATTCGATTCTGTGCAATTCCAAAGATCCGGCAATATCGAAGCACGTAATAAGTGGCTGTAGTGATTCAAATGAACTACAAGCCCGCGTAGACTTCCACAAAAGGTTCCTTACTGGAATCAGCCAGAATGGCACTGGTCTGGGGTATGGCAGTACAACCACGAGCGACGTGGACTTGAAGAAGTCTCTTTTGCGGGGAGATTACGACAGCAAGAGTATGGCTCATGCTATTGGCCTTCAATGCCAGAATGATTGGACAACAATTGGTGACTTTTGCATTCCGCCTCCAATGCACTGGAAGGTAATGCTCTATGACTGGACGCCAGAGATGCTGAAATTTTATTTGAATGCCTTTCAGCATACACTTCCAGACCCCAGTAACCTCGCTCGTTGGAGCTTTGCCGAGGATAGTTCTTGTCCCCTCTGTAGCAATACCCCTTGCACAGCTAGGCACATTCTAGCTGGCTGCAAGGTGGCCTTAGATCAAGGACGGTACACTTACCGCCATGACAAAGTTCTCGCTGTTATTCGCGAGGTAATTAGTCTCTCAGTGGCTCGTGCCAACAAGGGTTTGACAGTATCCTCCAAACCCCCAATACAGTTTGTGCGGGATGGCTCTAAAGGCAAAAAACATTTAACTACAAAACCTTTCTCAATAATCGAGAAAGCTACAGATTGGATTCTGGAGGTTGATTCGGTCTCTAAGCAGTATAAATTCCCTGAAAGTCTCGGATGCACAGCCCTCCGTCCAGATATAACTCTTTACTCTCTATCTCGGAAGGTGGCTCTTATCGTAGAATTAACTGTTCCATGGGAATCAAATATCCCAAAAGACCACGAGTACAAATTAAATAAATACCATGATCTTGCAAATGCCGTAACCCGGAACGGCTTCACTGTTCACCTTCACGCGGTGGAAGTTGGCGCTCGTGGCCTGCCAGCTAAATCTCTATTTCACCTCTTTAAAGATCTTGGCCTTTCCAGAAAAATAATCAACTCTTTCTTAGAAAAATTATCTAAAACTGCGATTTGCGCATCTCAAATTCTATGGCTTCGAAGGGGGAGTGAATGGGTGGCAAGGTGAACGCTCACATGTGGCAAGACAGCTGTCCTAAACCTACCACAGCCGGTTCGTAAGTCCGGAATCCACTGCTCACCCCCCAGAAGTGTAAAAAAAATAGTATTATGATGGGCCCGACTCCGGTCGGTGAATTCCATGGCAGCTCCGTTTGTATTTATTTATTATTACCTATGTTATTTATTTATTCTGATATATTATTCAATCTTAATTAAGCACATTCATTGAATATAAAAATAAAAAGGTTTTTTTTACTTTAATTAGGCTAATTGTTACGTAAGTTGTTTTACTTATTTCAATTATTTACTCTGACCCGCCTAGATACGGGACATTTAAGTCCTAGTTAGGTGGGCACTGAGCATTAGCTGCATTTCGGTGTTCAATTTTTCCGAGTTACTTATAACATTGATAACAATGGGGCTAAATGTACAAACAAATAAATGAATAAAGTATTAAATCTGAAAATCTGAATAAAACTCTTTATTCTTAAGAAAAGGCGAGCTTATTGCCTGCAGGCAATATTTTAGAGCTAACCTATACTATTGTATGAACATTATTTGCGAGTAGACTACATAACTTAACCTATATAAAGAGTATGACAAATAAAATAAAGGAGGATAGAAAGAAATATATACTTTACTCTTTGTGGGTACAGATTTGTGACATCAAAATAATTTAACACCTACAAGGACGCTAAAGTTTTAAAAGGAGGGGAATGGGAGGCGAAAGGGAAATTATCTGGAAGATTTCAAATGCTCTCTTAGTCTGTTTTTAAAAGTTGTTATGCTTGGCGCGGTTCTCACATTTTTCGGCAAAGCATTCCAAAGACGTGCTCCATGCACGGTGAAAGAGAATGAGAAGAAGTCACTGCTGTGACTAGGGATAGAGAGTAGCAGGTTGTCTTTTGATCTCAGAGGGCGTCCATGAGCCGATAGTGCAGTAAATCTGCCGGTAAAATAATTGGGAGAGACGCCATCCAAGATCTTGAAAAGCAAGTCCATCCACTATATTAAGTCCATCCATCAGTTTTATACATTTTTTATAATTTTAACCACTGTACTGGGATTTCGGTGTCAAAAATCACATTATTATCGTCCAGTGCAGTGAAGCGGGAACGCAAAAGCCATGAAACTGTTGATTAGTCGTTCTGTCACTGGAGGCTAACAGTATGAGCCATATATTATCATTCTCTAAGTCTCATCGCAATAGTGACTTCTACTGTGAAATCAAAGACTATCGCGGTTGCTTGACATAATAAGTTAATAGTAAAATGCTCTGTCTCGAGCCAACCCTGGGTGCAGCAGCCATGTCATAGTGGAATTTAAAACAGGCTATCATAATTGAATGCTATACAGAATTTCACGTTTGTGCTGTTGACCGTTGAGGAGTCCCCTCGTGAAAAGCCAACTCTGGGTGCAGCAGCAGCCATGTCATGGTGAAATTAAGAACGGGCTATCATAGTTAGTTAGTTAGTTTGTCTGGGCTTTTTCCCGCACTTGACCTCTTGATTGGGCCGTTGTGCGTGGCTCATGTTTCTATTTATGTTACTCCAGCCAACCCAGGCTGTCCCAGAAGGTTAGCAGCCTGTTTGGGTTGCTACAGGCCTCCGGGACAGATGCTGGAGATTGTAGTATTCTTGCCCGTTGCTCTGCCACGCTCCTGCATTCCATGAGCACATGCTGTGGCGTTTCTTCTTCCTCCATGCATCCTCTGCATAGAGGGCTGTCTGTCACACCTATGGTAAACAGGTGTTTGTTTAGGGGACAGTGGCCTGTCATAGTACCTATGACTTTACGGATTTTGTCCCTTTTTAATCTGGTGAGGTTGCGGGCAAGTTTTTTGGATGCTTCCGGAACCGCGTTCTTTGTTTGCCTGCATCCTGCGTTCTTTTTCCATTCTGTAAGGTGGGTTTCTTCGGTGTTCCTGCGTAGCCATGTTTTTATTTGGGCCTGGGGAATGGGCATCAAGGGTTCCGGTCCATATAATATTTCCTTTGATCCCCTTTTGGCCAGTACGTCTGCCGCGTCGTTTCCCAGTGAGTCGCTGTGCCCTTTAATCCATTGCTGGGTCACTCTATTTGACCCTGCAATGGATTGGAGCGCATTGTGGCATTCCAGTACAAGGACAGAGGTTATAGTATTTTTTGCTAGCGCTTGTAGCACGGAGGCACTGTCGGAGACAAATTTCAAGCTTAGGTCTCCGACATCTTTGGCTGCAACTGCTTGTGCTGCTCTGGTGATGCCAATGCATTCTGCTTGGAAGATCGTATTTAGGTTGCCTAGGGTAGTTGATATTTTGATGTTTAGATCATTTGAGAAGACGCCGGCTCCGGTACCTTGAGTGGTTTTGGAGCCATCTGTGTATATCCTTACTTCATTTGTACCAGAGTGATCTGCTGGTTCTGCAATGAGTTGGATATTGTATCTTCGATCAAAGACATGATGGCATATTATCCTGTCCATGGGTGCGTCCAGAAGAGGTATTTCTTCTAGAACCCGTTTCAGAATTTTTGAGTGTGGTGTTTCTGTGTTTTGTTTCCACAGTCCATTTGCTCTTAGTCTTAGAGCGGCTGCCTTAGCCTCCTCTTGGATGACAAGATCCAGAGGTCTCATGTTTAGGAGGTACTCTAGTGCGGCCGATGGTGTGGTTCTCATACATCCAGTGGCTGCTACACACGCTAAGCGTTGCAGGCTCTGGAGTCTCGCTTTCACTGTGGTCAGTTGTGTTCTGGGCCACCATACAACTGATCCATAAGTCAGAGAGGGCCTGATGACTGATGTGTACAGCCAGAGTGTGATTTTTGGGTTGAGACCCCATTTTTTCCCCACTAGTCTCCGACACTGCCAAAAAGTTAGGCAGGCCCTCTTTGTTTTGGCTTCGATATGACTCGCCCAGTTTAATTTGCTGTCAAGGATGACTCCCAGATATTTCACCTCTGTAGATAGGGAGAGTTTGGTGTTGAATAATTTTGGTGCTTGTAGTTCTGGCAACTTCCTCTTCTTGGTGAAGAGGATGAGTTCTGTCTTTTTCGGATTTACTGACAATTTATGTTCGTCACACCATTTTTCTACTATCTGCAAAGCTGAGCGCATGACTTTACATAGCATATTTTCTGCGTTTCCATTAATCATTATTGTTAGGTCGTCGGCATAACCAATAGTAGTGTAACCCCTTTCATTTAGTGTTTTTATGAGGCTGTCCACTACTATGTTCCATAGAAGTGGTGATAGGACCCCCCCTTGGGGGCATCCTTTAACTACCTTCGCTCTTGTGGTAGTATTCATCACTATCTGGACTGCCCTTTTGCTAACCAGCTCCGTGATCCATTTTATGGTGACTGGTTCCACCTTAAGTTCTTGTAGGGCGTGGTTTATGCTGTTGTGCATGGTTTTGTCAAAAGCGCCTTCTATGTCTATAAAGGCGGCGAGTGTTGACAGCTTATTTGTTAGAGCCGATTCTATTTTGTGCACCACCATGTGTAGTGCCGACTCTGTTGATTTGCCTTTTGTGTAGGCGTGTTGTTGTGGGTGTAGTTGTTTATTTCTTAGTGCCCCATCCCTTAGGTGACGGTCCATCAGTCTTTCTAACGTCTTTAGTAAGAAAGACGTTAGGCTGATAGGTCTGAAGGATTTGGCGTGTGAGTAGTCCTCCTTTCCCGGTTTCGGTAAGAAGACTACTTTCGCCTCTCTCCATGCCTTTGGAATGTATTTGAAGGCTATGCAGGCCCTATAGATTGGTAGTAAGTATTTTGTTGCATGGGTTGGTTGCCATTGTAGTAGTGCTGGGAAAATGCCATCCAGCCCTGCGGATTTGAAAGGTTTGAAGCTTTTCAGGGCCCATTTGTCCGCAGTTACTATCTTGTTTGCAACTTCCCATTCTTGGGTTGTTGGTGTGCTGTAGTTTTCGTCTGGCCACTCAGGATCTTCTGTGATTTGACATCCAGGAAAGTGTGTTTCCAGGAGTACTGAGCTGGTTTCTACATCTGTGTTTGTGTAAGTGCCGTCTTCCTTTTTTAGGGAGCCTAGGAGGTTGGGCTCACCTTTAGCTAGGATTTTCTTTATTCTTCCGGCTTGGTTCGTTGAGTTTATGCTACTGCAGAAGTTTTGCCAGGATTCTGTTCTCCGGAATCTGATCTGCTTCTTGTAGTGTTTTTGTGCCGTTTTGTATTTATCCCAGTCCTCACTGGTTCTGGTATTTTTTGCTCGGTTAAAGAGTGTCCTGAGTCCTCGACGTAGCCTTTCCAGCTCTGGCCCCCACCATGAGCTTTTTCCTGGGTCTTTAGGTTTTACAACAGGACATGCCAGTTCATAACTACTTAAAAGGGTTGTAGTTAGGATCTGTACGTTTGTTTCTATGTTTTCTGTGCTAAGTGCTGCGTTAGTTAGTTGTTTGTCTCCTAACGCTTTGTTTAGTAAATGTGTGTACCTTGTTACGGGCTATCATAATTGAATGCGTATTGAATACAAAATTGTGTGTCTGTGCTGTTGACCTTGGAAGAGTAGCCTCGTCGGGAGCCGATCCTGGGGGTAGAATCAGGTCATGCTCACCATAAAAATGCATTGGCATCGGAACTGAACCAACAAGTAAAATTTCAACTTCATACGATAAGAGGAAGTGGTTCTAATTCAGCTTGCAAGATTTGACATAAACAAACTAACGTTACGTACATACTAACAAAAATTGCAAGGTATATTTTTAAGGAACTTAAGAAAACACTTTAAGAAAAAGGTACAGGGTAATTTGATTAAAAACCCCATTGAGGATTTTGACAATATGAATTTTTCGCAGCTCTATTGACCTACTTGACTAGTATTATTCCTTATTCTTTCTATTATTGACTATTTTACAATTGCGTTTTTATTTCCTTCATATTATTATTATTACTGATTTGTTTGTGTTTGTGTTTTTTTCTTTAAAATATCTTTCCGTATGATAATTTGTGAAATTATCCAATTTTTGTTTGATTATTTAGTACTATTATCCATATGAAAATTCTACGAAATTATGTAAGAATTTTGATTGAAAATATTGGAAAATTTTGTTTCTCTATATAACCTAGAAAATCTGCGTTTGGATGTTCAACCTCAAGCATTGCAATACCAACGTTCATACCTTATACCTTAATAGGTATATATTATGCTTGTTATTTTTGTTAGTTTTTGACATAACCAAGTGTAGGAATTCCTATCAACTGGTTTGAAATAATAAAAAAAAAAAAAAAGCTTGTAAAAAGGTTTAAAACGAATTTACCGCATGAATTTTGTAGCACCTAACGATTCGGCGATGTTGCAACTGCCGTTATGCAGGCTAGACAACCGCAGTCTACCCTGGACAACGGCGATTGCAACATCGCCGAATCGTCGGGTGCCACAAAACTCATGCAATAAAAGGCATATTGCTGAATTGACAATAAAATATATATTTTTGATAATTCTACATAGAATTTGCATTTCTATTTTAATATATTATTCTCCCTGACTCTTAAATCACATTAGGATATTTTGATTATTTGTATGTAGGTAATATTTAATATGATATTACAGCCATGACAACTATCACGATAGTTATGTTTTTAATAATTAATTTTTTAGCATTTAATTTTGTGACGCATCCAAGTGTAGGAATGCCTATCTACTGGAGTAGTTGATTGTATTGTATTGTATAAACCTTTTTATGATTTCTACTGGTCCACAATGCTCATCCTCAGTACAGTCCCATTTTAGTTGGCTTTATTGCGTAGTGACCAAAGCTCACCTTCAATATCCTGGCACAGCCTATGGTACCATAGCATGGGACAATGCTCACACGTGAGGCTGCTGGCAGACTTGTCTCTACCTTGCTTCATCTGTTCTGCTTGGGCGGCAAACGCTTGTTTAATGGCTGAAAATGTTAACATCTGATACATATGCATCTGATACAATACACTGAATAAATTAACATTAAAAAAGAATTTTCAAAAACAAGCTTTACTTTCTATCAGGGAGTTCCAGTGGCAATCTCCCGGCTTCATCTTCAGACTCTCGTCATCATGTTTAATGAAAAGTACTCTATACAACAAAACAAACGAGCCCAAACTCGACTATATTTGCACTTTCAATCAGGGAGTTTCAGTTGCAATCTTCCGGCTTAATCTTCAGATCCTCGTCATCATGTGTAATGGCACAGGTCGATTGCGGCTTATTAGCGTAGATCTGCGACTTCAGAAAACCCCACAAGAAAAAGTCTAGCGGGTCAAATCACACGATATTGATGACCAATTCACGTTACATCTGCGAGAGATAGCCATGCACTAACGAACACTCATTTCGATAATAAAGTTTTACCGTGCTGCTCAATCGTGTAACTTTTCATGGCGATTTGACATCAGTAACTGAATAATAAACAACAGATTTGACAAACGCCGCCAGACTGACAACATCGACCCGCCATTACTCAAAAACTCTATAGAATTGCCATAATTCTGGCAAATTACTGCAGTCCCCTGTTGCTTGAAACTCACCGGCTCTTTGAAACTACACATTATTATTATTATTATTATTATTATATTATACACTAGCAGCTTAAGGCTGATGAAAGTATATCACATGCACTTGTTTTTAAACTTGTGACTGTTTTGCACTAAGAAAAATGACCAGTTTGTTTTTAAAGCTATTGACAGAGATAGCACTGATCACTTCCTCTGGCAACGCATTCCAAGCATCCACTACACGATTTGTAAAAAAATATTTCCAAAAAGTTGTCTTATTTAGCTTCAACGAGTGTCCACGCAGTTGCTTATTGGTGTTCAGGGTATACATGCTCTCGAAGTTGGGCACACTGTAATATCCGTGAAGCATTTTGTAGCTTTCTATTAAGTCTCCTCGCTGCCTACGTTCCTCTAATGTTGTCAGGAGAAGTTCTTTCAGTCGTACTTCGTATGGTTTGTTCCTCAGCGATAGCACCAACTTTGTTGCTCTTCTCTGAACTCTTTCCAGGTGCTCTATATCCTTCCGAAAGCAAGGATTTCATACCTGGTAGGAGTATTCGAGGAGCGGACGGATGTAGGTTTTATAGAGCTTGAGGAAAAGTTCACTGGTGATAGTGGAAAAAGCTTTTCTTATTAAATATAGAAGTGAGTTTGCTCTCTTAACTATTTCGATTATGTGGGTTTCCCATTTGAGGTTCCAGGAGATAGCGATGCCGAGGTCTTCCTGGGTCATAACTGGCTGTACTTTTTTTCCCTCAATCGTATATGCTAGCCCGTTGATTTCCTTTAATGATTTAGAGAAATGTCCTTTTTGCCCATTATGTAAACTACGTATGGCTACGCGACTCTACTGTACAGCAAGTGGTTTATATTTTTTAAATCCTGTCCGTGGCATATCGATTTACCGTAATGATTGAAAAATACACAAAGTACACAAAGGCCACCCGTAGCCGCGTTAAAACACTGATTCCCATCAAATCACTGAAGTTAGAAAGTAGATGGAAGGGCGCCTGAGCACAGTAGCTTCTCTTAGAACAAAATTGAAATACGTCGCGAGTCGTAAGGGCTTGGATATGGCCGCCAAATGTCTCGCTACTCAGCCCACGCGGACATGCAAACATTCTAAAACGTCGCCAGCCTTTACCTGCGCGTAACGCTAACCAAAGGCGTTCGCCGAGACGTACCCCTCTGCCCATATTCCTCGCACCCTTATCCCGCAATGCCCTGTAGCTCGAGAGTAAACCTAGTGTTTGGTATACTGTAGTAATGGCAAGTACTCAAGACAACAAAACAAACAAGCCCAAACTCGACTATCCTAGCACTTTCCATCAGGGAGTTCCAGTGGCAATCTTCTGGCTCTATCTTTAGACCCTCGAAATTACTCATGACAACAAAACATACCAGCCCAAATTAGACTGCCCTACCATTGCCATCAGGGAGTTCCAGTCCCTATATCCCGGCTCCATCATCAAATCAGCTCGATAGTACCATAATATTTCATTGTCACTGGACATTTATTTATTTTTATATATTTATTTATTTATTACTAATCAACATTATAGTAAAACCAAGGCATTGAAAAGTAAAATTAATAAATATATCACCGCAATTATACACTTATAATACTAGTTATCATATAAGAATAAATCCCTATACGAGAAAACCCTGAGCTTGGATATAACATGGGCAATGCCAAGTAATACCACTAGTACCTATATAATCAATGGCGTAACAAACAATATCAAAGCATCAATTACATAGATTCTGAGTAAAACCAAATTAAGTTGTTTTTTTGTAAACTTTGCATGGTAAACACTTTTGAATCGGTTTTACTGTAACAATGGCAGATTAGGTCGGGAGATTGCTGTGTTACGAAACAGTGCAAACAATACGAAGGTCAAACTGTATTTTCCTTTGAATGTGATTTTAATTACCGGTGATAACTTCATTGGCGACGCTCTCCGATTCGCACTTGAAGATGTACCCGATGAAGTTGTCTGCGTTGCTCTCTCGACAGATGAAGCCGAAGTGTTCCCCGTTGGTTTTTCCCAAGGCGCAACTGGCGACGTCCTTCAATTGCTTATGCAGGAGGATTTGTTTGCGGTCTGGGCTGATGAGACGCAGGTCCGTTCTCCCAACCTAAAACCAAGTACCACAATATACCGAGAGAATACTAGACACACTCTCAAGCGATAAGGGATTGCGGGGATAGGGTGCGAAGGAAGTGAACAGAGGGGTTTGTCTCGACGAACGCCTTTGGTGCGAAGGTCGGCGAATTTCTCAAAACGCTTGAACATCTGCGTTCGCGGAGGAGTAGACATGCGGCGGTCATATGCGAGCCCTTGGACTCGTGGCGTAGCTCGCCTCGTTTTCAATTTTGTTCTAAGAAGAGCTACTGTATGGTATACTGTGCAAGTACTGAGGTCATGTGGTGGCACATATGATGATGATAACGAATTTATTTATTCATTCGATATAGAAAGCCACACACATCGTTGCATCCGCGCGCCCCTTTCATCGCCTTTTCCCCGCTAACGTCTGAGCCCTTCTAGATCAGCGACAGTAACAATGTCACCGCAGATCGGATAGCGCACGCACTCTACACAGTTGCATTCCCATGCGGGATCAAGGCAATCGTTCCTCATAGTTTATGGACGCAGCGACAAAAAAGTGCAAGAGTTTTAGGCATTTAGTGCGAGCCCGGGCAGGACTCTGGCCTTAGGGCTAGTTTCCCCTAGGAGTCAACCTTCTGGCGCTCCTGGACAGTCTGCGCACCGTGCGGCGTAAGCCAATCGATTGTGCACTCTGACTAACAGTCGGGGGAGTCTGGAAGCAGTACTATTTCCTATAGAGCGGGGGTGGTTGCGGATCTGACGGCGACTGCTCTTGAAACGACCATCGGCTACCCGATCCTGGGTGAACAGCCAGACAAAGCACACCATGGTACGAGATAGATTCGGTTTACACCGTTTCACCGCTTCGTAAGGGAAAGGACCGCGCGAACGACGTCGAACTCGTGACCAGTCGAGAGACCGGAGTAATCTGGTCGCAATTGGAAGTAAGGGCGTGAGTGTAAGCCCGCTGGGTAACATACCTGGTTATCTCGCGGATAAGGCGTTGGCCTCTTACGGGCATGTGGCGGAGCCTGACGGTGGACTGTTTTGTCCTAAGTCTTCTGCGTTCCCTTCACGGGAGATAGAACGACTAATCGTTAAAACTTCCTGAGGTGACGGGTTCGCCCGTTGTAGTTGACAACTCTATTTGTATGTCAGAGCGATGGGCCGAGCGTCCTATGGTCCGGTGCAAACTGGGACCTTAGGGATTAAGATGATTGTCGCTCGGCCGAAATTCCTGGGAATTACACTGCTGTTTCATATGTGTAGGAAGATGGTTCCCTTGTGTAGGAAGATGGAGAATATTACTATTGTAGATGGATATTATATATCATTGCACCTCAGAATACGAATGGCAAAGGTGATACATATTCCTGACATTCTTCTATAATATAAAGGCTAGACTCTGACTCTCAGACTCTGAGTAAAAGTTCAAAGTTCAAAGTTTATTTATTCCAAAAAAACCCAGCGAGAGTATAGAATTTGCAATAAATAAATACATTTTTTATAATATTCATATTTTAAACATATATATCTGGCAAAAATAAAATTAAATTACATTAAAAATCTGAAAGTCAATAAACTACACAAAATCAACCATTACATTGTCTAAATATTAAAAAGAGCATTAAGAAATATCAAAAATAGAAATAACAAATCAAGTAGTCGATTGTGAATATAAAATTTTAAAAGTCCGTGCAATAAAAATTCCTTGATAAGTTTTTTAACTCCTCTCCTCGCGGAGTAAAAATTCAGCTGTCCCATTCGCGCGCGACCTTTTCGCGCGCAAAATCGACGACCTTGATAAAAACGACCATAACTTGTAAACCACTATACGGATCATAAAAAGAAGAACTGTAAAATGATCGCATTGAAATTTGACATATAAAACATTATAACCTTATCTCGTAAATCAATTAAGATAATAATGGCGACAAATTACAAAACGCAAACGGCCTCCATCGTGTCGTCATCACTGGACCAAGTGGACGCCTGTCATTCCAGTGTATTAAAACTTGCATCCCCAAAAGGACGCCTGTCATTTGTCGGGTTAAATAGTGCATATGTTTGTATATTTTTTAATTCCTCTGGTAACCTGTTATAAAATGTTATGCTTCTGTATTCAGTTGTCCTTTGAAATTGTGATGTTGCAGGTATAGAATTATGAGTATACATCGATTTGTGCCTTGTATTGTGGGAATGTATGTGGGCAAGAGTTTGGTGCTTTCCTTTATTTTTATAAATTTCGCACAGGCTTTCGTGAATAAGTATGACATAAATGGTGGGGATCTTTAGTTCACGAAATAGTGGTTTGCAAGATTCTCTCCTATTTAATTCGCTTATTGCTCTCACGGCTCTTTTTTGTAAAATAAATACCTTTTTAATATCAGTGGCATTTGCCCACAATAAAATCCCATATCTCAAGTGGGATTCAACCAGAGAATAGTATGCACTCACAATTTCCTTTTCGTCCAATATCTTTCTTAATCTGGATACGGCATAGCAAGCTGAACATAATTTTGATTTAAGCTGGTTTATATAGGTTTTCCATGACATATTTTCATCGATGTAAATTCCTAGAAATTTAGTGGACTTGGCAATCTCGATAGAATAATTTACCGCTAACTGTTTTTCTTTTTAATTTGAGAAGTTTATCAACACTGTTTTGCTTAAATTAGGCCTACGAAATGTGGCTTTACGAAGAAATTCAAAGGCGAATGTTGAAGTGATCAAATGAGGAAAAATAAAGAAGGACTAAGTACTCGGCCTTGAAATACAGAATATTGCAACTAGTAATACAATGGAGAATTGAGGGTTGCCAAAAACTAGGCAGGAGATCCTGGGTCAAAGACCTAAGGGAGTGGATGGAGAAAGAACGGCACCTCTGTTTTGTGCGGCAGCTTCGAGAGTGAAGATAGCTATAATAATTGCCAACAATACATGTAGAAAAAACATGAATGTTCTCACCTGGAACAGCATTGTCCGGTTTTGTTCCCCAATAAGCTGCGAAATGGGAGTCTTATTTATATTTAACGTGCCGATGGACGCTGATCTATGCCTGTGGAACATCTTGTTCTCGGGTAGAGTATCGAAACGTCCCGATAAATTATAACTCGTTGAGCTCTCATCGGAGTTGTCGCTTTTGTCGATGGCTAAACTCCTTTCATTGAATTTATCCTCCTTTCCGGATTCGTCCAAGTCAATGCTCGTAGATGCCGCTGGCGCGATCTCCTTCTCCTCTTCTTCTAAAGTGCTTAAGTTTCCGTTTAACTTTTTGGACGTTCCACTCTCCCATCTGTCTTTGGAGAAGGCGTCAAAGTCACGATTTACGTTGTCGCCCGAAAACGAGCTCAAGTTTTCGTAGCTGCGCGACGAAAGGCTTCTTGCCGTCGGCTCTCTCAGAGTATGCGACGGCACGTCTATCACTATTTCTGAGTCTTTGATGCTGCTTTCTTCGGCGTTTTCGGCCGGCTCGCTCGAGAATGAGTTCTGAAACAGAATTCAATACATTAAATTCGTATCCAATAGGCGAATTTACCACTCTTGGATGTATCAAAATATACAATAGGTCAGCGGTTACCAAAATTTATCAGTCCGCGGCACACTTACAGGTTTAGTATTTTGTACTGGCGCCCTTGTTGAAACATATCGACGCTTTTGTTGGAATGAAATGATTATAAACAGACATAGAAATATTAATTTTTATAGCTATCCAAGATATTAAAATAAGTCACCTAAATATTTAAGGTTTATATATATATATATCCTTCTAGCCGTGTTCGGCCATAGCGACTGCATTGTAGATTCTAGTGACTTCATTGTATTCTAGTGACTTCATCGCCATAGGTCTTTTTAGTCTTCTCAGAGTCAATTGTTCGGGAGCAGTCAATTGCGCAGGCTATATTATAGTGCGCGACCACGGGTGCACTCTCTCTTCCTCCCTTTTCTGAACCCGATGGAACGGAGACCGTTACAACGAGAGAAAAGTTGGGATGCAGATAATCACTAAATTTATTATTTAAATAAGATTAATTATTGAGAAAATTTCAAAATATGCTGACATTTAAAATTTCAAATTTGGAATTTTTAAATTCAATTTCAAATTTTAAAGTTTACAAACTCAACGTCAACACACATCTTCAAAGTTACAGCAAAAAACTCAACCGTGCAAAATCTCAATCTAATCCTCTTAGAAATGTTCTGCAAAATAGAATGGTGGGAATGTGGAATAAACTACAATTTAAAGTGATTAATTAGTGCAAGCTCTGTCAATCAATTTAAAAGCAAACTCGATTTGTACCTAAAAACTTGTTAATATTGTTTATGACTAGCTTTATAAGATCTGATCTGGACGTATCAGCAAAGCTGCCTGTCCATAATAATAATAATAACGATATTATAATAGTATGAGCAGATGTTTTTCGGTTCTAGGCTAAATCAGAAAATTTTGTGACATTAAGAGTTCATGTTGCGAGAGAATGTCATAGCGGGCGACAGTGGGGTGCCCAGGGTTAGTGAATGGGACAAGCCCGACATACCTTTTAGTATTTTTTACGCTTTTTATAGAAAAAGAAAGTGGTACCTCTTTACTCTTCAATCTTCAGTTTGAAATTTACTGTTTGTGTCGTAGAATCAATAAAGCCTACTGAAGGCATGCTATTGCTAGACAGAATTTAACATATACTTATCAGCAGTCGCATACCTCCGGTGGCTTTAAGAAAAGCCGTTTTATTTGCTTGAGCGAGTGAAATCAAGTTAAGAAGTTGACCCTTGCTTTTATGAGCTGTGAGACTGTTTTATAAAAAAAAGGGAACAAAAGGTAATTAAACGTTAGATACGTAGCTTTAATTAGGTTATTTATATTCTAAATCTCTTGTTGTGAAAAATAGTCTGAGAAATACACAAATCGGGTGTGGGTTTTGGAGAAGAAATTATTAGCTTCTTTTGCTCAAAAATCAATATTTTACTTTGTCCTCACCAATTAAAAGTCTTACACAGATCTCACCACAAGGGACAATTTCCTCCATTGTTTATCAGGCAATAAAAACCACAAATCAATTAAAATTACACAATAAAAAATCTGTACTGTCACTTGCTTAAAACAATAGGAACTAAATAGACAGTGAAATAGATCTGCAGCTTCCACATTCGCATTCAACTTCATGCTAATGAAAGCCTGGCATATCGGGCAGTACAAAAGTCGTATAGATACATATATTGCTTTGTGTAATTTGCCACAGGTTAGAATGAAAGGACCACTGATTTTAAAAGCCCCGTTGCAGGCCCATTTGTGCGAGTGAGATGACTGGCTGAACTCAACTAGGTACGATTGCAGCGATAGCTGCTCTGTCGATAACTGTCGCTGCTCTGTCGATAACTGTTTTGTCGCGTGGATCGATCTGTGAACGCTAGATAGCGCTAGGCGCTCGCAGATTCATTTATTGGTATTTTTTTAATGCAAGCCTTTCTTTTTGGCTTTTATGAAGGAACCGCCATTGGCGGGCGACAATAATATCGGTCAAATCACGAAACGGATCAAGAAAGTGTGATGTACCAAATTTGACAATTAAATCAACGCACCGCACAAGAGCATGGCATATCTATCGGTTTAATACATCTTCTGGCAACATGAACTTCCAATGCCTGATAATCAACATTTTGCGATTCAAAAGGCTCCTATTCTCACCACAACCACTGTTTTCAATGTTACATTAACCCTTAGCCAGGAACATCGGTCTCACAGACCGCTATGGTTTCTTAG
Source organism: Micropterix aruncella (assembly GCA_944548615.1). NCBI lineage: Eukaryota > Metazoa > Arthropoda > Insecta > Lepidoptera > Micropterigidae > Micropterix > Micropterix aruncella. The sequence continues at coordinate 20,642,979 of OX155975.1, read as the reverse complement.
AAATGCTTCCAGTCTGTCCCCCCGCCCCTCAGCGACCCTCCGCTCGCAGTAGTCTCCTATTAGTTCTCGATGTATAGGCGCACCCGACGATCGTGTCTATAGGAGCGTCTGTTTTATTGTTTTAGCGCTGGTTTACTTAAAAAGTCGTCATTATTAGTACCGGTCTGTGAGACCTTCTGCGGAGGTACCGATGACCATGACAGACAAACATGAAAAAATAAAGACTTGCAAACTCTGTCTATACAGCAATAAGCGCAATACAGGCTATAAATGCATCAAATGCTCGGATCCTATAAGTTTAGAGTGTTCTATGAAGGTCTGCAAAAAATGTGCTCCTAATACGACATAAGTGTTATTTATAATAAGAGAGACAATACATAACTGTTATACCTAACTCTACCCAGTCCATAAGATACCAGGCTTTTGATATTGGTACTTAAATAAATTGTTGTTAGGTAGAAGTGTGTTTTATAATCAATAATTCAAAATAGCGGTCCTACAGACCGAAGTTCCCTATTACGTCGTTTAAAATCATGTTCCCAGTAAAGGGTTAAGTTTTATACTCACGGCTTGACTAAGAAGTAAACTATGCCGCCGAGAGGCGGTTCGATCGTTCTGGTGCTGCTTGAACTTCTCGAGAGCATCGTCAATCAACGTCTGAGGTACTTTTCTGTGTGACACTTTGATCTTTCCTATGTAGAGCACCTGATAAGAAACAGATAATTTTTAGGCCAATGGCTACTTCAAGCCCCATGCATTGGTATCGGAACACGAAATATACTAAGAAATGGGGAAACAGTCTTTAAACTCTTTGATGGGCTCAGAATTGGCAATAGATACTTCACACTCATTCCTTTGTGTATTCTAGTATTTTCCTACGTTTTCATGTTAAATTTACGATAAAAAAATCTTTGCATTCCTTGCTGTTATTTGCGAGGTACTTAGCCTCTCAGTGGCTCGTGCCAACAAGGGTTCCACAGTATCCTCCAAACCCCCAATACAGTTTGTGTGGGTTGGCTCTAAAGGCAAAAAACATCTACTGAAAAACCTTTCTCAATAATCGAGAAAGCCTCAGATTGGATTATGGAGGTCGATTCAGCCCTGCGTCCAGATATATCTCTTTACTCTCTATCTCGGAAGATGGTCCTTATCGTAGAATTAACTGTTCCATGGGAATCAAATATCCCAATAGACAACGAGTACAAATTAAATAAATACCATGACCGGAACGGCGTCACTGTTCACCTTCACGCGGTGGAAGTAGGCGCTCGTGGCCTGCCAGCTAAATCTTTGTCTCACCTTTTTAAAGATCTTGGTCTCTCCAGGAAAATAATCAACTCCTTTCTAGAAAAATTATCTAAAACCGCGATTTCTGCATCTCAAATTCTATGGCTTCGAAGGGGGAGTGAATGGGTGGTAAGGTGAACGCTCACATGTGGCAAGACAGCTGTCCTAAACTTACCACCGCCGGTCGTTAGTCCGGAATCCACCCTTCACCTCCCAGAAGTGTAATAATTATATATGATGGGCCCGATTTTGGTCGGTGAATTCCATGGCAGCTCCGTTTGTATTTTTAATTTGATTTATTTATTATGTATTGTATACCTTTATACGAGGGTCATCTAGAAAGTAAGGTTACAATATTTATGTAGCATCAAAAAATGCTTTTATTTAATTGATATTCATGGGATATTTCAGAAATATATTAAACATTTGTTTAACAAAATTGATGTCGAGCTTTTGTATGCCAGTGTCACTAACCTCCGCCGACAGCTCTACTCAACCTCCTGATCGTTGGAAAAACAGTTTCCACCCAAAACTTCCTTTAGTTTAGTGAAAACATGATAGTCCAAAGTACTTATAGAGTTTTCAACTACAATGGGCGAACCCATCACCTCAGGAAGTTTAAACGATTAGTCGATCTATCTCCCGTGAAGTGAGCGCAGAAGACTTGGACAAAATAATCCACGTCAAGCTCCGCCACATGCCCGTAAGAGGCCAACACCTTATCCGTGAGCCCTTACACTCACGCCCTTACTTCCAATTGCGACCAGATTACTCCAGTCTTTCGGTTGGTTACGAGTTCGAGATTGCTCGAGATCTATCGCGGACCACGGCATCCTTTGCCCGACTGTTCACCCAGGATCGGGTAGCCGATGGTCGTTTTAAGAGCAGTCGCCGTTAGGTACGCAACCACCCCCGCTCTATAGAAAACAGTACTGTTTCCCATAGAGCGGTCAGATCCCAACAGTCAGAGTGCATAATCGATTGGCTTACGCCGCACGGTGCACAGACTGTCCAGGAGCGCCAGAAGGTTGATTCCTAGGGAAAACTAACGCTAAGGCCAGAGTCCTGCGTGGGCTCGCACTTCATGCGTGGAGGCCGCCGGATGGGTGTTGACCCGTGACTGTGACCAACCCTGAACATAATGGGTCTTCGTGGCTAACTCAGCAAGGGCCCATTACCTCCCGAAGTACAGTATCCCATCCAATCGATGTCAGCAGCTCCTGTGAAACACGCAAGGTGTGGGCTTCTGGCGTTTTCATGCAGGAAGCTGACTCCCCCGGGTCAGCATTCCTTTTCTGCGGCTCTGAATGGCTCTTTTGAATTTTTGAGGATATTGCAGTAAGCATCTACATATATAATAGTCCATTTAGGTATAAAATCCACCGAAAGGACGCCCGTTACAGTGCCAAAAAAACAGATGCCAGGACTTTTTTCGCTGAATGGGTCGCCGTTAAACTTTTGGTGGCTGGGGAATATGAATTCTTCTTCTTCTCCGTCATTCCCTCATTACTGAGGATCGTGGCCACTAGACAACAGTTTGCCTACGAGGCTCCTCCACTTCGACCTGTCTTCTGCATGGCGGGTCACAGATTGTATTGACCCTTTTGTAACTTCTTTGATGAGGTCGTTCCATCTGGCTGGTGATCTGCCTCTGCTTCTTCTTCCCTCCACTTGACCCCTGGAAAGCATTTTCTCCAGATTCTCTGGGTTTCTCCTGGCAACATGACCGAAGAACTGCAGGACCCTTCTCATGCATACGGTGGAGAGCCTCACTTGGATGCTGAGTTCTTCCAGGACAGATTTGTTGGTGCGGCGTGCTGTCCATGGGATTCCTAGCATTTTGCGCTAGCACCACATCTCCAGTGCATCGATTTTGGTGCGTATACGAGCCTTCAGGGTCCATGTCTCCGATGCATAGAGAAAGATCGAGAAAACCAGAGCTCGAACCAGGCTTTCAGTGGCGGAATATGAATTACTCCACTGAAATTATTGTCTTTTGGATTCTGGGGTGTACACCCACGTCTCATCCCCTATCTGATCTGCAAAGTTAAAAAATGTATGACCGCACAGACGGAAGTGGTGGGAGCGCGCGACGACCTCTCCATTGGAAGAATTTATTGTGGTTGAACAAAATAGCCGACAAACCCGTGGGTCTAATCAAACTGACCATTAGGACCCCCTCTACATGCCAGGTGTGCCAAATTCAAAACAAAAAATTCCCTCGGCCTCAGGAGTCCTTGTAATCTTGGAGTCCTCATTCTAATTATACGAATATGGATATATTCTTACCTCAAAAAAGTGTGAGCTAGAAGGCGATATGTCGACCGAAAGAGAAGTAAGACTGGTAGCCGATGAGAGACCTCCGTTCTGCCCATCACTCTGTTTGTCTGACCTAGAAAAATGTTAGTTTAATCAGGTCAATTTAATGTTCAATTTATGAAAGTAGTATTTGAAAATGCCATCACATTCAAACCCGCTTGTCGAATATCGGAATATCGAGGATCAAAACCTCCTCAAATAACATGATGTCCCGATTTGACTTATTTATATATTTATTTATTTCAAATATTATTCAGAAGCCATACAGACGAATCCAATTTGCCCTTGAGTATTAAATCTAGAGTTTACTAGTCTATATAACTAACTTGCACAAGTAAATATATTAAAAAGAATAAAATACACTTGACTGCCTTTACAATACAATACAATACAATCAACTACTCCAGTAGATAGGCATTCCTACACTTGGATGTGTCACAAAATTAAATGCTTGAAATTTAATTATTAAAAACATAACTATCATGATAGTTGTCATGGCTGTAATATTATATTCAATATTAGCTACTTACAAATAATCAAAATAGACTAATGTCATTAAATAATAAGAGAGAATAATACACCTAGTCTTGCCATAAATATTGATACAAGACTTTTTAACTACCAAAATAAAACTACTTGTTGGATTTGAATAATTTTTCTAAAGTTTATTGTCACAAAAGTAAACTACAAAATAAAAAATAAATTACTCGAAATGACCGCCATTTGCCTTAATACCGCACCAAAGTCTATAAGGCCACTCATCGATTGCAGTACGGATGATATCCATGGGAAAATCATCCACAGCTGCTACCAACGCCTGCTTCAATGACTTAAGGTTATGGTAGCGTCTTCTACAGACTATGTTCTTTAAAACTGACCACAATTTATAGTCTAGCGCATTTAGGTCTGGGCTGGCTGACGGCCAATAATCAATACTAATAAACTTAGGTTAATGATTTTTAAGCCATTGTTTGGCCTTAGAATCTAGTTGACATATCAATGGTTTGTTTTTGAACATAGTTTTGTTTGACGGCTCCATTGCACTTCTTAAAATACCTCGTTAATAGATTTTGGCTGCTGTTATGACACCCTTTTCACAAAAATGTAAGGAAGTGACGCCGTCATATGATACTCCCAGCCAAACTAACGCTGAGGCGGGATAATGACATCGTTCAATCCTTGGCACCAGTTTACTGGCTTCCTTAGAGGACCTTGCATACACTCTATTATTCTGTTTATTAAAAGCTTTCTCCACGGTAAAGATTTTCTCGTCAGTAAACAGTTTTTTTTTTTATAATCCTCCTTACCGTACAGGGACAACAGGAGTCTAAAGTTTTTTTTAATATTTTTTTTAAATTAAATGGTAAGGCACTGTCATATTTGTCGTTTAAAAGCCTTAAGTCTCAAGTCTTGTTTAATAATGCAGCTCATGGTTCTTGGCACAATATTCTTTTCACGAGTCATGATTTTTGTTTACGGACAGGATTTCGATTGATTTGCGACTTCACATAATTGATGACCTGTCGTGTAGGAACCATGCAAGGCCGGCCAGATCTTTTACGGCTAGTGACACTTCTCGTATCAGCAAACAACTTAATAGTACGACATACAAAAACACGTGTCAATTTCAACGGTTTTAATAAATCCAAAATTCGAGCTTTTTCTATTCCACGCTTATGAAGAGCAATAACAGCGATACGGTTCTCTTTGCCTCACAATTCCATCATGACGGCTTAAGTTATACTGAAATGGTTTTGCGCGTTTGTAGCGCACATATCAACTGTCAAAACTACCAACATAACATTTGGCTGCGTACAGGTTATCAGTCGCAAAAGCTGCGTTTACACTTGTATCAATATTTATAGCACGACTAGGTATTAAAATAGAAATGCAAATTCTATGTAGAATAATCAATGTAAAATAATTTAATTGTCAATTCAGAAATATATACTAAATTATATCTATACTAAATTATATGAGAATTAGAATGTCAGCCATCATAATACCGTTATGTTTAAAATTTTACAAATTTTACTAATTATCAACATGGAAAATAAACTCGGAATTTCCAAACTTCCTTATACCATAAATTGGGTTTCTTACCAAATTATTTATAATTATCTTTTTAAATTGGTCCTCCTCAAGGCTTTTCATTTGCTCTGGAATCTTATTATAGAAGAACAAATTTTGGTGAATAAAACTGTATCGCACTTTGCTAAGTCGCTGTCGGTTTATGTGGAGATTGGATTTATTCCTCGTATCGTGATGATGAAAATCACTATTCACCAGAACTTCTGCTAGGTGTCTACGAGCGTACATAATGTTTTGGTAGATGTAGGAAGAAAATAGAGTCATGATTTCTGATTCTACGAACAGCGGCTTACAAGAACTTCTTGGAGAGACTATATAAACTGCGTACCAATCTTTTCTGGAGGAGAAAAATTCTTTTTGAGTTTGGTGCCATTCCCCAAAACAGAAGGCCATACGTTATGAGGGAGTGGAAATATGCAAAATAAACAGATTTAGCGGCTTCAAAACCGCATAAATTTCTTATCTTTCTAATGGCACTGCACATTTTTTTACTGAGATCATTTAAGTGATCAGACCATTGTAATTTTTGATCAATTTCTAATCCGAGAAATTTAGTGGAGGGGACATTTTCTAGTTTGTCAAACTCAAAATATACGTCCATTTCATTAGAATCAGACGGCCGCAAAGAGAAGCATATTGCTTTTGATTTATTTACGTTAAGTGACAATTTATTTGCTTGGAACCAAATACTAAGCCTGTCTATTGTTTCTTTTATTCTTTGGGCCAAAGTGTTTTTATTTTTATCGCTAAAGTGAAGTATCATCGGCGAATAAAATGATTTCATCATCCCCGGATTTCAGGCCCTCTGGGATGTCATTAATATACACGAAGAAGAGAAAAGGTCCAAGTATTGATCCTTGAGGAACACCTTTGTTGATATTCTGTGGCGCGCTCTTGCTATTTTCGACTTGCGTAATCTAAGTGCGTTCTTGCAAATAAGATTCCATGAGTTGCAGTTCCTTATTCCTAATGCCGTAGTATTCCAATTTTACAAGTAGAATTGAGTGGTCTACGCAATCAAAAGCCTTAGAGAGTTCACAGAAAATGCCTACGGTTTTTGACATTGTCTAGCCTAAGTAGTGTTTTTTTAATTAGACTGGCGATTGCATCTTGCGTAGAGATTTTTTGAAATGCGATAGCGCAATGGAAAGAGATAACTGCATATGGGCCCCCTCCAAACTTGTCTAATCGCACATGTGTTTATCATCACATAGCAGACATATTATGGCGTCGAAGCGTTTCCATAGCGTTGCCAAACGTTGCTCTCAGTATATATTTACGCATGCGCGACTAAACAAGGATAGAAGGGGGCCATATGCAGCTTTCTCTCTCTATTCCTCTATCGATTTTTCAGGCTGGTCGTGTGGTCTATTCTAGTATGGCTATGGTTTTAGGTGAGCTACTGATACTTATATACTGGTACTTTATAAATACGAGGGCATATTGCATGTCAAACCTGTAATTAGTGTCCTGGTAATCAACCGAGGATCGTCGGAATGCTTTGTTGCTGGCAACATTGGTGATGGCTTGGGCGGCCTGCGCTGCTGCCATATTAGAGTGGTATTGCGCTGCATGGGCGGCAATACTGTGGTCCTTCATCTGGCCAAGAAGCTCAGCGACCTGCCATCAAACAAAAGAGACACGTTAACCCTAGAAATAAAATACAAACGGAGCTGTCATGGAATTCATTGACCAGGATAGGCAGTTAATGGTTCCTGTGCAATCGGGCCTCTAAGATCTGCTCTATAACTTAAGTCAGCTTAACTAACGGTTTAACTTTTATTTGGTAGAGGGTAAAACCTGGAATAGTTTTCTGCCTTTTCGAAGAGGGTAAAACCTGGAATAGTTTTCTGCCCCGGCAGGTGGATCGGTTCCTCCGGGGGATGTTCATCGGGCGCTGCTGGGTGGTTTGTGCAATGTGTGGCACCAGCCAACCAACAGCGAACCCGTCACCTCAGGAAGTTTTAACGATAGTGATCTCCCGTGAGGTGAGCGTAGAAGACTTTGAGACAATACAAATCTACTGTCTAGTCAAGCCCGACAGAGGCCAACGCCCTACGGTGAAGCACCGGGAATGGTACCCAGCGGGCAGCCTCGCCCTACTGTCTACCAGCTTTGGAAGAATATCTCCGTCTGGAATTAACCATCAGGAATTCTTTAACTTCCCGACTGGTCACGGGTCCAAAGTCGCTTGCGCGACCTCTATCCCGCCGTATGTTCAGCGGTGATTCAGTTTAAATCTATTGCGGACTAATGGCATCTTTTACCCAGCTCTGAATTCAAAATAAATGAATAGGTACCTTTTGTCTAAGGCCAGATGTATCCGAGTGCGCGGCTAGTAAAGGTCGATCCATGTTCAACGTGAAACCCACCATGGTGCACGATTATTCACTATAATACTTAATATTAATATAATGTATTCACTAGCCACTGTCACTGCCCTAAGATCCAAAAGTGTTTAAATTACTTAAAGGGTTAGAAATTTCGATTTTTTTTTTTAAATTGCATTTTCGAAATGTAGGTATATTTGATTATATTCTCTGAAAATTTCAAATCCACCCGGCAAATATTCTTAAAGATACATGCATAGTTGTAAGGACATTCGGCAGAGCAGACCGTGCGTTTGTGGGGTACTGGGCTAATATTACTTAGGGGCCTGCCTAATTAATCAACTAATTGCCATTTTGCCAAAAAACTGTTTTCGATAATGATGTCTAGGTAACTAGGTACACAATATATAAAAAAAGAGGACAATACAATATTTTATTTGTTAAATATGACAGACACACACACACAACTGACACACACAAACATTTAACTTTTCACTAAAATAGATAAAACAACATTAATACTAATTGTAATAATATCTTAATTATTAGCCTAATTAAGCAAGTAGATATTATTTGTAAAGCTAGTTAATATAAGTAAAATTGAAACAAACATTCATTACTAGTTACCTATTGACAAGGCACTAGCCTCGGTAGGAACTCAACTGCTATACATAGATGTTATTTCTATAAATAAAGATTTAAAAAAAGGTATTGCAAAAGAATTTATCGCTAGCGGTCCGCCCCATCAAATGAAAAATACAAAATATGATGAAATATAAAATAGATAAGCGAAATCAAATTATATTTAAAATATTGATATAGCATGGTCATGGAAATAAATATTAATATAAAATGTCGTAATATGAAGTTTGTAGAACAAATAAATAAATGGTATTAAAATATAAAGTGTAGTGCAATGTATGACAATAATAATAATGCAGACCTTTACTTTAAAATATGACTTATTGCCTTTTCCACCTCATTTCTACCAAGTTGAAGTAAATGTTGTGTAATTTTAGATTTGAATTGGATTGACTTAATTTGTTGGCATGTTTTTATAGATTCTTTTAGATGGTTATAAATTTTTGGCCCTTTGTACTTAAATTTATTTTATATTTCTTTTCTACTACTTTTATTATTTAATGATTATTCTGATTTTTAATGATTATTCTGTTTATTTAAAAAAAAAAATAATTTCATATAACAATTTCTAAACATTTTTTCATAAAACTAAACTTTTAAAATTTAAGATATCACATAAAATTTGCGTTTTCCTTGGAACAGGCACTGTCTAAGTTAGGAGTGATGAAAAATCATTCTGTAAAAATAATTCCTAAATATTTTTTTATAAATAAATAAAATAAAATAAAATAATACCTACTACGGAAATACTACAAATATACTACGAATTGGCGAGCGGGAAGAGGTTAAATTGGCACAGGCAGGGGGGTCGTCTACTTGCTAGGAAAGTCTTGGGGGTGACAATCGATTTTATTAGTTATGCCAGACTGTTCAATTCAATTTGTTTTATGAGGCGCTGGGCTGAGAGGCAAACAAATCAATTGTATTTTAAACCAATGAACAACACGAGGCCCGCCATTTATGTAGGTTAATTGATCAATTCTTACAAAATTTAAACAATGCATGCCATCACAAAGCATTCATCTAAAGTTCCTTTGATAAAATATCAATTAATAGCATAGCAGCCGCTCTGACTCCATGTGGCGAAGTTGCTCAACCCCCCCCCCCCCCTCCTCCTCACTCCCATAATATCATGTTATACCGGTAACACACGCTCGGATTAGGTATGGCCGGACCGCAGATTTGGTCCGCTCCGAACCATATATGTCAGCTTCGTACCAAATCCGTGCGTGTGGACGGCCGGCACGTCGGATATGGTCTGCTCCGTACAAAATCAGTGCTTAGGACCGTCAAAGCTGGCCGCCCATTGGTTCGAAACGCCTCGAAGTCGCGTTCGAAAAGTCGCTCCGAAAAGTCGCGTTCGAAAAGCCGGGCGTGCGCTCATTTTTTATACTGTCCGTTTCGGTCGTCTGTCGCAAGAACGGATTTAATTTGGTCCGCGGATTCGGTCTGCCGTACCAAATCCGAACGTATGTTACGGCTATTAGAGGTCAGACCCCCCCCTAATAATGTCACGATCGATCGCCTCTTTAAAACGACTTGATGAAACTACAAGGCTTCGAAAGGTGTTTATTGATTGCTAGTTTGTTCATATTCTTCATTGTTAATGTTCACAATAAGACAGGGTTTATTACAATATAGGACAACCACTACAACCAATCCTACTACGAAGTGTTTATATGTGTGTGTGCGTGTAACACGTAATTTCACATATATTGGGTTGTTCGGAAAGTAATTTCGTTTTTTAAAAAAGGAGCGCAATGGTTTAGGTTTCATCTATGTATGTTTTCCGTTTCTTTATTTCACCATAGCTTCCAAACGCTTAAACCGATTTAATAATAATAATAATAATAATTTTATTCATTCAAAAACATAAATTTACAATTGTATTAGTTGCAGAATCTGCCTAACTAGGGCATAGCCCGTACCAAGGAAAACTCTATGTATGGCAAAGATTTATTCATGTGCTCATAATATTAAAATGAAAAATACAAAATATGATAAAATAGAAAATAGATAAGAGAATGCAAATTAAACTTATAATTATATATAAATTATTGATATAGCATGGTCATGGAAATAAATATTAATATAAAATGTCGTAATATGAACTTTGTAAAACAAATAAATAAATAGTATTAAAATATAAAGTGTAGTGCAATGTATGACAATAATAATAATGCAGACCTTTACTTTAAAATATGACTTATTGCCTTTTCCACCTCATTTCTACCAAGTTGAAGTAAATGTTGTGTAATTTTAGATTTTAATTGGATTGACTTAGTGTTTTGGCATGTTTTTATAGATTCTTTTAGTTGGTTATAAATTTTTGGCCCTATAAAGCCAAAGTGTCTTTGGGCGAAGGATGTTCGGGTTTTCTGTACAATGTGTTTACAGGTTGTGGCGCTCCTCGTTGAAATTTTATGCTCAGCTTTAACGTGAATATCTTTACTTTTTATGTAGTTAAGAAAGACTGTCTTTGCAAATACCTGCCTGATGTCTAATATCTTCAGCTCTGCAAACAAGTCATTTGAGGGATACCTTCGGGGCTTTTTGGCAATAACCCGAAGAAGCGCCTTCTGCGCTGTCATAAGCGGATTTAAAAATTACGTGTAGACCCTCCCCAACCTAGGATACCGTATGAAATTAGACTATTTGCAAGGGCATGGTAGACATTTTTGAGAGATTTTAAGTCTACCACGTTCCGAAATAACTTAAACACGTATATAAGTCTCCTTACTTTAGTCGCCACATCGTTTACATGAGCATCCCATTTAAGGGTGTTATCAAATACGAGACGATTTAGAAGTGTGTGGTATTGTTAGAATCGTTAAGTCATCCCGAGCGTCATATGGTACCTTAAATGTTCAAATTTCAATTAAGTAGTTGTCTGAATGTCTACATGTACAAAATTTCAATAAATTTACATAAATATATCGAGTTTAGTGTTGAATGGAAGGTCTGATTGAGTACATTCCGGAAATATACATCTACAGATATGGATAAATACATAAACCACAAATATTTTATAAAAAAAAACTGGAATAAAAATAATTATATAGATAATAGTTCACTTTCTAAAACGGCAGCCGTGTTTTCTATTATTTTTTAATATATTTGCTTTTTGTGAAAGTTCATAATAGACAGGGTTTATTCTGCAGTATATGGTATATATTGCAGTATAGGAACCTGTTCCACTTTGTTGAATTTTTAACGTGATCCGACTATATTCACCACACTGGTTCAGAATCTGCTTTAATCTTCAGTCTCAATAAATAAGCGAGATATAGGCATTCAAAGTTTTCATTCCGTATGCTAACAAACGGCGGCCATTTTGTTTGTACATTCCATGTGTGAACCATTGACATATAACTACTAGACCTCATGACCAGCCTGAGAATGTGTCAGCCGAATAGAAAGAGACAGCAGCATGTAGTACCCCCTCCATCCTTGTCTAGTCGCGCATGCACGGTGACTCGTACATATATCACTATGGCAACGCTTATATATCACCATGGCAACGCTTCGACGCCATAAGTCTGTTATGCTATGGATAAACGCGCATCATGAGCAACTAGACATGGATAGATGAGGGCCCCACATGCAACTATCCCTTTCTATTCGGTGAACGCATTCACTCACAGCCCGCCTTCACACTCCAGTCTCTATTATGTTACCCTATGGTGTGAACATATTCGAGTGTCTTCAATATAGTCGATTATATCGTAATATCGATAACTAGCGATATTACAGAAATTAGACATTTTGCAAAAAACTGCCAGAAAAATACATACTTCAGCGATATTAAAAAAGGGGACTATTTTGGAGGTTTTTTCAATGACTTTGCGTATTGATGGCACAAGGAGTATCCTGAAATTCCGGTTACCTTTTGTCATCAATACCCGGTCATTTCGTAAAAACGTCGAAAATTGTCCGATTGTTTTAGATTATTGCGAACACATGTTAATATTAAAAGCGCCGCAGCCAATTTTTTTTTCTAAGTTCGAAAAAAACTGTTTTGCCTGCGGTGCTAGTTCGAGATTGAATAAATTTCGTTTGTTTTAGGTTACCTTTTGTCATCAATACACAAAGTCATTTTGTAAAAACTACAAAAATAGTTCGTTTTGGATTATCGCTAACACATGCTACAATAAGCTACCCTCTAGTTTTAAAAAAAATACGCCGCGAAGGAAAATTACTCCAATTTAAAAATAAACTCAAATTATATCTCATTGAAAGAGAATTGTACGACATAAACGATCTCTAAAAACTGTATGCATCTCGACTATATCTCTTTCTGTAATAGGTTTTTAATCGATTTTCAATTTGACTAAAATGTATTGACTATTTCTATTATTAAGTAGGCACATATTATTTATACCTTGACTATTTTTATTTGCAATATAATCACTACGACATTTTATTTTACTTTTTGACAATCGTCACAATTTTTTTTGTTATTTTTGACATTACATTTATTAATTTTATACTAAAAAAACTTATTTTTATCGGTATTTTAAAGAATTAATTACTCTGTGTTTTTGTCTGGTAAACTAAATGGTGAGACTCGATTTAATTCTACAATAATACCTTCTTTATTTTTACGAGTAACCTTTTATGTTTTGATTATTAATAGAATAATTTGATCATTATTGAAGAATTCAATCATATCACGGCCAAATGTAAATGCAATACAACTGTCTATACAACTATGTATTAGTTTTTAGGACAATAAATTATTTGATTTGAGTTGATGTCAACATCGATAGCGCACGCGCGTTTTTTTTCGAATTTCGCGCGAAATTCGAAAAAAAAAAGAAAATGTGTAGTGCTAAACCAAGATAATGCGAGATCTCATTCAAGTTTGATAACTCGCCAAAAGCTTTTACAACTTAGTTGGGATGTACTACCACACCTTTGTTTTTCTCCAAATAAAAAAATATTAAAAGTTGCTTACTTCGTTGTACTGATTCATTCGCTAAAAAAAATGCCCGTGCAGTAAAAACACTTTTATAAATCGATATATAAATTACGATATAAACTCGGACTTTTATAACTAAGATATTAAAGAAGATTGGTATTTGTAATTATACGCACTATATAATATAATATTAATAATATGTATTTAAGATTATATTTAAATAATATGTATGACAATGACAATACATTATGGAACGTGTATTCACATAAAATTGTATTTACTTATATGACCCCCCCCCCCTTCCCAATTCCCACCTCCTTTCATGTGAGTGTATTCTTCATAGAAAACTGAAGTGTTTAAATTATTAATATTTAAGTGGAAACATGTTATTAGCATTATCTTTGAAACTTAATAATTTTGTACCCAATGTTTTGTAAAAGCTGTTTGTTTCCTTAACAATAATAAATAAAAAAAAAATACGTGTGGCACTCGGGGACTGCCGCGGTAAAGCTATTGCATAGCATTTTAACAACTTATGCAATTATAATTATTTATTTATTTTATTTTTTCTGATATCAGATAACTGCGCTCTATCGGAAAACGTTGAAATTATTCCGAATCATTTGCGGCTGCGGTAGCAAATGATTCGGAATAATTTAAACGTCTTCCGGTAGAGCGCCGCGCACGAATTTTTTATTCGATAAAGCAATAAAAGGGGATTATTCGAAAAAAAACGTAGATAAAATGATAGATAATTAAATTATCTTTAAAATGGTGCAGGTTTCATAATAATACGCCAGATAGTATTTGCGTAGTAGTCGTTTTTGTGTTCGGTTAGACCTAATTTCACAAATTAATTACACTATGTAATATAAACAAACTCTAAAATATTCAATGCTAAGAATATTAGGAAAATGTTCTTGTTTAACATATATTTTTTTCGAATCGTAAGCAGTACTCGTTTAGACGTAATTATCAGTTTAAAATCATTAATTTTCGTTAAGAAATTTCTTCATTCGGTCGCCGCGCTGGCATAGGCCCGCGATAAAAGCTATGCAATAGCTTAAAAATAAAATACAATTATCAGTACGCGTTTAGATCTGACTTAAGAACTTACAATTATTTGTTTAATTTAAATATAATTCTTAGGAAACTTTTTATTAACAAAATTGTTCATCCTGTATTTTTTTTTTGCTGATGTCTATCATTCATAAAAAACGGTTCTCAATTTGAAAGAAGATAACTTGAAGTAGTGAAAGACGCTTACAAGAATTTATTAATTCCGGTCTTAGACAGTTTTTGTTATTCGTAATCTGGATAATTTGAAATTAGATAACGAAGTAAAAGACTCCTTCAAGAATTCTATTACCATACTATATACAATACTAAGAATCAATTGCTGTCCATGATAGGTTTACAGAAGATGTATTAGCTGTCGACCTTGCTCCTTCCACATTTTTTTCGGAATTTGGATAATTTGAAAGAAGATACCTAATTCAGAGTAAAAGACGCCTACAAGAATTCATCGATTCCTGTCGACGATAGATTTACAGCAGATGTATTAACGAACTACCAATATTTTAAATTTCCTTTATAGAACGCAACATCATATGTGAAGACCTAATACTATAAAAATTAACACATCAAAACCAACAGAATCGCGGCGTGTTTCCACAATTATAAATCACTGCTTTTTTAAAAACGATAAATCACATTTCGCGTAAAATATAGAGCTGTTTGTACGCCGCGCGCGCGTTATTCGTACTGATTGAAACCGTTCTGCAGTCAGTGTTGACAGGCAGGCTGGCGACTTTGGACTGACTGAACAGTCCAGAAATAGCTAGTGGCCGAGGGACTACGGCGATCGGGCGCGCGCCCAACACAAAACTATACGGGACTACGGCGATTTATAAGCAGGTAGAGTAGACCTGTTTGTAAAAACGTAAACTAGCGAAGACGTGACCTACATCAAAATATATGTAATAGATAATAAACTTTAAAAAAATTGGACTCAGCGATGGCGCACTTCCTCTAACACAAAGGGCAAGAGGTTCTCACTTAACCAGGGCGAAATCCCTTCGAAGCCATGGTACCACCACCAGCCATTTAGTCGGAAAGAGATTTCTATAATCTGCCGCATGAGGATCGGACATTGCTCCACCCCATCCACGCTGGACCATCTATTCTTTAACTGTCCCATCCTCAATAATTATCCAAGTTTTATCCCAGACCTTATAAAGTATAACATCCAACTCCCTCTATGTGTTTTCCACTTGTTATACCTTAACTCTCGCAAAATATATAAAGTAATATGTAAATTTATTTCCCTTAATAATATTTCTGTATAGTGTAATAGCATATTTCACATCCTTTCCTTGTTTGTATCATCTCAATAACCATGTATTATGCTATATGTACCTACATTTCTATAAATAAGTATCCCTTGTTTCAGTATTGTGCCGTCTTATACATATAACAAACTAACTTAGAAGCCCTCCGAAAACGACTTGGCAGAAAAGCACCGACTATCGGTGATTGCCATAAAGCAACAAGAAGAAGAAGAAGAAGAAAATATATGTAAATCAATCGTGAACATCAAAATCTATGCACATTCGCGGCACACAACCCTGGGGTCACGTGTAACGCGACTAATGATACAACGATACCGGTGAAGTATCGATACTTAGTACTCATACATTCATACAGACTTGTATCGAAAGAGAGTATCGATATTAGTGATGAAACGGTTTTGATTATGATTAATCGTAATCGTCGATTACGAAACGATATTAAATATAAAATTCTTTTATAAATATAAAATTGCGATGCATGATCGAACCATAATCGCGCCTTTCTCGTTTATAGACCGAAATAAAAAAAACCGTAAAGTTAGTAAGACTTTTGGCGCGCGCGGTTTTGGCGCGCGCGGAGAAGATCGCGCCTCGATGCGGAACCGAAACACGCGGAAGATCGCGATGCAACGCAGCGCGCGAAAGATCGCGCCTTCCGCGGCGCCGCATCGATGCGGGACTTGGGCGTATTTCGGTGCTGCGTTGAGAAGCAATCTTTCACGCGTTTCGGTGCCGGGTCGATGCGCGATCTTTAGCGCGTTTCGGTACTGCGTTGCAACGCGATTTCACTAGCGTCGCGCCACGATCGTTCACATGTTACGGCGCAGCGTTTGGGTGCGATCTTTACGCCACACATAAAAAATAGGTGCTACTGTTAGGTTGATCCGATTGAACTGAAATTTGGCATGCAGGCAACATTTCGTCATGGCAGGAGTCAAAAAGATTGTGGTTGAAATCGGTCCACCACAGAACGCGCGCTAGTCATACTTCAATTTCGAAATATTGCTACTTGCGGTGTCAACTACAACGGGCGAGCCCGTCACCACAGGACGTTTTAACGATTTTTCGTTCTGTTGCCCTGCAGTGAACGTAGAAGACTTGGACAGAACAATCCAACGTCCAGCTACGTCACAACCCGCAAGAAGCCAACGCCTTTACCGGCGAGATAGCCATAAATATTGCATATTGAGATGTCAACCACAACGGGCCGAACCCGTCACCGCAGGACGTTTTAACGATTCATCGTTTCTATCGACCGTGCAGTGAGCGTAGAAGACTTTGGACATAACAAATCCGACGTCTAGCTACGCCACAACCCGTTAGAGACCAACGCTTACTTCGAGTAGCCAGGTATGTTACCTGGCGGGCGGCACTCGCGCCCTAACTACCAATTGTGACCAGATTTCTCCGGTCTCTCGATTGGTTCCGAGTTCGAGGTCGCTTGCGCGGTCCTCTCCCTTACGAAGCGGTGAAACGGAGTATACCGAATCTGTCGCGGACCAAGGCGTCCTTTGCCCGACTCTGAACCGGGATCGGATGGCCCAATGGTCATTTCAAGAGCAGTCGCCGTAAGGTAGACAACTACCCCCGCTCTATAGGAAACAATACAGTTCCCAGACTCCCCCGATTGTTAGTCGGAGAGCACAATCGATTGGCTTGCGCCGCTCGGTGCGCAGACCGTCCAGGAGCGCCAGAGGATTGATTCCCAGGGGAGACTGGTTGACCCAGTGTCCTACCCAGGCTCGCACCCCATGCGTGGAGGCCATCGGATGGGTGTTGACCCGTGAGTGTGACCGACCCTGAAACAGAATGGGTCTTCGTGGCCAACTCAGCAAGGGCCCATTAGCTCCCATAAATATTGCAGTTAGGTCAGTGAGACTTGACCGAAATCACGCTGTGGAAATTTGGGATATCTCGTATACAAGCGACGCAAATAATATTTAAAAGTCCGCCATATTTAACAAAATACTACATCAGTTTTTGGAAGAATCCCAAACAAACGCCAAACATCAGTATTGGAATAATACCATTTTAATACCACGGAAAATACTACATACATACTACGAATTGGCGCGCGGGGGAAAGTTGGAATGGCGTGCGGGGGGGGGGGGGGGGGGGGATCGCTTTTATTACAAAACTGTTAACCGTGAATAATGATTACGATTAGTCGTGCATAGCACATGTACGATCACTATTCACTTGCGGTTAATAATCCGATTTTCTTATGCAAAGGCTTCAAAGTGTTTGCATTCGCTTTATTTACGACCTAAAGAAGTATGATTACCCAGTACAGAAGGAAACCTCACTGGCTGACGACCTGAGAAACCACCCTACTTAAATCGAAGCGAAGCCACGGGCAAAAGCTTGTTTTAATAAAAATTGGCATGGAGGTTTTCGTGTAACTAGCCATATTTGCAGGGGCGGAGCTGTATAAGGGCTTTTTGGACTGCAGCCCAGGGCCCCGTAGATATAAAGGGCCCCAGCCTCCATTGAAAACAACGGACAATATTGTGTGCCTTGTCAATAGGTAACTAGTAATGAACGTTTATTTAAATTTTACTTATATTAACTAGCTTACAATTAATATCAATACATCCTTAATTAAGTTACTAATTAAGATATTATTACAATTAGTATTAAGGTTGTTTAGTGTAATGTTTTTTAGTAAGCAATAGCATTAGTATTAATGTTGTCTAGTAGCAATGTTTTCTTACGCTAATCGATTTGTCTAGTTTTAGTGAAAAGTTAAATGTCTTACAGTTGTGTTTGTGTGTTTGTCATACACTCGGCATCAAAAAAATCGCACCTTTCCTAAAATTCGTGTCAAGCGATTATAACTCCTAAGATCCTTCCTGTACCCTATCATTATTAGTATCATTTGAAAGCTAATGAAATCTCCAATTTGAAAACGGTAGGAAATTGGCCACCACCCCCATAAAAAAAGAAAATTCTGGGAAAATGTGAAACAATGTGTATTCTGATCAAAATTACAAAGAAAAGGAACAATACAAAAATTAAAAATGAACAATAACAATCCTTAAAAATTAGTCTTAAAACCTAGCGTTGCCTCCTCTAGCCCTCCGAGCAGCTTCCATGCGGTCAGTCGTGGACCTGATGAGCGTAACGACGTGTTCCTGGGGAATGTTGTCCCACTCCTTGATGGCGGCATCTCGAAGCTCATCGAGAATGGCAGGAGCTGGATCACGGGCCCGAACTCGCCGTTTCAGCTCGTCCCAGAGGTGCTCGATAGGATTGAGGTCGGGGCTTCTCGCTGGCCAGTCCATAACCTCGATGCCGACTCGACGTAGGTAGTCCTTGACAATCGAGGCTGTGTGGCACCGGGCGTTGTCGTGCATGAACTCGAAGTTGGCGCCGACAAAACCAGCATATGGGACCACATGCTCTTCCAAAATCTCGGCGATGTACCGGTGAGCAGTCAGAGACCCCTGGCCGCGACCACCTCCAGCTCTGGAGACGCACACGAGGTCTGTCTCGCTGTCGATAGAGATGCCGCCCCGGAACATGCAGGATCCTCCTCCATAGCCGACGATTTCCACGGTGCTGGCTGGTGTGAAACGCTCCCCTGGTCGCCTGTAGACTCTCCTACGCCTGTCGTCGGTGTAGGGGCACACTCGGGTTTCGTCTGAGAAAAGGACATTCCTCCGCTGGTCGAATGTCCACGGCACGTGCGTTTCGGAAAATCGCTTCCCGGTCGTCCGGTGGATGGCAGTCAATTGGGGGCCTGTAGCGGCTCTCCGGGGCGGAAAATTCTTCTCTCGCAGCCTTCTTCTGATAGCGGAGACGCTGACTGCTGTCCTTCGAGTAGCTCGAAGCTGCTGCTGCAGCTCCACAGCGTTGGAGAAGCGGTTCCGCAAAGACGTCGACACAATGTAGCGATCGTCTCTGACGGTAGTGCAGCGACCTCTCGCGGATCCATGTCTCCCGATGTAACTTCCAGTCTCTTGGAACCGTCGGTATACCCGTTGCACTCGAAATCGGCCGATGTTCAGTTGCCGAGTAACTTCAACCTGCCGTAGTCCGGTTTGCAGTAGGGCCACCACTTGAGCTGCTTCTTCTGCCGTGGTATCCATTTTCACTGGGTTTTTTCTCGTCGGAGCTCTTCAGGTGTGACCTCTGTGACGTCTGGATAGCGAATGACCCATAATTGACTTCCCCCCCCCCCCTTTTATACGCGTCCCGGATGGTACAATTAGTGAGCCTCCAAACGCGTACATCGCCACTTTTCAATCAAAGTGCTGGCGATTTTTGGTTTTTGATTTTCCGTAAACAAATGATTATTTTTTTGAAAGCTTATTAATTGAGCTTTTAAATGATACTAATATAGGTAGAGTAAAGTAAAGATCTTAGGAGTTATAATCGCTTGACACGAATTTTAGGAAAGGTGCGATTTTTTTGATGCCGAGTGTATTTACCAAATAAAATATTGTATTGTCCTCTTTATTTCCTATATTGTGCACCTAGTGACCTAGAAATCATTATCATTTTTTTTTGACAAAATGGCAATTAGTCGATTAATTAGGCAGGCCCCCAAGTAATAGTTAGCCCAGGGCCCCACAAACGCACGGTTCGCCCCTGCATATTTGAAAGGATTCCGAACTTCAAAACTCCGAAACGGCTCATAATTAAGGTAAGCTGTAGCAGTCATAAACATTCTACATAGATGAATAGATCTTTCCAATGGTAAATATGTTATCGTTATTGGAGAGGTGGGCCCAGCGTCCATACATTTTTGCCCATTGTCCTTTATTGAAAAAAAATGTTACTGCTTGAACATGTATTATTTTTTACACTGACGTTGTTTTCAACAATGATGTCAAGCATTCCAGCTGTATTGTCTCCAAGCCGCCGCTGAGCTTATCGTCTCACCATTATGCAAGTGTTTTAGTGAATTCGACGAATTGAGTTATGGCTGTAAACACAGGGAAAGAGCGAGCGTATTTGTTTTGGCACATATCTTCGATTAGTCTTCTAGTATATTTCGGCGATGATGTAGTACACAAAGAACATGCTGACATGTCAATCCACCTATTTATTGTATCTAGCTGCTAAGATTATATTACCAAACTATAAAACAAGATATAATTAAAAAAAATCGGTTGTCTGTAAAGTCGGTTTACTGACGATAGTTGAACGTGACAACGTCATAAGAAAATACTGATGGAATGGTTGCATTTGAAGCAGTTTCATTTAAGATTCTGATATTGTTTATTACAAACACCCAAAAATATATGCTTTTATACTCACCGATTTGACTACAACATGTAAATGTATTATTGTATAGCAGTATAATTGTATAATTGTTTATTGTTTAAAGTTTATTGTTTTTTTTTATTTGAAAGTTTGAAATCTCAAACTGTTAAATAACGGGTTGAGAAGCGTTTGAGCACGCTGCGCCATCTAGCGGTAGGTAATACGTCGTAAATAAACAATATCAGCGACATTTTACCAACCGCTAGATAGTGCATCGTAATGATAGCTTTTCATACATTTAAAAAAAAATAAAAGTTGCTTACTTCGTTGCACTTCGTTGTACCCACAAGAAAATTGTCCGTTCAGTAATAACATTCCGTATATAAAGAATACATATAAAATTATGTCAAGAATTTAAATCAATCTAGTGATTTTCATTCGTACTATTTTAGACTGAGGTTAGTAAATAATTCTTTCGCAACCGGTAGATGGCAGCATTTATATTGAATAATAAATCGTCGGCTTGGTGCGAAAAGTGGATAAGTGACATTTTGGTCGAAAATGAGTTATTGATGGATAACTGCTTCTTAGGGCATAAACTTTGCGTGCGAAAATTGGCTAACGTCTATCTATGACCTTTAATGAAATATTTTATAATTAAAAAATATGGATAAATATGTGTGGAACATTGGTTTATTGAGAAATAGTGGCTAAAACACTTAACCACTTTTACTGTTTATCCTGTCTCCCATATTAATAAATTCACAACATGCCAATAGTGGACAAATGTTTTGACAACTTTTCGCATGATTATTTTCGGCAGTTAATTCGTTCCCGCGCTATTTATCTGTCAGACAACTAGATTTTGTTCTGCATTATTTTGCTAGTTTCTCTAGTTATTTCTGGTTTTTGGTGGAAAAATGAATCGCCCTGGGAAAATTATGGCATTAGCAATGAGAGAAAGTGACGGCACACCGTATTTGGACGAAACCTCAAATCATTTTGAACAGGTATGATTTCTAACCTCAAAAAGTTGTTTTTTTAACGATATGCAAGGTTTTATCCTTATCTTTATACATTTTAGAATGCAAGTGAACAAATTTCCTCAAAAAGTAACGCTCAAAGTGCATCAATGGCTTCTACAATGGTTGTTGTGGACAGCGATTTTGACAATATAATTCCAAACAGTGAAGACGAACGATCTACTCTTGAAGCATCGGATCTCTTTATACACACACAGTTCACGTGAATATGGCACTAAAACATGGGTGTTTTCACCTATCGCTTCTACTTCCGAATCTGCACATCATTTACATAATATAGGTTTGAAAACTATCACTCGAAGCACGGCGTCTCCTAGCTGTTCAATAAGAGATATTATGGACGACGATTTGAACGTTATAAGAAACCTTGAAGAAGAATGGTCCACTCAATATCTTGATGAAACATCTGGTCTCTTTTATATGCAGAATACGCCGGCCACATTCCCGATTCCTTCTACTTCGAATTATAATCAGCCTGCCCTGGATCATGACATGGACAGTAATGTCTATTTATCAGACGACGACCCTGAATACCTTCCAGAAGAATTCATCCCACAAGAAGAAGAAATAATAGCAGATATTATTCAAAATAAACCTCTTGCAAGTTCCAATGGCCAGAGATGGAAGAAATCTGATCCGGCTAATTGGAAAAAAAACATACAGAAGTCTAATAAATATCAAGGTATTCCGTACAATGACAAATTTGGCAATGAAAGACAAGGAAAACAACCAAAACAAGTAGATTGTTCCAAGTGTCGATATACTTGCACCCAGAAAATTTCAGGACAAACTAGGGTGGATCTAAGTGCGACATTTTGGAAATTAGGTAACTATAATCACCA
The DNA here is from genome assembly GCA_944548615.1 of Micropterix aruncella. Taxonomy (NCBI): domain Eukaryota; kingdom Metazoa; phylum Arthropoda; class Insecta; order Lepidoptera; family Micropterigidae; genus Micropterix; species Micropterix aruncella. The sequence continues at coordinate 20,619,942 of OX155975.1, read as the reverse complement.
AAAAGATTTCATTCTCAAACATGTCATCAAATTGACTCCAAAACGACATATCGAAGGAGTGCCAGATGAGAAGAAAAGAAAAGCATCCTTTAAATATTTCTTTATTATAAATAATGAGAGTATTAGGGTGTGTAAATTATTTTTTCGGACGACACTTTGCATAAGCTGGGGGCCAATTGAAAAGGCGTTCCAAGATGTTAACTCGTTTGGGGTTTTTGCAGGGAAAGATAGGAGGGGTTCGGGAACACCGCACAATAAAAAATCATCAGCAGATATTAATACAGTGAAAAATCACATTGAAAGATTTCCTCAGATGGAATCGCATTATTGTAGAAAATCTTCTAAACGAAAGTATCTAGATTCAAATCTATCGATTTCAAAAATGTATAAAATGTATGAAGAAGAATGTCAGAAAGAAAACGCTGTACCGCTTAGTTCCGTCATGTATCGACAGATTTTTTGTGAATCTTACAACTTATCCTTTTATAAACCCAAAAAGGATCAGTGTGCAAGTTGCCATCGTTACAAAGAATCTCTTAAAGATAAGAATATAACGTTAGAAGAAAAACAACATCAAAAAAATGTATATGATGAACATATTGTTAGGAAAAACCAGTGCCAAAAAGCAAAAGAATCTGACAAATGTCGATCGAATACTGATGCCAAGTTTATGACGGTTACAGCAGATTTACAGAGCCAGTTGCAAATTCCGTCTGCTGAAGTATCACTGATGTACTATTCTAGAAAGATAAATGCATATAATTTTACAATTTACGAGGGAAGGAAACCAAATGATGGTTATTGCTTTGTTTGGACAGAAATGGCCGGTAAAAAAGGGAGCAATGAAATAGCAACGGGTCTATATAAATGGATTTCCCAACTAACTCCAGAAATAACTGAAATCAGTATTTTCGCTGATACTTGCTCTGGCCAAAATAGGAATCAATTCATAAGCGCATTTTTCATATACATAGTTCAGACAACTCATCCTAACATCATAGAACAAAAATTTTTAGAGTCCGGCCATACTTTCATGGAAGTGGATAGTATGCACAGCGCGATTGAAAGTTGCAAAAAAAATATGCCTGTCTATTCACTTCTAGATTGGCTGAATATAATGAGAATGGCTAGATCGAATAATATAAGGAAAACTGCTAAGCCCTACCAGGTACGAGAAATGACGCATTCTGATATGATTGATGTAAAAGCTTTGGGAAAATTCATTATTTCCAATCGAAATAAAGACGTGAATGGAGATACTGTAAAATGGCTTAAAATTAAGTCTCTAAAGTATGAAAAAATGTACCCAAACATAATTAAATTTAAATACAGTCACGAAGGCCCTTACATAGCAATGCATGTCTACCCTAGATTAACGAGAGATAAAATAGTTACACGTTTTCCCTCTTTACCCAAGGCATACACTCGCTGCATTGCTATTAGTAATGTTAAAAAGAAGGATTTGTTACAACTTTGTAAGAAAGGCGCCGTTCCCACAGAGTTACATGGTTGGTATGAAGCACTGCCAAGTAAAGATACTGTACCTGATATTTTACCAGAACCAGATTTTTTGGAGACTGATGAAGAGGGGGATTAAAGTATTCAGAAAATGTTGTGCAATTATTCGTAATATTAGTAATAATCATAATAGTTATAATTGTAATAATAGTGATAAATATTAATATTAAAAACACTATGTAATTAATCGTAATAATAGTAATAATCATAATAATAGTATAATAAGTCAATAAAAATATCTGAAGACTACCAGTATAAAAACTGTAACTGATGTAATCAGTCTGGGCCTAATGGCCCTTTGGGAGCCAATGGGCCCTGTTACAATCAATTCGCAACTTAAAATGGCAATAGGCATGTCATATAGCCTGCAAAATCGATTACTGTTGGGGGAAAACTGTTCTCGAATGGCGACCACGAACCAGCAGACGCCGTGTAAGACGGCCCACCATAAGATGAACCGATGACATAGCCGAGGTCGCAGGAAGTAGGTGGATGGAGGCGGCTCACGATCGTTCGTCATGGCTTATATGGAGGAGGTCTATATCCAACAGTGGACGTCTACCGGCTGATGATGATGATGATATCAAAGTTATTATAGATGGTCGAATGAATAGCTATTAGTTTCGCCCGCCACATGCATGTCGCCGGCGCAGAAGGGTTGCCAAGAAGTTTGACGAGCGTTGAGCGCGCTGCGCCATCTATTAATTGGAAAAATATCGCGAATAAACAATATAAATTTGCGATATTTTACCTGCCGCTTAGATGGCGCAACGCCCTCAACTCTTTGTATACTACTTTTTATAAGTAATATAAGCGCTTAACTCTCAAAAAACTAAATTTTTCAACGTTTAAAAAACATTTTTTTTTGTTTTTCAAAAAAAAATATTCAAAGTTTTTTACTTGTACATACTTATTCACTCACTTTGAGGATGTCACTAATTAAAAACTAGAAATTCGTCCTACAGAAGGTTTGACTTTAGTAGAAGGTCATGCTGAAATTGCAGACTATACCATTAATATTGCAACAAGGAAGGAAGTAATAACAACGAACGATAAAATAAAAGAGACGTTTACCTAAAAAACTATAATACAAGTAAACGATTATACAATCGCCGCAAAACCATAAAATTCGTCTAGCCAACAGCTAATTATGGTACATTTTTTAGTAAAAAATAATAGTTTTTAGTAATAAATTCCAAAAGTATGAGAAAATGTCAAAATGAGTCGTTATAAAAAGCCTTAAGGGCTCTCTAGACGATCAAGCATGCTTGTCAAGATTCACGGCGCTGGCTGGGAGGGGATCGTAAACCGCAGGAAATATGCATTTTTCTTAATATTTACCAAAAATACCTAACTTTGTAGTTTTATACCAGGACCAGGGAGTCACTTTAATTAGACGTAATTGATTGGTTGATGATGATTGATTGATTGGTGATTTACGTTGTAAAGACTACGCTTTACATAAAATGTCCAAAATATGGATCGGACATTTTCGTAAGCAGTAATAATTAATATCGCAGCTGGCAAAGCCACATCTCTGATCGGCCGCCGATAATTTTGAAACGGCAAACCGCCTTGTACCCCCACTCAGCTCTTCTTCTCTGGACGGCGGCGAGTACGCACGTCGGCGGGGCGGGCATCGCCCGACCCCGCCATTATTACAAAAACCGTAGAAAGATTAGAGCCGTATCGCGTTAAGAGCTACATAATTTTGAAGTGAAAAATCAGCCAAGCAGCCCGGCGGACGTCGTTCGAGGATATCTCTGGCAAGTCCCATTAATTCAGTGTATTTTCCAATAAAAAATCCTTACCGCGCGATCTTCTATCGCGCTGGTACTTACCCCTTTCTAGGGTTTTGAAGGGCAACCGTCCGTTTGAACTTACGAGCCATTGTCGACACGTAGACTCAATTTATTTCTTTAAAGGATACTTAAATCTTGTTAATATAAAGTAGGATAACGTGCCTCGACCGGGAAGGTGAATAATAGGAAAATTCCCACGATTCTAATAACCGTGAAACGCGTACGCGCCTTCAGCCTTGGTACAGGCCGGCAAAGCTAGGTCGTTGCACCCATTTCAGGGCACAATTAGAGGAAACCATCGTCCATGGTACCGAGGGACAAATTAGAATACCCGCGAAGTCGCTCCCATGTCAGCCATCCTATATTCCTGAAGCCCCATATCCACTCGTTCGCATACTTCTTCATTTTGAACACATAAATCACCATATTTAAAATTCCACAGTTAACCCTCTCGTCTAAATATAATTTTGAACACGAAAACTGATTAAGAATTTGTAAGATTAAACCTACGGCCAGATTTTCACATTGTAACATATCTCGTCAATAAATATTGTACAGTCTTCATCAGAAAACTATCTTTTCATTTCTAAAGGTTTAAGGTAACAACCCGGAATACCCGGAGGGATTCCGGCAAGAGGTACTTCCGCAATCGATACATAATATCAAATATTCAATCCTATGGAAGGGACGAAGTTTAATTCATTTAATTCCGTTAGTCTTAGATTGATATTAAATTATTGGGGATAGACCCAGCGATAGCCAATTTCAAAGGTACATTAGCATTTCGAGGTGACCGACACGACGGTCACTAGTTAAATTGTTTCGAAACTTAGATTGTCACTATTAAATTACCATAATTAAATCATCTCAATTAAATCACTTAGTCCAAGATATAAAAACTTAATATTTCTTAATTGATCCGCAACTTAACTTCTCCCCTAAAATAGACACTCCCGTAAACTCAAGGTCGGCTGCCTGTGACGCAGGCACTCTCGCATCAACAGGCGGATAGGTTAGTTTCACCACCCCTGAGGGCTGTAGCTGTCGGCACTGCCTATCCGTTCTGCCTCCAAGTGGTAGGATACCCTAGCCGTCGGGGGTCCTTACGTGCAGTATTGAGTGTCCCGAAGCAAGTAATGAATACGGAACTGGCGCCCAGGTCGTTCTGACACACATACAATGAAAACCCTCATCTTTTTGTTCTCGTATTCGTGAAAATCCTTTCTTTAATCCAAAAATCCTCATTAACGTAGTTTTACAATAATCGGCACTCATTACAACGTCAGGTGACTTGACACATGACGTCACGTGAAGATGCCACCTATGGTATTATATATTTTTTTAAATATCTGCATGTTCCTGCGGCATACGATCCCCTCCCAGCCCGCGACGCGAAGCTTGACAAGCATGCTTGATCGTCTAGAGAGGCCTTTATACAGATGCTGTTTCCAAGTCTAAATTTTGCCTTTCCACAGAATTAATGTATCGACAAAACCTTTAGATTCATCAGATGATGTCGGCATATTCTCATTTCGCCTTTGCATACTTGTATTTAACCAACCACGCCCGAGTATATTCGGGCGGCTATTATGTGCGAAAATTCCCACAACCGAGATAAATAGCGCAAGCTTTAACTGCAGAAAAGATCACTCCCTAATGTTTTGGGCGAAAATAAATAATATGGTTCATAGTACGTGGAAGCGAGACAAGAGACAGCTACGATGATTCAAACGAGGTACAATTGATTTTATATTGTAATGGCCCTTAAGTACCATTACATGCGATCAACAAATGCATTGATTTCCAGTGAAATACACTGTATAGACCGGGAAATGATGCAATTCGAAATATTCCGAGTAAAAGTATTGTTTCATCGTGATGATTCATCGCTTCACGGGTAAAATAATAGCTGAATTGTGTCAGTGTATTTCACTGGAAATTAATGCATTTGTTGATCGCATGTAATGGTACTTAAGGGTCATTACAATATAAAATCAATGGAGGTACCAATCCCCCTACTCTCCCAATCTGCAAATCGGGCGACATCACGCGATGTTAGTACTGCCCAGTGTTTGAGCAGTGAGGTTGTGTATTTTGAAATCTTGTTTCAGAATTTACGACACCGAAGAACAATTATGATGATAATTTATAAATATTTTTATTTTTTAATTATTTCTATGCATTAATAAGGCATAATTATTAATTATGTTTAATAAAAATGAATATTTGTTTATGAAATTCCTTTATTTCTAAACCCACACTATGCACCATAATATCAACTTTCAATCCTATTTTGGGCCGGAAATGGCTTTCATGAAGGATATTATATTCAGTAAATAAAATTTATTCATAAAAATGTGTTTTTTTTTTCATTTTGATTTTTTTAAATGCTTACTGAAGGGGTGGGGTTAATTTATTAAGATGCTCAATAAAATCCGTAACGAAAGCTAACTTTATGCACTAAGTTTCATTGCTGAGATAGGTCACAAATGTAAAAGTTGCGTTTCCTTACATGATAAAGAATAACTACACATCAGGAAGATACTCTCGGCACACCATTGTGCCGTGGCACAGCGTTTGAAAACCACTAGTCTAGATAATGGTGGCACAACCCGTTTCTGCGTAACAAGGATGTGATCGCGGGCGCGACCCCGCAGTTCAACGCCATCTGACTGAATCGCGTGTAAAAGAATAGAAACGTAGACTTACTGGAGGAGTCATCGCCGCGAAGGCTACCAGTCCCATAGGCTCCACCCGAGGTGGAAGTAGAGGAGGTCCATTTCGCAGGCGATGGCCACCAAGACGGCTCCGAACCAGAACTCCAGGTTTCCCAGCTGGGAGACGGTGGCGCTTACGGGCACTGAAGCCAGGATAGGAATCCAGCCGCTGGATATCATATCGGTCACCAACGCGCACTATTACAACACTCACGAATAGGTCGTTTCCTGATCTTTGTTAAAAATGTGTCGAAACCCACTCCCCTAAGCTTTCTTAACAATAATAATATATATTAATATTTTTTAATACTTCATGGTAACGGCCAACCTTAATTCCTAACGACAACTAGAGCTGTCAACCACAACGGGCGAACCCGTCACCTCAGGAAGTTTTAACGATTGGTCGTTCTATCTCCCGTGAAGTGAACGCAGAACTTTTTTTTATTTTGACTTTTATTTTGTTTTGTATTTAATTTAATTAAAATTTTGATTTCGATGTGTTTCAAAAATCTGGATGTAAGAGATTGACTTAGTTATGATAAGCCGCCATTATCTGTAAGGTAATTGTCGTTAGACATTGGGAGCTAATGGGCCCTTGCCGAGTTGACCACGAAGACCCATTTGTTCAGGGATGGTCACACTCACAGGTCAACAACCATCCTGCGGCCTCCACGGGTAGGACTCTGGCCTTGAGGTTAGTTTCCCCTAGAAGTCAATCTTCTGGCGCTCCTGGACAGTCTGCGCAACCCCGCCGGTCTAAGCCAATCGACTGTGCACTCTGACTAACAGTCGGGGGAGTCTGGAAGCAGTACTGTTTCCTATAGAGCGGGGATGGTTGCGGACCTTACGGCGACTGCTCTTGAAACGACCATCGCCTACCCGATCCTGGGTGAACAGCAGGGCAAAGGACCCTGTGGTCCGCGATAGATTCGGTAAACACCGTTTCACCGTTTCGTAAGGGAGAGGACCGCGCAAGGGACCTCGAACTCGTAACCAATCGAGAGACCGGAGTAATCTGGTCGCAATTGGAAGTAAGGGCGTGAGTGTAGGCCCGCCGGGTAATAACACTCCTGGCTATCTTACGGGCTTGTGGCGTACCTAGATGGTGGACTGTTTTGCCCTCAAGTCTTCTGCGTTCACTCCAGGGAGATAGAACGACCAATCGTTAAAACTGCTCGTCAAACGCTCGCCCGCTGTAGTCGACAACCCTAGTTGTACACTTAACTCAAAATCGAGTTTTAGCAGATAACCCACTGTCGCTCTCAGCCAGCGACATGCACAAAGGCAACAACAACAACAACAAAGCACCGCCCTCTCCCTCTCCCCACGAATAACAAGAAGAAACTGCGTAGATAATATGTTAAACCACCGATCGTAGCACTAACGAACGACTCACAACAACTGTAAAACACGCACCGCCGCTCACTCTACCACACTCGGATATCTGTTCCGTTACTTGAACAGTAACAGTAAAAAGTCGAGTTTATGGAATAGCGCGTTACATTTTGACGCAGCGAAACGCGCGCGACACACCCCTACTGATCAGACGTAATTTTAGAATTAGATTTTGTTTCAATATCAAGCGTCAGACGTGCAGCGGCCGCGTTCGATTCCCGGCTATACTTAGCCGATAGAGCGATCTTGAAAAAATAAATAGATTGGGACAGCGGTTGGCAACCATTCCGTTGACTACGAAAAGGTTTAAGAGGCCGTGCCAGCCAAAAGCTATATGAAGCATAATTTTGTGGCCTGGTTGTGAGAACCCGAAAAAGAATTTTAATACAATTATGCCGGATTTTAAAAACCCGGTCCTTAAGCTATTATTTCACCAAAACGAAATTGGTAAATTATTTCGATATTAATGGTAAATTATCGTTATTGTGTTACTGTTTTCCAAAAAAATAAAAACGAGCGAGATTTGTCTTCAGTTTTTTAAAAACCTAGAGATGATTCTCAATATTAAAACATACTATTTACACCAGCGTATGGTCTATTTATATAGTACCAAGGCAGTTTTTGAAACTTCCTTACAAAAAATATAAGAAAAAAATGTTTGAAATTACGTAATTTCCAAAAATGTTATGGCCACACATTATTTTTTTTCTATTTATTAAAGATACTTTTGAGTGACATAAAAAATAACACAGTGATTTTAAGTTATTTTATTATTGTAATCTAATTTTTACTTTATAAAAAACTATTCATTTGATAATTTATTATATTATAATTGAAAAGCCAAATCGACTATATTAGATGACGCGCGAAGCCGAAATCGTCATTCGTAATTGGCCACTGCCAACGGTGGGAAGTATTCCCTTGACGCCGCGGTATTCCTATACATCTTTGTGTATATATCTAAAGTGCGCGGGCGCGTGGCATTGCAAAAATATCTAAATTTTTAGTCGCGTCAACTCGGAAGGGAGCCTTAACAATCTGAAGTTGATGAAGACCTGCTAATTCACTAACGATAAGTACCTAGCTAAAGACCCAGAGTACGATGGAAACAAACATTTATATCGCGATATCCTATATGTAGCGAAAAATACATTGTTTAAGTTTGGCAAATATACTGAATAAAGGCTTTTCCTGTGAGGATTTATATTATATAATAAAATATCTAGTTAATCTCCGAGTCAAAGAGTTGGGACACTTTCAACAAATTGAAAACTTTTTACCTGTTTTAAAGTTTTGTGCTGATTTTTCCCCCCGAAAAACTAATGAATTTTCAAACAATTTCTATTCTTTTAGAAGATTCATGAACTTATCTATACTAATATTATAAAGAAGTAATGCTTGTCAATTTGTATGTAGGGGCTAATCTCCAATACTACTCAACCGATTTCAAAAATTCATTCACTCATAGAAATCTCCATTATCGATAAGTGCTATAGGCTATACTGTACTGTGATAAATATTGGCTTTCAATATGAAATCATGATATTTGTAAATCAAGTCGGAGAAAAATAAGCTGGTGAGTAGTTGCTTTATCGGCGTGCGCCGACGAAACGGATTGATATTATGTGAAAACAATATATGACAAATATTTTTGTAGACAGGCCAGTGGGAAGGGTTATAGCTCTTCTTAATTCCTTACCCACAGAAATAGACATCTTTTGTATATCCCTTTGGCAGCTAAAAAGGCAACTCCCTGCTATCTCATGTTTATCATAATCTGTCTTTTATTTAGTTTTATATTTTTATGTTCTTTTTTTTCTCATTCAATGTTAGCATTAATTTAGTTATGTAATTCATTTATTTTTAGACTTACACTCTAGCTTTAATATTCTAGGGCGAATTGGATTCGTCTGTAATGCTCTTGAATAATATTTTAAACTAATAAATAAATAAATGACAAAAACATCGGCCTTAGAACGATCTATAAAAAAATCAGCAACATCATATATCTAACTTTTATATTTAAGCTACAATAACTGCTTTTATGTGTCAAATAAATAAGAAGAATAAGACGGCAGTGTTTTTTTGAAGACATTAGAAATAAAATAATCCTTATCAAAATAAATTACTCTATTATCACGGGTGGTTATTAAAAATAAAATCAGCCATTTATTGTATGTTTTAGGTGGTGTAGTTATAGAGATATCATGAAATTAGTAACGCGTGCAAGCACCCCGAAATACCTAGCAGGCGGCGGCGGCTACTGGCCCAGCAAGGTCAGCGTTCAGTGGAAGGCAGCACAGGTGGCGAGGAACAAAACGCGTACGTCTACGATATAGGTAGCGTGCAGCTGAGGGGGGACGCTTTGCACTATATATCTAAAGGAAGCATCTAAAAAGGCAAATAAACGCCATTCTACTTAAATTAACAAATCCATTCGAAACTTTACGCGAAGCGAAGCCGCGGGCAACAGATAGTTGACTTATAAATTGACGACAGAAAATAGTTATTTTAAAAATCGGATTTTTAAGATATAATGTTAAAATATATTATGATGTTACGATTTTTAATATATAATGTTATTTTAGAAATCGGTCTCTCAAAATCATTATGGTCATTTTTGTTCGTTTTTATCGACATTACTCTGCATATAATAATAATAATAATAATAATTCTTTATTGACCACAACGGGTACAAATGGCGTGCTTATTGCTATAAACGGCAATATCCTTCAGCCAACCAGCAGGTAGTGATTACGTTTGTTCGTGGCAGAACATATTTTTTTTCATTGCCTTCAAAAAATACATACATATACATACACATACATACACATACATATATGCATACAATACATAAAGTGTATAATAGTTTAAATGATACATAATATCCATATTATACATATACATAATAAAAAAAATACGTGTGGCACTCGGGGACTGCCGCGGTAAAGCTATTGCATAGCATTTTTTAACAACTTATGCAATTATAATTATTTATTTATTTTATTTATGCAGTATTTTTTTTTCTTTGATATTAATTCAAGTTTTTTCTTTGATGTTAATTCAAGTTACACTTTTTGTTTATGTTGTAAAAATTTTGATTTCCTGGGCATTTTGTTTTTTAATAACGTAATTTATTTCGTCTTATTTCGGAACACAGCGTCAGAATCCTACCGTGACAGTGGTCCGCGGTCATACTGTATTAATTCAATTTATTTCTGATATCAGATAACTGCTCTCTATCGGAAAACGTTGAAATTATTCCGTTCAATATATCCTTTGCGGCTGCGGAAGCAAATGATTCGGAATAATTTAAACGTTTTCCGATAGAGCGCGGCGCACGAATTTTATTCGATAAAACAAAAAAAACGGATATTATTCTTTGACTATTCGAAAAAAATCGCAGATAAAAAGATAGATAATTAAATTATCTTTAAAATGGTGCAGGTTTCATAATAATACGCCAGATAGTATTTGCGTTGTAGTCGTTTTTGTGTTCGGTTAGACCTAATTTTACAAATTAATTACACTATGTAATATAAACAAAATCTAAAATATTCAAAGCTAAGAATATTAGGAAAATGTTTTTGTTTAACATATATTTTTTTCGAATCGTAAGCAGTACTCGTTTAGACGTAATTATCAGTTTAAAATCATTAATTTTCGTTAAGAAATTTCTTCATTCGGTCGCCGCGCTGGCCTAGGCCAGCGATAAAAGCTATGCAATAGCTTAATATACACGTAGGATCAGCTTATATTATTTTGAGAGCAGATATAGCTTCAGCCGGGAGCGAAACGCACTCGAACTAACGGTATCCCGTATATTGGAAGGCAGGTTATTCCATAATCTTGCTGCATATACAGCAAAGGAATAGGCGAAGAAAGCTGTGATGCTGAGGTATATACATAGAGTATTCGTTGACTGAGACCGTAATGGCAGCCCGTGGGAGGATAACACTCGGAATTCCGATTTTAGGTACGACGGAATAAGTGGATTGTTGAGTATTTTCTGCAATAGGCAGAGAATATGCAGGTCTCTACGTTCGCGTATCTTGAGCCAATTTAGTTTAGTACGGAACTCTGAAATATGGTCGTATTTTTTGAGCCCGTACACATATCGAACACAGACAATCTGGAGCCGCTCTAATTTGTCTAGAAGAACTTCGTGCGCCTCGAGGTAGCATATATCCGCGTAGTCAAGTAACGGGAGTAGCAAGGATTGTGCCAGAGTTTGGCGAGTGCTTAAGGGCAAGAAGTTTTGTAGCCTCTTAAGGCTATGAAAACTGGCATACAGTTCTTGCTGACCGCCGTTATGCCAAAAAAGATTTTTGTCAAAAATTATACCCAAGTTCTTTACAGTATTTGAAAAAAGGATTATGGTGTTGTTTAGATTTAGATGTGAGAAATCGTACTTAGAAAGAGAGTTAAAAAGTTTTGTGCTACCTATAATGACTGCTTGCGACTTATTAGGGTTCAATAGTAGTCCATGATTTGTTGCCCATTGTGAAATTCTAGCGAGATCAGAGCATATCTCTCATTTTATTTTTTATTTTATTTAAAGAGACACTCAAAGCATTTAAGTCTATTTTATATAAATTTTATACAAATAGATATTCGGACAAAAAGCACTCTAAAATTACATGTTGCGTATTTCACATAATAGGAAAAATATGAATTTAGATAATAATATTTATAAAAACACATACTGATGGTGATATTAATATTAATTACGTTATGCTTCTGATATTAATATTAATTACGATATGTTTTATTATTACTCTCTCAGCGTGTGAGTGGGAACGTGATTTTACAGTATGATACTCTTGGCATGTGGATTCAGCACTATCAGAATCTCTTACGTCATATATTGGATTTTTGACTAAGCTGTGGACTATTCATTTTTTGAATTGGTTTTCTCTAAGACTCCTGGTATTTTCGAAATATTGTATCAAATCGAGTCTATCGTGAATTAAAGCACTTCGAAAATTGACAAAAGAAAGTGCGTGGGTCAATACTACGAAGGTACAATCAAAAATTTAAAAAGACTCCATTTTTTTATAAGTGCAGCAGCCATGTCATGGTGAAACTTAGAACGAGCTATCTTAACTAAATGCGTATACAAAATTTCGTGTCTGTGCTGTTGACCGTTGAGGAATCCCCTCGTCGAGAGCCAACCCTGGATGTAGAATCAGGTCATGCTTATAATAAAAAATGGATTGTCATCGGAACTGAGCCAACATGTAAATTTTCAATTTCATATAATATTTCAGGAGTTCCCTTAACACCTCATGGATCCTATCATCAGAACAGGATTTTTATAAAAATGGGACCAATCTTGAAGTATATCCTTTCAAATAATAAAAGAATTTTCCATAGCGGTTCATAAGTGACGGAGTTCTGAGGTAACAAACATTTTAAAAAAAATACAAGCGAATTGATAACCTCGTAAAATGTTTACGACCCCTCAAACGTCCTACTATTACTAATCTACAACCGGTCGCCATTACAGGGCATTCACATCCCAAGTTTTTCACTAATGCATTAATATATCTATTACTATAGAATTATCTTAAAAAATCATATGCTCGACACGGTCACCTTATTCAAGCCTATGACCCTCAAAGGAGCATTGAACTGATATGTTGATTTGCACGAGTAAGTAACTCATTATAGTGCGTTTAGGCGCATATTTTTTTCCTAACCATTAACAGTTGGAGGTGACTACAACGGACTTCAGTCTCTCGTGAGGTGAAATTAGAAGACTTCAGGACGAGTACAAGTGTATATTCTCAATTGTTTAGTGTACCTATGCTAAAAACAACATTACATGATCAAGACACTCGTAGCAAAGCCAACGACAATGAGAATACGAGATTTAAAACCAAAAATATTCGAATATTAAACACTGGCTCATCACACATGCTAATTATAAGATAGATGACATCGAGGAAATATTACAATAATATAGGTACATATCTTCTTATATATAAAAATGAATCGCCGTGCGTTAGTCTCGCAAGATCCCGAAAATGACTCGACCGATTTGAATTATTATTTTTTTGTTTTGTTTGCCTTGATTCAGGGGTGGTTTACAAAAAAAATATTTAGGAAAAATTAAAAGAAACAACTGAAAATCGAAAAAATCGAAATTGGTCATTTTGGGAAATGGGCCATTTTCAATAAATGCCGTTCGCGGCGATCCTATTGTTTCGCCATCCATAACTGTTAGTCATTCCGTGCGATTGTGTAAAATTTCAAAAAGTCGAAAAGTCGAAAAAGTCACATGAGTCGAAAAGGTCAAAAAGGTCGAAAAAGTCGGAAAAGTAGAAAAAGTCGAAAAAGTGGAAAAAGTCATAAAAGTGGAATAAGTCAAAAAAGTCAAAAAAAGTCCACTAAGTCGAAAATTGCAAAAAAGTAGAAAAAGTCGAAAAAGCATTTATATTTCATCATGTAAATTAAATATATTGAATTCATTTTAATTACAAACGACTTACATTTAATCACCAAACAAAACTAAAACCGTACATGATTCGGCCATACTATAGATTTCAAGTTTGATTAGGATCTGGAAGGTTGATTAGGATCAATAAACGCTTATGAAGAGTTACAATCAAATCAATTTTAGGTGGTACGAAGTTCACCGGGTCATCTAGTTTATTAAAAAAATAATATCATATCTTTAATATACCTCGATTGTTCTTATATTAACCCTTCGAGTAGCGGCATAATTTCATGGCAGACCGCGGCTATTTATTGGAATTTCTTGCAATATCGCCGCGCTCGACAAAAAGTACTATAACTATGGAACTACCATAGCAATAATAAAAAGAATAACTGTGCAATGAAATTTTGTATATAGAATATTGAAATCTCATTTTGTAAAACAATTAGATAATTATGAACAAATATGAGAAAGTCGAAAAAATGAAAAAAACTCGGCATTTCAAACCTGTACTTGTCTTACGGAAAAGTACGGAACCCTATTTAAAAATTGTAAATACTATCGTGATCTTTATTAGATTCTCTATCAAAGGTAATATTTCGTTTTTCTTATTTACATACAAAAATATTTAGATATTACCTCACAAAAACCATTTTTTTTAATGATTTCTGAAAAATAAAAATGATGATGTTTGACAATGGAATTTTACCAGAAATATCCGCGAACTGACGCGGGTAATTATTCTAGCGGCCGTCTATGTATCTATGGTAATAATGAGATATATGGTATGGATTTTAGGATGCGTTAGAATTAGAAAATATTATTACTGTGCGCTCCGGGAGCAAGCCGCCAATATTGGTCGTTATGTAGTCGTCGTAAGACGGGATAAACCTCGTAGCAATAAATCGATAATATTTTATTATTTATTATGATTATTGTCGTTTTACGAATGATATTATTCAGCATTTATCTTTTATTTTGTCTGACTTTTGATTATTTTTAGTATTATTTTTACTGATTTGAAAATTAAAAGAATTACATGTTACATTTATATTTTGATCATTGTGTTTTAAACAATTAGGATTATGACATATCCAACTGTACCTGCAATTTTGGATGAATAAAGGACTATTGACTATTGACTATAAACCAACCATCCAACAAAGCTATCATACATGTCAGAGGCTAACGCCTTAACCCAGCGGGCCACCTCGCCTCCTGATTACCAGTTTTGACAGGATATCACTGTCTGGATTTAACCATCATCTCCGACTGGTTGCGTGTCCGACGTCGCTTGCGCACCCTCTTTCTGTTCTAGTACAGCGGTAATTCGGTAAGAATTATCGAGAACCTGGGCGTCCTTTGCCAGTAATGCCAGACGGGATCCAGTGGCATATAGGTCGTTTCAAGAGTGACATGACAACAGGTCAACATTCACCCCCGCTGCTTAGGAGACAGTATATTTGTTTGTTTGTTTGAAAAGCTTTATTGCACACACATAAGAGTACAATGTGGTGGGCCTATTGCCAAGTGGCAATATCTTACAGTCATACCGCCAGGGTTATTGTCACTAAAGGTTTATGTTATAACCGCAAAATACTAATTTCCGTGTTTGGAAGAAACACGGTAGAAACTACCAAAACCCAAAAGAATCAAAGTAAAAGGACGCCACCTCCTTTTAAAGAAAAAGAAGGAAACTAATTATATTTAAAAAAAAGATACCCGAAAGAAATTTTGAAAAAGAAAAAAATTAACCTCAAAAAACTATCTCAGAGAGTGGGCCAAATATTAATGAGCATTGGGTTTGGCCCTCAGAAAACCCTTTTCCTCAGACACACAAAAGACTACAGCACAAAAAGAAACACGAGAGTATGTAAAGTATCCGTGTTTATTCGCCCGCAGGCACCCTTCTTCAAATTCCGCTTATTGGCGTGTCACATGTGCTCATCCAAATAAAAATAACAGAATTCCAGAAATGAATGTAAATTCCTTGACGTGGAGGCAATTCCCGTCACATTTAGCGACGATTTCGTCACTTATATAGCAGCAGTAATTATTCAAAAAAACCAGAGGTGCCGACAGCTGCGATCAATAGAAAAATCCGTTAAAATCTCGAGGATCCTACGGGAAAAGCTACCCAAAATGAAATTAAAATGCTTACCAGATAAATCACACACACTTCACATCACAAATTTTACCGCCAGGCGGTTAATTTACGGCTTTCTTGTTTAATCTACTTTCTGCCTCCCTCGGCGGAGCAACAGCACCTCCCCGCCATTGTTAAAACAGGAAATGAGTCTCACCGAACACGTTTGACAACTCATTATTGCCAGAAACACGAATGTCTCTACTCTATGGCAAAGAGTGTAGATTTACTTCCAATTTTTTTTTTTAATCAAAGTTAAATTTTATGTAGGTTTTCTTTTTAATTAATATTATAATTTTTAGTTGTCATTCATTTATTTATTTATTTATCTTTTAATAAATATATCTCCATAATAGCAACATTAATGTCATCTGACAGCTGTTAAGGAAAATTTTTGGATGATTTCAAAAAGCAACAATAAACAACATTTTCGGAACAGAAAAAGGTTATAGAAAACCCTGAGAAGTAACCTTTAATGATAATTCGGGACACAAGCGCAAAAAAAAGGAATTTCTGTTACAGCCCCAACCCAAGAGAAAAATCGGGGGAGAAAAACCAACGATTTTGATTGAATCGTCCCGATTCACCAGCTACTACGAGCTTTACGCCACTAGAACAACAACAACTCCTAACTTAACAAACCTTCTTCACGTTAACTATAATCAATTAATCCGTTCAGTAACAATAGCAGAGGCAAACTTTTACCAACTAAAACTTACACCCATTACTCTTATCACCAGAGTAAGAAAAGAAAATCAAGAAATTAAACCCAACACCAACATAACCAAAAAAAAACTTATGGAACTCCGACAACTTCCAACAACTAAGGAAGGATCAACTCATTGCGGATACCCGACTCCTACCGAAAACAACAATAACTCTGACGTTAAACCTCGACTAAACGTTTACTTACTAAGAGACTATAGTAGTTGTCATTTACTACCTTTCATACCAATCCCCATTCATTCATCCCGGACATGAGACATTCTTACAACAATAATGCTAGATAGAAATGCTAGCATGACTGACAAAACAAAATGATTTCAGCTATTGATACCACTTGGTACAATGCCTTTGTAAAGATAATTTAAAGGGCTCATTTTAGTTTCACCCAAGATAGACAATTTTTGTAATAGAATGTTAACGCGAAGAACTCCGATACTACTATTCTGAACTATTCGGATTTAGCTTAAAATCTTTAATATGCCAGGAACCTATATTCTTCCCTTTTGCATTTTCTAACTCGTACACCAACGCAGAGAGTTTTTTTATTATCTTACATTTTTCATATTTTGGGGCAAATTTGGAAATGTAATAATTCCCAGCATTACTTAGATAATAAGTCTTTTTATAGATCGTATCGCCTACTTGAAATTCCGCAGGACGGTGTTTTCGATCATAGTAAACTTTATTATGTGCATGTAATTTTAACAATTTTTGCCGCACTACATGAAAAATGTTAGATAATTCACTCAAATTTTGAGCGTAAGACAACCTACTACCAAAAATAACCTCTGCTTGAGATTCCGGCGCCTGAGCATAAAAAGAACCATTCATAATCGGTTCACGACCATGGACTAGGAAAAATGGACTGAACCCTGTTGATTCCGAGACTGCCGCGTTAATGGCCATCTGAACCTCAGAAAGATAAAGATCCCAGCTGCGATGATCGTCTTTTACACACAACGATAACGCAGTGACCACACCACGATTCTGACGCTCAGTTGGATTAACTTGAGGGCAATATTTCGGGTTTAAATATACTTTTGGAATTTTATATTTCGCAATCAGTTCAGTGAACTCCCTTCCGATAAACTGTTTTCCATTGTCTGAAATTAAATACTGCGGAACACCATAGCGAAGGAATACATTATGTTCAACGACATAACTTACAAGTTTACTGGTAGCACGTTTTAACGGAAAAAGTAAACAGTATTTGCTAAAACAATCTGTCACCACGAGAACATGCATATTTCTGTTCCTCGTCATCGGATAAGGACCCAACAGATCGACCGAGACCATTTGGAACGGGAAGGCACAGGACTTAGGATTTCCTAGCTGACCCAAAGGGGAAATATTCGAATGTTTGTATTGCTGACATGTTTCACATTTAGAAACAAAGTTAACTACGTCTCCGTGTAAATTAGGCCAAAAGTAACGAAGACAAAGACGACGGTGTGTCTTAAAAATTCCAAAATGCATAGCCAAATCAGACTCATGATTTTCTCGGATAAGCTTTTCTCTAAGCTGCAACGGAACAACTAACTTCCAATCGTAACAACTGGTGAGTTGATACTTGCTTTTAGAGTACCTAAACAATTCATGGTCCTTAATCTGGAAATTTGGATATCCAGCGGGATTTTCAGACACTGCCTTAAACAAATCGTTGTACCATGAGTCGGAAACAACAGACAGAGAGGAAACGGGAAGCAACCGAGATAACGTGTCAGGAACCACATTATCGACACCTTTCTTGTGGACAATCTCAAAATCAAAAGCAGATAGACGAATACCCCATCGAGCCAGACGGCCGGTAGGATTTTTTAAGCGCAAAAACCAACGTAAGCTGGCATGATCTGTAAAGATAGTGAATTTGGGACCGCCCTCCAAGTAACCGCGAAAATGCTCGACAGCATGAATAACACTTAGGGCTTCGCGTTCGGTAGCCGAATATCGCGTCTCAGCGGGTAAAAGTGTTCTACTCGTGAAAGCGATAGGATGATCGACGCCATCCACTTCCTGGGTTAAAACTCCGCCTAAACCGTACAACGATGCATCGCAATGAAGAGCGAACGGTTTTGAATAATCCGGACAGGCCAAAATCGGACTAGAAACTAAGGCCGATTTCAGTTTTTGAAATGCCTCTTCCGCCTCGGGCGTCCACTCATAAGGGGGAGCACCTTTGCGGGTACTTGTCAACCGAGATAAGGGAGCAGCAATACTAGAAAAATTTTTAATGAACCGACGATACCAACCGGCCATACCAAGAAAACTCTTTACCATTTTTGGAGAATTTGGAGTAGGAAAATCGAGAATACATTTTACCTTCTCGGGATCGGTATGTAGACCGTGAGAATCAACTACATACCCTAAATACTTCAATTCCTGACGGAAAAACTGACACTTCTTGAAATTTATAGAAAGGTTGGCATACAACAAGCGATCTAATACTTTGTTTAACAAAGTTATATGTTCTTCAAAAGTAGCAGATACAATAATTATGTCATCTAGGTAACAGAAAACTTTGTTTTCGAAAGAGGGATCGAACAATTTGTCAGCCAGTCTTTGCATGCACGCCGGCGAGTTTCTTAGGCCGAAGGCGCAAGATCTGAAGCAGAAGAATCCTCGACCAGGAACAGTGAAGCTACACTTCTCTCGTGAAGAAGGATCCAAAGGGATTTGCCAAAAGGCAGAGGATAAGTCGATAGAAGATAAATAATTCGCATCTCTCAAACTGTCCAAGATAGTAGTAATTCTCGGCAGGGGATACGCATCCGGTTTCGTGATAGAGTTCAGCTTCCTGCTATCGAGACAGAAACGAAGAGTACCATCTGACTTTGGAACAAAAATTGTTGGATTATTCCAACCCCCGGAACTAGGTTCGACAACACCTAACTCTAACATCTTATCAACTTCTTCATTCAACAGCGCCAATCTAGCTGGAGACAAAGGATAGTAACGCTGTTTCACTGGAGGATGATCTCCAGTATCAATAACCTGGGACAACAAATTAGTACGACCGAGACCTTTGACTTCGGAAGAAATTTTTTTAAAATTATTGATCATCCTGTCTGCTAGCGATCGCTGGTCTCCAGTCAATGAAGCAAAAGGCCGCAAGGCCCTCACTTCATTGACTCGATGCCAAACAATCGCATCGCAGGACTCAAACTTGACGAATTTTAATATTTCCGGAGCCAACTCAAATTCTCGGACAAAATCAATTCCCAAAATAAGGGAAGTACCTATATCAGGAGCTACAACAGCTCGAATAACCTGGCATCGATTATTGAATTTAAAAGGAAGAAACATAGACCCAATCGTCTTAACCGAACTTGCATTAGCAGTGGATAAAGTCACCAACGGAGACTTATTAAGAGTAAAACCGATATCAACTAAATATTTATGTGAATCAGCACCCAAAATCGTTACACTCGATCCAGTGTCGAGTAATCCACAAACAGTTATATCACCAAGTGAAACTTCTAAGAAAGGGCGACGGTTATCCTTCTCATTTGCAAACAATATCGAGGCAGAATGTAGAAAATCCTCTATTCTGCCCCGCCTTTCGAGTTTTTTGGCTCTGAAACCGGGGAATTACCAGGCCGGTTATTCTTAGAACATTCCGGACAAGTGGCTACCGTGTAGTTAAACCTACCACAACGATAGCAATATTTAGAATAGCCATGATGAGTGCCACCGCGTGAACCACGCGAACTATTATTGGCTCCTTGGTTGTAATTACCAGAAGACGAATTAGCATAAGAAAAATCATTACGGGAAAAATTTCCACGATTAAAACCGCCACGATGAAAACCACCGCGATGAGAACCACCACGATTAAAACCACCACGATTGGATGGACCAGCAGAAGAAACGTTACACTCTTTTAACTTCTGTTCAACTTTCACTTCCTCCGTCGCACATTTGGTAGGAGACTCGTCGACCGCATAAACTGCTTTCGAGCCAGAAGGCTTGACCTTCGCTTGGGCAGGAGTGGCTGCATTAGATGCGTTGATACGCTGTTGTGCATTTTCAACTTTTTTTCCTAAACGCAGAAGTTCGTCGATTGAATTTATATCAACTAGCATGAAATGTCGTTGGTAAGAAATTGAGATATTTGAAAGGATAATTCCTAATTGTTCCTCACCAGACAATGGCCTTGACAACCTGTTGAAATAGCCCAACATGACGGAAACAAAAATATGCATCCTCTCATCCGACTTTTGTTTACGTCCCCGTACAAATGACAAAACTTCAGCATCGTAATTTAAACTGCCAAAATCGGAGCGGAGTGCAGCAACTAACTGCTTCCAACTGGAAATGCTCGAAGCTCTAGCACGGTACCAACTAAGCGCTTGTTTCTGGAATAGTTCACAAGCCGATTTCAGCATCCTGGCATCCGAGATATTCCGCGAAAACCTAATCTCATCCAATCGTTCTAAGAACTCGACCACACAGGAATCGCCGTCAAATGTAAAACCAAGATTTAAAGGTTTAAGAATGCGTTCGTCAGAAATGACAAAGTTATTGTCCAAAGGAACTGGTTTCGTATCAACATGCTGTATATACGGAGCTGACGTCACTTCAGAATTCCTGCCCAAAGGAACCACCTCAGGACTAAGCTTCTCACCCTCGTGCAATGAAGTAGAAGGTATCGGAACAACAGGATTTGGTAACGGGCTAGGCGAACGAACAATATCTAAATATTTTTCTAACAAAACGACAATTTCTAAAACTTCCTCCTTTAAATTGTCTAATAATTTTTTGGAGTCTGAATTAGCAGGATTTATACGTGAAACTCTATGAAAGATATGTGCAGTTTTAGTGCTAATTCGTTTATATAAAAGTTTCTGTTTGTTATTTATAAATTCTTCGATAAGTTCTTGAAGACACGAAAGTCTAATCGCACATTCCTGAAACTCGGAATCTGGATCTAAATCCGTTGAGGAAATTGATTCAGCTGGAAACTCCCTTAAGAGTGAATTAAATTGTTTTCTCATCGCTTCAACATTGGTTGGAGTGACCTCCCGAATCGTGAACTCATAATCGAGTTCTGCCTTTACTAAATGTGACGCAGCATAATACACTATCGCTGGAGACGCCATCATGTATATATATATTTTAAATCCCACCAAAAAAAATAAAAACCAAAATAAATAAAAAATAAAAAAAATAAAATGGAATAAACTGACTTTTTTACTGCTTGCGGCACCTCTGTTTTATTTGGCTGCTTACCTCACCAGGATAATTGCCTTCACATCTGGAAATTAACAAAAAAATAATTAGTATGATAAAATAAAATACTTAAACGGCAAGCGTAAAACTTTTTCGCGGAAACCGCCTTAAAATAAACAAACTGCTGCTAAGCAACGCCAAGTATTCAAACAATAATTAATATATTGCTTTTAAATCTAAGATTCTGACAAAAAAAATATAGTAACCATAAAAAACGGCAAGTACAAAATACTTCTTCACGGTAACCGCTTTAAATTACAAAAAATGCTGTTAATGCCGACAAAACTGCAAGTACACAATACCGCTTAATTCAATGACAAAAGTTGCTTCTAAATACAAAAACAACAAGACGGTGCTTACAAGCCTCTTTCACGGTAATCGCTATGAATAAAAATTATATAAAAACAAAAAAAATGCTTCTAATTTTTTTTATACAATTTTTGAACAAAGTGCTTAAAAAATCGTGCTTCAATGGCTGAGGAAAAGAATACCCTAAAAGCCAAAATCCAATTTATAAGCCTAACGTTGGAGCGCTAATTTTATAACCGCAAAATACTAATTTCCGTGTTTGGAAGAAACACGGTAGAAACTACCAAAACCCAAAAGAATCAAAGTAAAAGGACGCCACCTCCTTTTAAAGAAAAAGAAGGAAACTAATTATATTTAAAAAAAAGATACCCGAAAGAAATTTTGAAAAAGAAAAAAATTAACCTCAAAAAACTATCTCAGAGAGTGGGCCAAATATTAATGAGCATTGGGTTTGGCCCTCAGAAAACCCTTTTCCTCAGACACACAAAAGACTACAGCACAAAAAGAAACACGAGAGTATGTAAAGTATCCGTGTTTATTCGCCCGCAGGCACCCTTCTTCAAATTCCGCTTATTGGCGTGTCACATGTGCTCATCCAAATAAAAATAACAGAATTCCAGAAATGAATGTAAATTCCTTGACGTGGAGGCAATTCCCGTCACATTTAGCGACGATTTCGTCACTTATATAGCAGCAGTAATTATTCAAAAAAACCAGAGGTGCCGACAGCTGCGATCAATAGAAAAATCCGTTAAAATCTCGAGGATCCTACGGGAAAAGCTACCCAAAATGAAATTAAAATGCTTACCAGATAAATCACACACACTTCACATCACAAATTTTACCGCCAGGCGGTTAATTTACGGCTTTCTTGTTTAATCTACTTTCTGCCTCCCTCGGCGGAGCAACAGCACCTCCCCGCCATTGTTAAAACAGGAAATGAGTCTCACCGAACACGTTTGACAACTCATTATTGCCAGAAACACGAATGTCTCTACTCTATGGCAAAGAGTGTAGATTTACTTCCAATTTTTTTTTTTAATCAAAGTTAAATTTTATGTAGGTTTTCTTTTTAATTAATATTATAATTTTTAGTTGTCATTCATTTATTTATTTATTTATCTTTTAATAAATATATCTCCATAATAGCAACATTAATGTCATCTGACAGCTGTTAAGGAAAATTTTTGGATGATTTCAAAAAGCAACAATAAACAACATTTTCGGAACAGAAAAAGGTTATAGAAAACCCTGAGAAGTAACCTTTAATGATAATTCGGGACACAAGCGCAAAAAAAAGGAATTTCTGTTACAATGTGGCAAATTGATTCACAAGCAATAAATGAATATACTTACATAATAGTCATCATAGGATAAAATATAAAACAGGGAGGAGTGGAATATAGGGACAAGCAAAGGAGACGGAAGGGGAAGGGGGTATTCATGAGTTGAGTAAATGTCTCTTTAACGATTTTTTAAACCCGCTCAGGTTTTCAAGTTGTCTTATCGGTAAAGGCACGGAATTCCAGAGTCGGGCCGCCTGCACTGCGAAAGACCTAGACATGAAAGTTGATGAATGCTGAGGTATAGCCAGTATTTCCATAATCCCCAGACTCTTTCAGCAATTATTATTAGTCAGAGTGCACAACTAGAAATATACTGTCTCCTAAGCAGCGGGGGTGGATGAACATCTACCTGTCGTCAACCACTCTTGAAATGACGACTAATAGTCTATCTGATCCCGAATTCAGAGCCTGGCAATGGTCTGCGATATATTCAAACTGAATCACCGCTGAATATACGGCAGGTAGAGGTCGCACGAGCGACTTCGGACGCGTAACCTGTCGGGAGGTTAGGGGTATCCTGATCGTTAATTCCAGACGGAGATATCCTTCCAAAACTGGTAGTCAGAAGGCGAGGCTGGGTACCTTTCCCGGCGCCTCGCCAAAAAGCGTTGCCTTCTAACGAGAATGTTGGCTTAGCTAGACGGTAGATTTGTATTGTCTCTATGTCATCTGGGGGTTAATGGACCCTTGCTGGGTTGGCCACGAAGACCCATTCTGTTCAGGTTTGGTCACACTCACGGGTCAACACTTATCCGACGGCCTCCACGCATGAAGTGCGAGCCTGGGTAGAACTCTGGCCTTATGGTCAGTTTCCCCTGGGAATCAACCTTCTGGCGCTCCTGGACGGTCTGCGCACCGTGCGACGTAAGCCAATCGACTGTGCACTCTGACTAACAGTTTAGTGGTTTCAAGGCGGCAGGTGAGGGTGGAGAACCTACCCACCGCCCGGGCAGTTATAACGACGGTGGTCGTCTTATCTGCCCGGGATATCATGCAACGACACCCCGCGCGTACCAGAAGGGTATACGCGCGGGGGGTAAAGAAAGGTAGCCACCCCCCCCGTACCACCCCGAAAACCCATTTATTCAGTATAACAAAACAAAAGAAGATAACAACAAAAGAAGATAAGAAATAGTCGTAAAAATAATAATAAAATAAACACAAAGCAGAGATTAAAGTTAAACAAAGACAGGCTACCAAACACAGACAGGATGTCGGGGGGACTAAGTGGTTAGTGAGGGGGTATGCAGACGTATGGGTCATGGGGCGGTCTCGTGGGGGACGGCCTAACCAAGGTCCTCAGGCAGGGGACGCGCCCGCGGGGGCGGTTTGGGGGACGGCACATAGACGGGCACTTCGGGCTGGAAGTGGCCTTCGCATCACGCCACTGGTGTCGGGGGGGACCCCAAAACTGGGGTTCCCGGAAGCCTCAACTCCTCCCAAAGGGAAACCCACTTCTCCACGAAGCATCGGAACGCGCCGAAACAACGCCCACACTCGACCAGATCCGCATACCATATCGGTAGGCGCTTGGCGCACGTGCCGACCTCACGCACCAATTCATCCCGTGCGGTCGAGAGCTTTGGGCATATCCAAATGACGTGTTCTGCCGTTTGAAGTCCATGCCCACACACGCACCAGGGGTCACGGGAAAGTCCAAAGTCAGACAGCTTGGCTTTGAACTCCCCATGGCCCCCGACCAGCTGGGTGGTATGGTGATCGAACCGCAGAAAACACGCATTTTTCATTCTCGCCTCTACCGACGGAAAGAAGCAGTGGGTGAGGCGGCCCGTGCCGCCAGCATCCCACCTCTCCTGCCAAACACGAAGGGATTCCGCACGAATCAGGCGGGCAAACTCCCCAGCTCGATACCCCGCCGGGTCAACCGAGAGGCCATGAATGACCACTGGTCCTCCCCGACGATACCGCGCCAACGCTGCGCGCTCCAAAACCTCCAAATCGATGGGCAGGACGCCCGCAATGACAGGTAGCGCGAGAGTGGACGTCGTCCTGTACGCCCCGGTCATAGCCACGAGAGGGATGCGCTGCCCACGCAAGAGAGCCACTCGGGTTGCCTCCGGGATGTGGTGCTCCGTCCACGCACGTGCAGCGTACGTCACACGTGGTACGAAGACACCTTCGTATATCGTCCTTACCGCAGGGAAACGAATTCCCCAGTCGGCTCGGCTCGCTTCACGGAGAGCAAAGAAGAGGGACCGGGATTTCTCGGCTACAATTTTCGCGTGCGTAAGGAAGGAAAAGGACGCCGTCAGCGCGACCCCCAGGTACCGGACAGACTCCGGAAAGGATACCGGGCGGCCGCTCAATCTGATGACCGGTTTACGCTTGAGGCGCCCCTTCAGGAGAAGCGCCTGAGTTTTAGCCGGTGAGAAGGTCAGTCTGTTACGCTGGCCCCACCCGAGGATGAGGTCCAACGACGCAGCTACCCTTCTCTCGACCTCGGCGCGACTTCTGCCCCCCACCAGTAGGAGAGCGTCGTCAGCATATGCACTGACGGCGCATCCCGCCGGGTATGGTAGTCCCAGAAAATCGTCGAAAAGGATGTTCCACAAGGTGGGACCGAGCACCGACCCTTGCGGACACCCCATCGAGGGGGTTTTCCTTACGGTGGTCGGACCGTACCTCAGAATAACCGACCTATCAGTGAAATAGCTCCTGACAATTTTTAGGAGGTTGTTTGGGCATTGACGGGTTCGAAGCTTGCACAGGATCATCGGCCACCACACGTTATCGAAAGCACCGGAGATGTCGAGAAAGACTCCAACAACGTTGGAGCCCTCGTAGTCACGGACCCAGTCCTTAGCAAAAAGGATGGCATCCTCCGTGCTCTTCCCTCGGGTAAATCCGAACTGCCGATCGTTCTGAGGAGACAGCGTCTCCTCCAGCCGATCACGCACAAGCGCTTCAAGCACCTTGCCCAGAATGGGAAGGAGCGTGATGGGCCTGTACGCCCTCGGATCCGATCGGGGCTTGTCGTTGCCCTTGGGAATCACCCGCAGGAGGCCCGTCTTCCAGCAGGTGGGAAAGTGGCCCTCATTGATGCATTTCTGCATCAATACGGTCACCTCCCACCTGGCAAATTCCCAGACCCGTCTGACGATCACGGCTGTAAGGTTGTCTATCCCAGGCGCCTTCTTAAGCGACAGCGATCCGATTACCCGGCCAACCTCGTCCGCAGTCACCTCGGATGAGTTTACGACGCGCGAGTCTAAGGCGGCAAGCCGCCGTATTTGTGCGTGGTGGGGGTCGTCATTAACAGTTAGGTCCGATGGGCACAAGGAATTGAGGAGAGTCTCCAAGGTGCCTCTAGTATCAAGGGGGGCGGAAACACCTTCAACTATACTGGATAGGTATTCTCCGCCCCCCTTGGCACCCTTGTCTACCGCAGTCCTCATGTCCCATGGGTTTTCGTTCCCAACGTCTGAGACCCACTTTCTCCAGGAGTCCATCTTAGCACGCCTAATAGCGGCGTGGTAGACGCTTCGGGCGGAACGGAGATTGCCACGCAATTCCTCTTCACGATCGGGAGGGAGAGAGCCTCTGCGGGCATCACTCATTCGGCGGTAAACTGCCTGAACACCTTCCGGAGGTCTGAGAGATCGGAAGTCCACCACGGGGCCGCGAAGCCACCGCGGGGTTTCTTTCAACCCAGAACCGACTCACAGGCCGAGGAGATGGCTTCGTTGAGGGAGACACTGAGTTCCTCGGCCGAGCTGCTGTGTGGAGGAGGGAAGCTGGCAAGCCCCTTAGACAGAGACTCTCCGAAACGGTCCCAGTCTATATTAGAGGTACGGTACCGCCATTCAGAGATCGACGGTGGGTTTACGCGCCGACCGATGTCGAAAGTAATAAGCCGATGGTCCGAGGATGACGAGGACTCGTGCACAGTCCAGTTAACCACCTCTCGGGCGAAGCCCGCAGAGCACAAAGTCAAGTCCACATTGCTGGATCCCCCGGGGCCGTAGAAGGTCCGGGGCTGTCCAGGAGAGTTGATAATATGCAACCCGAAGGTCGCTATCAACTCCTCGACAGCCTCGGCCCTTCCCCGCGCGACTCTATCCAGGCGGTCCAGGTTTCCGGCATCGTGCCAAGATGGGGAGCGGGCATTAAAATCCCCCGCTACCACAACCGGGCGGCCCCGGAGAGCGTCGAGGGCCGCGGCGAGTCCAGCAACGTAGGCGTCCACAGCCTCACCGAATTGGAAGTAGACGCTAATGAAGTAGCAGTCCACGCCGGTAATAACTATAGACGCACAGGCGAGGTGCTCACTTGAGAGCCGATCCAGGAACAGAGGCGGCTGTAGAGACGAGCTCACCGCAATCCCTGCCATGGGTCGGCTCCCCTTCTCTAGCACCACGCACCGCCCGTCTATACCTCGGGTTTTCCCAAGGTGCGTGTACTGCTCCTGCATGAACGCTACTCCGATACCCATCACCTCAAGCGTCCGCCCAAATTCAGCCGTGACGGCACGACTTCTCTGGAGGTTCAGTTGCGCGCAGGTTAACATTAGTTGGGGACTATGCCCCGCCATAATTCGTGGTAGCGATTTCCCTATCCACCGCGCGTTGGTAAGCCGGACAGCCTGCGGACCCGGTCGCGTGAGCCGCCTCTCTGCGCAGCGCCGAGCACGTAGCGCACTTGGGCGGGTCCCCCCTGGAAGGGCACGCTGGCTTCTCATGCCCCTTGATAGCGCAGTGGCCACACACCACCTCCAGCTCGCACCTCTTCTGTGTGTGGCCGTAACTATGGCACTTAAAGCACCGAACCGCACCCACGTAGTCGCGAACCCTGCAGGAGTGTCCCAGTCTAGGAAGACCCTCCCCCCCGAGACAAGCACCGATCGCACCTCGGGATGCACGATCCACACGTTCTGGACCACCGAAGCGTCCCTTGCGCCAAAGGCGAACGCGCGTCGCGTGGCGCCAAGCGCCGTTTGCTTATCAACCTTACAGCGCCCCTCTAAATTCTGCTTCCAAAGCAGCTCCTTCAACTCCTCCTCCTTGAGGTCCCGCGGAATGTCATGAATGACAATCCGCGGGAGACGGCCCTGAGGCTCAACAGCCTTCAGCCCTGCACCGCGAAGCTTTTCGCCCGCAGCCTTCATCCTCTCCAGGCCCCCAGGAGTTGAGGTCTGGACCAGGATGCCGGCCCGGCCTACCTTCCGCACGGTGACTCGGCGGAAACCGTCGGCCGAAGGGTCCAGAGCCTTGAAGAGAGCCGCTTTGGTCGACTCGGATGACGCAGAGGCGCTCTCCTTCTCGGGGTAGATTAAGACAGTGGGACGCTTCGGCGGAACCTCCCTCACCTTATTGCCGGCCACCTGTAGATTAATTCCGCGTTTGAGGGCGTCCCCGTACCCGCTCAAGGCGAAGGTCGAGGGCGACGGCGCCACCTCAGGGGCCGGTCTTGCAGCCAGCTCCCTAACTGAGGCCACCACCGACCTCACCCCTCCAGACAGCTCATCTGCGAGCCCAAGCCGTCCATGGGCAGCAGCAAGCTCGCAGGCAAGCCTCGAGACGAGGCCGAGGATGCCGGACGACTCCCTCGACATCCTGTCTTTCTGGCTCAGGGTGAGCGTGCTCCGCTTCGAGCTGTCGCCCTCCCTCGCGATGTCGCTCAACCTCGACAAGGCACTCTCAACTTCCTCGACGAAGTTGACAGCCATCGACGAGGCAGCCAGCCGGCTCGAAACCGCAGCACCACTCACCGTAACCGGCGCAGACGCCGGGGCAGCAGCTTGTACGATGGAGGAGGCTTCGGAGGTTGCTCCGCTCGCGGTGTCCGTCTCATCATCGTCCGTGAGCTGGTCATTTCTCCTCTTTGTCATCTGTGGAGGCGACCTCTTCTTCAGTTTCCTCTTCTTGCCGGTCCTGTCCGCAGCAGATATATCAGCCCTCGGCACAATCTCGAGTTGGGGTGTGGATGGGGGGGGTGGGGGCGATTTCCCGCCGCCCACCACAACCCCTCTCACCCTCTCAGGCCCAGGGAGGGGCGGGAAGGCCCCAGCCCCTCTCTCCGGCGACGCCGGCACGGCAACCGCAACCGCACCCGCGGGACCCGCCGCCTCTACTTCGCCTACCGGAGCACGAGGGGGCGGGGGGCGGCGGGTCGGGAGGGTGGGCGACCGGGGGATGCGGGGCGACCTCCTGAAGGGATCGCCGCCACCGCCCGGGTCACTACTCGCCATCGGGGAAACGCGAGGAAACGCGTTGTCGCACTGCTCACACGCAACGATTTAACAGAGGAATCCTCCAGATCCCTCACGGGACAGTCGAGCCCACGGGGCAAGGGCGCGCCCGCGCCCACGTAGACCAGGAGGTTCACGGCAGCGGCGCGCACACGGCCGCAGGTCAAAAACTTGAAACTTAGCGCGCGAGAAACGCCCTTTCACACTGCTCACAGCTAAATAGCTTACACACCGCAGCCCACCACAACCCCTCTAGCCTGCGCAGGCCTGCTGCGCCCGACAGTGGCGGCCGCTACCCCGGCACGCAGCGGGGGCGATGTCTTCAAGCCCCGCCCAGAGGGCCACCCGCGGCACACTCGCCAGCAAGGAAACCACTGTACACTCACTGACAGCTGTCAAAGTTTATTAATCTCGGGGATTCACTTTTTTTCCGCCCTGTGAAAGAAACTTCGACAGGAAACGAAGCGTCAACAGTCCGGTCACACAAACAAAGCAAAAAACACCAGAAAAACTGATAAAAAAGAAGGTGAAAACAACTACGAGGCAGAGAAGTGTCGCGAACGCGTGCGTCAGCGACGACTACCCAGCCCGAAGTCTAACAGTCGGGGGAGTCTGGAAGCAGTACTGTTTCCTATAGAGCGGGGGTGGTTGAGGACCTTACGGCGACTGTTCTCGAAACGACCATCGGCTACCCGATCCTGGGTGAACAGCCGGGCAAAGGACGCTGTGGTCCGCGATAGATTCGGTAAACACCGTTTCACCGCCTCGTAAGGGAGAGGACCGCGCAAGCGACCTCGAACTCGTAACCAATCGAGAGATTGGAGTAATCTGGTCGCAATTGGAAGTAAGGGCGTGAGTGTAAGCCCGCCGGGTAACACTCTTGGCTATCTCGTGGTTAAGGCGTTGGCCTCTTACGGGCTTGTGGCGTAGCTAGATGGTGGACTGTTTTGTCCTCAAGTCTTCTGAGCTCACTCCAGGGAGATAGAACGACTAATCGTTAAAACTTCCGGGAGGTGGCGGGTTCGCCCGCTGTAGTCGACAACCCAAGTTGCCGCTCAATGGTGCGTTGCCTGCTTTTAATATCGATGATCTCTGTGTACTGTGCCGGGGTGTCCCTCGCTCGAGGAGGATATTGAATAGGAGCTGAATCGTGAGTTAGGTCGACTCAATGAAACAAAATGGATCCTAATGGCACAAACTTCACGAGACTAAATATATTAGTTGAGGAGCCAGCGACAAAAAGGTGCAAGGGTTATGTAAAAGCTGATACTTTCAGATCAGACAGTATTTTGGCCATAGAATGCTGAGGCAGAGTCAGTAGGTCAGACTCCGGGTCACCTGGCGCTGGCGTACTAGCAAATTTGCAATTTTAATTAGTACTCCAAAGCGTTTTAGAAAAGCTGAAAATTCATCAGTAGACAGTGGATGCGATACACAACTCGAAACAAATGCTCAGAATGCTTAACAATAGAATGCGTGTGCAAATACACCGGTATATATTTGTCGGTAACTATTTATTTTTATTTATTTATTTTTAAGTACTTATTACAATGGTTACGACTAATTATACCAAACAAGTTCAAGAATAAATGTCATAAACAGTTCAGAGAAACCGTCACATCGTGTTTGGCACCTGCCTAAAACTCATCTAACTAGGTCAACTAAGGCTTGTATCTAGATGAGCTAATTACAATATATTTTTATGATTAAATATAAAAATATATTAAATAATTTATATAATGAGTTTAATAAAAAAATTAAGGTATATATATTGTGACATAGATAGTTGGGGAATACCTTTGGTGACCTATAGAATCTATAGTAACCTGTAGAAACTAGAATCACCTTAGTAAAAGTCACTTGTTTTTATTAGAATTCGATTTATTGGGATCTTAGTCCCAGATACGAGAACATAACACTAATCATTAAAAGTAGAGCAAAAGACGTGCGATCCTTATCCAGGGTCGGCTTACAAAGTATTGGATTTTAGAACAATTATTGGATTGTAGCACGTGGGGACACGGGAATGTAGGATGTGACGATCTTCGACGGAGTCGCGTTTCTCTGCGGCTGGCCGATCCCCGTTCTTCCTCTTCCCGGTCTACGCCGTGCTTTCCCACGGGAAACGGCGGCTGATGTACATGCGACGGGCGGCACTCTCGTACGTGCGATGATGTTCACGTTGGCCGCGGTCGTTCTCCGTTCTTCCTCTTCCCGGTCTACGGCGTGCTTTCCCACGGGAAACGGCGGCTGATGTACATGCGACGGGCGGCACTCTCGTACGTGCGATGATGTTCACGTTGGCCGCGGTCGACCGTCTCGCGATTCGGTAGGTAGATCGGCGGGAGAATGGTCCAACGGAGAAGATTAATCCGATAGGAGAATCCCTGTAATTATACCGGAGCAATAAGTGGGAGGGAAGGAAAATGAGGCGTCAGTTTGCCCAATCCTAGGGAGTCGGCTCACTCTTCAATCCACCTCCTCCCACCCGAACGGATAAGGATTCCTCTTGTATTTAAATATTGAACAACCGCTTCAAAACTCACCGGGTTAATTTATCCAATTACGTGCACCACGGGATTCTCAATCAATATCGACCGCACCAGCTGAATTGCGAATTCGAAAAAGAGGAGCCGGAAACATGGCCGTCTAAGTATACCGCTTCCATACTGATTCTTACTCGACTCGTTTAGGCTTCCGGTCGCCTAATTTACATTTATTTTATTAATTTGAATAATTGTTACAGTATTTTTATAAAATACTAGATTTAATTTCTAGTTAAGCGGATCTGATTTAATGTGGCTAAGTGTCCGCGTTTTTACGTACGGAATTTAATTACCAATGTTAATCATGATTTTGTGTATTAAAAATTGTATAATACCCAAATAAATTATTGTATTAATTTTCCTAGCATCCTGGTTTATAATTTGATCTTTCTTTATTTTTACCGACTTAATTAAAATTATTCTTTTTCCTAAAATCCATTTTCATAACTGAATACAAGATTTACATGTGGCAATCGACTAGCCGACAATAGATTCGGTGTCAAGTGTACGCTTGTAGATACTACGATAGTCGTATGTCGTATTGACCGTCCTAGCTTGGAAGGCTTGTGAATTGCATCAAGATGGCGCTGCATGCATCTTATGCGTGCGTGTATTGTTGTTTATTTAAAGTGCAATGCGAATTTATCGGGGAAAACAGCAATCGTGTCACAATCCCCCCGCCTCGAACCGAAAATTCACGGAAGCAGCGGAATTTTCGCCTAATTCACGTAAGTAGATAACATCCAACATTCCTACACGCTTCCCAAGTTTGACAGCTTTAAACACGCGCTGATTATAACCTGTGAACTCACCTGACTCTGGGTCAACGATGCGCCCCTCACGCGTCCGACCCGGGATACAATCCTTCCTTATTCGATTCAAGGATAAGCCCTTATTCGATTCAAGGAACCTACTTTTAAGGATTAGCCCAAGAAGAACGTTGAACAGCTCGGTAATTAATCTTTCATACAAGCTCTTACATTCTTTCAATCATAAATCTCTGCACTCATCACCATCTATAATACGGTAGCCAATCCAATAGGCAAACCGATCCTTTCATTCGACACTGAAACCCTAAATAATGTGTGTTACTGTGTCACCCCAATTTCGTTGACACCTCATCGAAGCCTCACTTTCCTGCCTAGAACGCTTTGCTGCACTGCCACTTAAATAAAACTTTACTTTTCAGAACGAACGCATTGTCGCCTTGGTTCCACTGAAACTGCGGCAACCTGTTGTGTGCACTGGACCCATATTCGATTATGTTCCAGTCTAACTACACCAACCTAATAACAACCACCATATAATGTTTGTGGATATGATGAATAACATCACAACAGAAATTGCATCATGGATTACATTCGGAAAACAACACTATGACGTATAAAATAATCAAAAAAAAACGCTCACGATACAAGTCGCTGAACAAAACACCGAATGACAAGGTAAACCCAATTTTATTTAATATTTTAATGAATTATGAACATATTAGATGATAGTTGACAGTCTATTTTAAGGTTATTATTTTTATTCTTTTTTTTTTTTTTACTTGATTTTAAATGATTACTGCGATGGATCGGGATCCTGAATCTGAATACCTGGGGACCTTTGGGGATCCAGAGTTAGATTTCCAGGGATTTTAAAATCTCTGGCATGATGTGTGCCTGCCACTTCTTTCCCCGCCAACGTCTCCAATATATAGACGTTGTCGGATAATTTTTCCTTTACGCGGAACTCTTCGAAGTTTGGGGCGAGTTTAGCCGAGAAATTATTCCCTTTATTAGAAAGGAAACGCGTCTTTTTCCAAATAACAACGCCCTTTAGCAGAACCGGAGTACGGCGACCCTTATTGTAAGAGTGCTTATTCCTCTCATGTTGCTTCTGCAAATTGGCCTTAACCATTTGAAAAATGTTTTCCAGCTGACGCAACCTGTCAATTCGATCGTCTTCTTCCGGTGACATGAGGACAGCTTGCGTTTCCGCTGCCGTCATTGCGGAATAAACCTCGCCGGATGTTACCAGTTCCCGACCGAAAACTAAAAAGTTCGGACTGAAACGACTAGATTCGGATTTGGCAGAATTCAACGCATACTGGAACTCAGGTAAATGTATGTCCCAGGATTTATGATATCTACCCACGTAAGCGCATAGCATGGTACTTAGAGTACGATTGTACCTTTCTACGGGGTTGACCTGAGGGGTATAAAATGGGGTGTTAAATATTTGGGGAATTTTATGCTCCTCAAAAAATTTCTTCATTTCTTTAGAAATAAATGGTTTACCGTTATCGGTTAGGATTACCATAGATTAGCGTACTTTAACCGTTCTAGCACTCGAGTTAACAGCGATGCATGTTCGTCAAATGAGGTTCCTGTAATGATAATGTCGTCTAAATATACGAACACGCGTCTCTCAAATCCGGAACCAAACAGCGAGTCCATGAGGGATTGAAGAATCCCGCTGCCGTTGGAAACCCCGAACGCGGTTTTAGAAAATTGAAACGAGTTCCGGAATGGTACCGTGAACGCTGTCTTTGGCCTTGATTCTGGTGAAATTGGGATTTGCCAAAATGCAGAACTAAGGTCGATTGAGCTGAGGTACCTAGAATCTCCCAGGCTGTCCAATATATCTGTGATATATGGCAGACCGTACGCATATTTTTTTGTTACCGCGTTTAATTTTCGCGAGTCAAGACAGAAACGATAAGATCCATCAGATTTCGGAACCATTAGCACGGGATTATTCCAGGGGCTTATTGCTGGCTCAATGACGCCTAAACTCAGCATCCTATCCACTTCGTTATTTAATGCTTCCAATTTCGATGGTGAAAGCCGGTAATATCGTTGTTTAATTGGCAACGCGTCTCCGGTATCTATCACATGTTCAATCAGAGATGTCTTTCCTAAACCAATCTTCTCACTAGAAATATCCTGATATTGCTGAATGATATTATCGGCAATAAGCCGTTGTTCTACACTTAAATACTCATAATCGGTAATTATAGGTTCGATTAATCGACAAGTATTGATCTCCGAAGTATTACAAGTTCTTAAAAATTGCATATCATTAGGAATTAGGCCAAATTTTTCCCAGACATCTATACCTAAAATCAATGGTATATTTATGGCTGGAATAATGTAAAATATACACACTATCGTAACACCTTTAATTGTTACTGGTAGTCTTAGTGCACCGCTACAAAAAGATTTAACTCCATTTGCAGACGTCACGAAAAATGGTTTACAAGGCTCTATTTTGAATCCTTGATTAATTATTTGAATATGGGCTTCCGATCCTATTATATTTAAAGTGGAACCAGAATCTAACAAACCTTTTAATGAAACTTTTCCAAAACATACTTCTAAATATAATAATTTTTCGGCGCTACTAACGGTTTGAGAGCAATTTATTTGAATTATCGATTTCTGGAGCTCCGTAGGAAGATCTATTGATCCGTCACTCTTATACGTCTTGCTATTGACGTTTCGTGACCAAATCTGCCTCCCGTGAACCTGATTGCTAGTAGTGCCTATGTCTAGTTTTTTTGATTTTGATCACTACGATAATTCGTAGGAGCTCCTGACCTATCCTGATTATGGCTATTTACTGCACCTTTATTCTTGCAGTTACTGCAGGTTGGAATTCTTTGTCCGGGCGCTTTACATCTGAAACAAAATATTTCCTCCTTGCGCGGACAATGCCAGTATTGATGATCATTCGTTTCGCACCTTAAACAGGTTTGCCTCCTGCCAAACGACTTTACCGCGTAAACTCGCGACCGATTATTAACGTTATCCCTTTTTTCAGGATGATCTAACCGACTATCTACCATTGGCCTGTCTGCGACTCTCTCCCCGACCACGGAGTGTTTAGAACCCGTCGACAAGAAATCCGCCGGTGTTTCTGCGAAGAACTTTGAACGGAGATGGTTCTTCTCCAAACGCTCACAGAAAGTTTGCAGTTTTGAGACGGAATCCAGTTCGCTCAACCCGACCTGATTCGAATACACTGGCCGAACGTTACGCAGCAGTATTTCTAGTCGCTGATCTTCAGACATGGGCCTAGCCAGACGATTGAATAAGGTGTGCATTAAGTAGAAGTAGTCTGCAACGGTTTCGTTTTTACCTTGCGTCCTAACATATATTTGTTTAGATAACCTGAATTGGTAATCTTCAGGCTGAAATTTTTGTTTCAGCAGCTGTTGAAACTGTTCCCATGAGATTAAAGAGTCTCGCACCTGACGATACCACAGTAACGCGGGCCCATTCAAGAGTTCCGGCAACCCCCGCAATAATAAAGTCTCTGCGATCATTCTACTAGATGCTAACTCACCGATTCTCTCCAGGAATTCGAAGACACAGCTGCTACCATCGTACGACAAACGGAGCTTTGAAATGTCGACCCCTTTAATGGTCGCAATATTATTATGCAATGGATTATTTGTACTCTCTACCATTAATGCTGATGTTAATTTTGTATCTACTGTATTTATTGTAATATGTTTTGATTCATCGTCATCGCTTGACGGTACTGTTTGTGTGAGAGCTGTATGAAAAATGGGTGTCGATACTCCCGATTTAGGTTCTGACAACTCCTGCCACGAGTCTTCTATGTATTCCCAAAGGAGCGATAGCTCTTTCGGCATATTCAAACTCATTTTGAATCTACGGCATAACGAATTGAAGTTTTCCTGGAATATTTCAGTATTGACTTGCTCCGTGTTCGATTTTAATAATTTTATGTCGGATTTAAGCCGCAATAATGAATTTATTATATCATTTTTCGACTCTTCATTATATAAAATTGATTTAACCGGTTCTTTGTCCAACAGATCCCGCAAAATTACTCTATTTTCTTCCACCTTTTCAGCCAGTTTACCGTTTCTAATTAATATTTCGAATTCGAGCTCTGCTTTACGCAATAATTTATATTTGATAGCCATATTGATTTAGCTGTTGTTCAATTTTTTATTAGAATAACAGCTAAATCTGTATATATACTTACCTTATGTATATATATATATACTTACACATGTATATATATATATATATATATATACTTACCACAATATGTATGTATATATATATATATATACTTACCACAATATGTATATATACTTACCTTATGTATATTACTTGGTCTATTTTTTTTATTTGTTGTGTGGGGCATTTCTAAGGCCTTTATGAGCTTTGTAACACTGCGACCATTGCTGATCTATTGTGTTCGCCACCTACTATACTTCTGCGCTAAGCCGAGCCGCAACAGGCTTTTGGCGCCAGTTGTTTTACCTCCTCAGGTTGAAGGTAATGATCACCCAAGTGGGTGTATCTTTTACGCGTCAACGGGCCACACTCGCACGTGAGGCGCAGGGGAGTTTCCTCTGCCCCTTGACAGAACCTGCACATCTTTTTGTCTCTGAGCTTGAGGTTAAACATGTGTTTTTTCAGGCCACAATGCCCCGTGAGCGCCCTCACCAGTATGCGCAGATTGTTCCTATTTAGAGATAAGGCCTTACGGCCGTCTTACGGTCATAAGGCCTTTGGTCATAAGGCCTACGGTCTTAGCGCTTTGGACGCATCGGTCCTGAGCTTTAATTTTGTGACACGTATGGACTAATGTTGACGTCACGCTCTATTGTTAAGCAGTCTGTATGTTATGTATTTGTTGTGTATTGCATTCACTGTCTACTAATGGATTTTTAGGTTTTAATAATAATAATTATAAAAATAAACTCTTTATTTGCACATAATTGTTATACAAAAAGGCGAGCTTATTGCCACATGGCAATGTCTTACAACTAACCTAAACACAGTGGTACATGCGCGCATTATGAAAATAAAG
Source organism: Micropterix aruncella (assembly GCA_944548615.1). Taxonomy (NCBI): domain Eukaryota; kingdom Metazoa; phylum Arthropoda; class Insecta; order Lepidoptera; family Micropterigidae; genus Micropterix; species Micropterix aruncella. Next base: position 20,581,717 of record OX155975.1, on the reverse strand, counting down.
ATTATTACATAATATACAGACCGTCTGCATAACATACAGACAACTGGAAGAATTTAAAACTAATAATGCCCGAGGAGAGGAAATTGGGAGAGGAAGAGGAGAGAAAGGGAAGAACTGGTTACTTCTTGGAAAGGTAGTAATCCTTAAGGTGAGTCTTAAACGATGGTAAAGAAGGTGAGTTTCGTATGTTTGCTGGGAGATCGTTCCAGAGTCTTGCACCATGGACACAGAAATAATAGGAATAGAAATCGCTATTATGACTCGGAATTTTTAGTAAACTGTCAGAGGCTGACCGAAGTACGAGACCGTGGGAACTTAGTGGTTCAAAAAGGTCGTGGAGATAGGATGGTGTTAATTGGGGGAGAGTACACGATATAGGAGAGCAAGTATATGATCATTTCTTCTTTGGCGTACTTGCTGGCAACCACTTTAGCTGTGCCCTATATTCGTACACGTGATCATACTTACGTAGACCGAAGATGAATCGTATGCATACATTTTGCAAACAGTTCAAGTTTGTTGAGCAGTTCCTCTGATAAATCGAGGTAAGCCACATCTGCATAGTCAAGGAAAGGTAAGAGGAGAGACTGTGCAAGAGATTTTTTTGTGTCCATTGGAAGAAATCTTCTGCGTGTTTGCAGATTCTGGTGAAACTAGCAAATATTTTACGACTTACCTCGTCCACGTGTGGTTGCCAGGAGAAATGTTCATCGCTAATTAGACCAAGATCTTTCACTTTTTGCGACAATGGTATGGTGATATCCTTCAGTTTTAAAGCTTTTCCAAAACTCTTTGGGGGTACTAATTAAAATTACAACTTTCCTGGTACGCCAGCGTCAGGTGTCCCAGAGTCTGGCCTGGTGACTCTACCCCAGCATTCTATGGCCAAAATACTGTCTGATCTGAAAGTATCAGCTAATACAAAACTCTTGCACTTTTTTGTCGCTGTCTCTTGGACTATTATCTATAACTATAAAATAATCTTTAAAAATCCCATGCCCGACACGATCACCTTATTCAACACTATGACCCTCAGACGAGCATTGGCCTGTGGATCTTTTGATTTACATACCTAATACAGGTACCTACGTTTAGGCGCATATTTTTATATTACCCACTAAAAGGCAAGACGAGAAACAATGGGAGGAAGAGTTTGTTAAGAATTTGTTTATCGACAGCATGGCATAAATTAAATTATTGTTTTTCACCACCGCGCAAAGAATATATTGGATAAAATGACGATTGTAATGCATTTTACTTTCACGGCAGAGCGAAGGGGAGGGGGGGGGGGTTGGTTTAAAAGGCCAAAAAATACATGTTTTTATGTTTTTTGTATTACTTAAAGCAGAAATCTGATCATGAATATTTTATATCAGTTTGATTAGCATTTGAGAAATAAAAATATTTTTTTGTAATAGTAAAAAAACTAGTTTTGAGATATTGAATTGCAAATGTTTCTACCGTTGCAGAAATGACGTTATCTGCTTGCGCCGGTAATAGCAAGCGTAATTTTGCCTGATACAAAAAAAAACTAATATATTATTTTTTTCATATGTATTTTGTAGATGAAATTAAAAAAATTGGTTGTGTCAAACCAAGACTTTCCTGTCAAGTAGCCATGAACTTACATAAATTATCTCAATATTATTATCATAAATCCTTTATCTAAACGCCTTTATCCCTCGAAAATCAGAATCGAAATCGACTTCGACTTTTTCGACCTTTTCGACTATTCCGACTTTTTCGACTTTTTGAATTTTGTGTCTGCTGTTGACCGTTGAGGAGTTCCCTCGTTGGAAGCCAACCCAGGGTACATCAGCCATGTCATATTGAAACTTAGAAGGAGCTATCATAATTGAATGCGTATACAAAATTTTGAGTCTCTGCTGTTGACCGTCGAGGAGTTCCCTCGTCGGGAGCCAACCCAGGGTGGTAGGATTTCAACCACAATCTATTCAGCTCATCCCATGACCAAATGATGCCTGCATGCCAAATTTCAGCTCAATCGGATAAGGCGTTTCGGCGCTATCGTCGGAGAAAACACAGACAGACAGACACGCAGAAGTGCGTCCATAATACTTTCCTTGACAGGAAAGTAAAATAACTGAGTTATCATTTTCATAATTTTTCACGAGTTTTAAGAAATAAAACCGATTTTCGCCCTAATGTTTTGTGTTTAACTAGTAAATATATACACACACACACACCCTCACACACACGCACACACACGCACACGCACACGCACACGCACACGCAAACGCACACGCACACGCACACAATTTTTTAGACAAAAAAAATTTTGTTTTTGAAAATTCGTTTTTTTTATTTTATGATTAAATAGTATGAAAAGCTGTGATCACGATGCGCTATCTAGCGGTTGGTAAAATGTCGCTGATATTGTTTATTTACGACTTAATACCTACCGCTAGATGGCGCAGCGCGCTTAAACACTTCTAAAACCTTTATTTAACAGTCAACTTCTTTAAAAATTAAAAAAAAAAAAACAAAAAATATTTTTTTTCGAAACAATTTTTTTGTTTTTTTTTCCATTTTTTTTTAAATCAAAAGTTGCTATTACGTTGTACTGATTCACCCACAGGTAAAAAAGCCCGTGCAGTAATAACACCCCGTATATATGTATTAATTTATTTATTATCTCGTGATATTGCCGTGTAGTACGGACTTCTGCGCCCGCGCATTACCAATAGTATATAAGCATAATATGCACTCCGTTCCTATTTGGACGTTATGATGGCATTGTCCGTGATCTACATTTCGGATGCAATATAAACATTGCAGTTGCAATTGTATGCATTATATGCAGTTAATTGCAAGAACGGTCAAATCATATAATAAGATTTCATTGTGAGTCAGGGCGAACGTTTTCGTGCAGCTTAGGCCACAAGATCCATTTTGTTCTCGGATTGGCTCAACTCACGATTCAGCTCCTATTCAGAAACCTCCTCGTGCGGAAGGCTACCCCGGGTAAGACTCTCGCGTCTCAGGCCTCACAGCTGGTGGACCGGTTTATCACGGCGGGATTGCATCCCGGCACAACTGGACGGTTTGCGCACCGTTCGGCGACGACAATCGGTTGTGCACTCTGACTTATTGTTGAATGAGTCTGGAGACTATGGAAATAGACTGTCTCCTAAGCAGCGGGGGTGGATGACCACCTGCTGTCGTGCCACTCGTGAAATGACCTTAAGCCACCCAATCCCGTGTAGCACTACGGGAAAAGAACGCCCAGGTCCGTGATAAATTCAAATTGAATTACCGCTGTAATGCAGCAGGTAGAGGCCACGTAAGCGACCAGTAATCAGTCGGAAAACGGAGGTATCCTGAAGGTAAACTCTAGATGGATATATCCTACCAAAACTGGTAGTTAGGGGGCGAGGCTGCCCGCTGTATACCTTTCCCGGTGCGTCGCCGTAAGGCGTTGGTCTCTAACGGGCTGTTGGCGGAGCTGGACAGTAGATTGTTATATCTCTAAATCTTCTACGTTCATCCCGCGGCTGAAATAACGATCACATATCGTTATACCAGCCTGGGGTGACGAGTTCGCCCGTTGTAGTCGACACCACCCTACTGTGCGTCAGGGGTCTTGGTGACTTTCATTTTAAGAAAAAGGTTCAGGATATTCCAAGTAAACTAAGTAAGTCGTCGCATTTTCCATGGTTTTATAGTCTTCGGCGGCTTCAAAGATTTCTCCCCATGTCACATAAAGAAATGATTGTGTCCACACTCTTAACGCCTATACTTGACTACGGTGATGTTTGTTATATACATGCCAGTGAGGTTATTTTGAATTAGCTGGAGCGTCTGCAAAATATCTTCCTCAGGCAAATTTTTAATTTGCGAAAGTTCGACCACGTTAGCTGCTTTCGTGAGCAACTTCATTGGCTTCCTATTCGCGATCGAAGAAATTTGCTTACGTTGTCGCTACTCTACAACATACTCAATAACCCCACTTCACCCTCCTATCTCAAGATGAATTTCCACCCTTTGGGAGGCCACGGTCTTCCACTTCGATCAAGCCGGGATAACACACTCGTCATTCTGATACATCATTTTTCTGTTTACACGCACTCTTTTACGGTTCACTCTGCTCGTTTATGGAATCAGCTCCGTCACTCTATCAGGCATGCACCTTCGTTGCACACTTTAAAAAGTTGTTGAAGAAACATTTATTTTTACAAAGCCACTAACCAAATACCTCACCTTGTCCTCTCCTTTATTCTTCCCTGGGCAACCTTAGCATAAGTTACGGACATATATTTGTATAAGTCTATTTTAAATTTAACTTTACTACTTCTTTGTGTATTGTACTGTGAAAATTAGGAATTATTTTATCAAATGGTTGACTGCAAGAGATTGCTATAGCGATAAGTCCGCCATTTGTGCATAAATTGTCTTTTTTATAAAACCAGTGTAATATTCACTATTTGCATTATTTTAAATATTTGCATTATTAAAGCCAATCACTTGGATATTCGGGCACGGATAATATGACCAAATTTTGTGTTGACTATTTGTATTGCACCATTTTTATTCTTGTAATTTTATAATTGTAATATTTCTAATTTGACTATTTTATAACTGACTATTCGTTTTTATATTTGTATCTTTTATTTGTTTATTTATTTATTTATTTATTTATTTATAACGTACAAGAAAAAAATACAAGGACATGCATACTGTTGTACATGAGGAATAATTAAGAACAAACATTATTATAGCGAAAATCATAGCTCTATACATATAAATATGCTAGCATATCCGAATGAGGCAAAATCACACAACCAACTAGACCTAGAAGGTCTGTCTCTGGCTGTGCTGTGTTATATCAACTGTATTTTTGTAACTCGCCAACTGACGAAGGTGATCAATTTTCAAATATTTCTAAATCTAACAAATGTGTTGTTTACACAAATTAAAGTAGAAAAAAAAATATGTATGCAATTATGGACTAAAATAAAGTAAACTTTACATTATATTCAATAAATTTAAGTGGAAAATAAGTAATAATATATACAAATATATGAATAAACACTACATTCTAATATACATGTATAAGAAAATGATATGTAATATTTTTTTTAATATTCACCCTACAGTATTAATAAGATCTTTAGTTTTTGAACGCCCAATATCTAGAAGCCAGTTTTTTACTTTACCTTTAAAAGTTACAAAATTTTTCACGTTTTTCGTGGATTTATACCTAGTTAGGTATTTCAGCAGCTCAAATAGATTTTAGAAAACATTTTTTTAAAATTATAAATTATTTTTTTATTGTTTTACAGTAAGAGATCGAAGACTATCGCGGTTGTTTGACATTATAAATTTACCGCGTGAAGTTTAAAACACCCGACGTTTCGACGATGTTGTAACCGCCGTTGTCAGGGTAGTCTATCCTGGACAACGGCGGCTGCAACATTGCCGAAACGTCGGGTGCACCAAACTTAAAAAAATAGTCAATTTGTATAAAAAATACTAATACCACGTGAGCTAATCATTTATAATGAATTTGACTACCACATAATCATTTATAATGACTTTGACTAGGTATACCAAGAATAATGATTGCTACCAACTGGCTTATTTTATAAATAAAAAAAACTAGGGGCCTGAAAAACGATTCACCCAACATCAGATGATTGATTGAATAAGTACCTACCTGATTTAAGAGTTTTACATTTTAAAGACATATTTTTAATTAATCGAGTATGTAGTATCCATTCTTCTCTATAATTATATTCCAACGATCAGCAATCTTGTCGATTCCAATTTTGAAGAAAATGCTTGGTTTTCCTCGAAACAAGTTTATGAAATTGTTTTCTACAGGTTTCACGGACCGAAGATTTGCGCCATTCAAACTGTTCTGCAAAGATCGGAACAGTTATTGAAATTATAGAAATAGCCACATTCATGCGATTTAGCTTATTTATTTCAGTATTCCGTTTCGCGCAGGTCTAAAAAGCTGCTAAAACGACGCTTAATTTTGAACTGACGTTTTGGTATTCCCTTTCATGGGTCCTAAACGGAGCATGCTTATGTAGAGGCTGTCAGGCGCTTAAACTGACGTTAAGCACAGCCGCGACCCTTTTACATATTCAGTTTCTACAAGTGTCATGGCGGATGGGTCTTGTTAAGAACAAAATAGGAATCTTCAGGGCTACCACGAATCTTAATATGATTACTCGTCTACTTCTTGAAGCATCGTCCCGGCCTCATTTACGGTGCCCTGGCGACGCAGATGCTATTAGAGAAATGCTCGCCATGGCCTACGTTTTCAAGCTGATTAGGGGAAGAGTTGATAATCCTAGCATGCTAGCGAAGGTTTGTCTCTTTGTCCCGGACAATTATAATCGTGCTCGCATTCATAATCTATTTGCGGAGCCGTCCTCGCGCACCAACCTAAGTCGATGGAGTCTGCTTACACGAGCTTTGCGGCACATAAATGCGCTATGTTCGACAGCGCCAGACTTTGATATTTTTACAGCGAGCCCGCATCTCTTCAAGGTGTGGGCATTGCGCTACTTATTTATGGCAGAATAATATAAACTGTTTTCACTCTTATGTACTGTAAGTTTGTAAGTTTGTAAGTTTTTCTATTCCTAATGCCGGTATTTATATTTAACGCTTATTTAAACATGTTATGTATGTACTTGTAAGAATTCTATTATATTTTTTTTATATTTATGTGTATATTGCATATCAACGGATTGGTAGAAACTGTAATGTTGATTTGTTATGAAAATAAATAAATAAATAAATAAATAAATAAATAAATTATGCTATCAATTTGTTCTGAGAATACCATATGGCGTCGACTCGTAAATCTCAACAAAAAAATACGTGTGGCACTCGGGGACTGCCGCGGTAAAGCTATTGCATAGCATTTTTTAACAACTTATGCAATTATAATTATTTATTTATTTTATTTATGCAGTATGAAGAAATTTTTTTCTGATATCAGATAACTGCGCTCTATCGGAAAACGTTGAAATTATTCCGAATCGATTCGGAATATTTTAAACTTCTTCCGATAGAGCGCATGAATTTTATTCGATAAAACAAAAAAACGCATATTATTTTTTGACTATTCGAAAAAAATCGTAGATAAAAAATAGATAATAAAATTATCTTTAAAATGGTGCAGATTTCATAATAATACGCCAGATAGTATTAGCGTAGTAGTCGTTTTTGTGTTCGGTTAGACCTAATTTCACAAATTAATTACACTATGTAATATAAACAAAATCTAAAATATTCAAAGCTAAGAATATTAGGAAAATATTCTTGTTTAACATATATTTTTTTCGAATCGTAAGCAGTACTCGTTTAGACGTAATTATCAGTTTAAAATAATTAATTTTCGTTAAGAAATTTCTTCATTCGGTCGCCGCGCTGGCCTAGGCCCGCGATAAAAGCTATGCAATAGCTTAAAAGTAATAGTAAGGGTGCCCGCGCACTAGGCAGCCATGGCTGCGCAGCCAGGCTGCGGCAGCCAGTAGAACGTATGGTGGTGTATGGGCGTCCGCGCATTAGGCAGCCATGGCTGCTTGGCTGCCGCAGCCAGTAGAACGTGCGCTAGAACACAGCAGCCAGCTGGCTGCGCGCAGCCAGAGCCAAACAATCGTCTACCTACAAAATGTATGTGGCTGCCGTCAGTCACCGCGCACTTGTCGAAGCAGCCACACGTTCGTTCGCATTTTCACGATGACTTTCGATACGGAGAAATTTATCATGGAAATCGAAAGCCGAAACGCAATCTGGGACATGTCTTCCGAAGATTACAGTGATCGTGATATGAAGAAAAGGAAATGGGAGGAAATAACAAATATAATGTGTGATGACAATTTGACAGAAAATGAAAAAAAGGAATTTGGTAAGTTATTTTTTATTCATATTTAATTACAATCAATACAATTAAATATTTTAATTATAATCTATCACAATGCAACTCTGTTTTGCCATTCTAGCGGATTTTCATTTATAAAATAATCCGCAAATAAATCCCTATAAGCCGCTGCTCCTCGACTCGTTCTCCTTTGGGGACCTGGAAGAATTTCCAGTTCCGGAGGAATATACAACGTATCTGCAAATCTGTAGCCGTCTCTTTCTCGCACGTAATTATGTAACACACAGCACGCTTTAATTATGGCAATTGCAAGTTCTTTTCGGACATTCAGTGGGCGGTGAAAAATTCTCCATTTATTTGCCAGAATGCCAAATGTGCATTCTATATACCGCCTAGCTCGAGACAATCGGTAGTTAAAGATTCTTTTGTTGTTTGTTAATCTACTTCCTGCATAAGGACGCATTAAATTTTCAGTTAAACCAAATGCCTCATCCCCCACAATGACGTATGGCATCGGTACTCCATTGTTTACTATGGGGCTTTTCTCCGGTATCCTTAAATTATTATTGTTGAGTTTGTTATACAAAACTGAATGTTTATAAATAGATGAGTCACTGCATTTTCCGTAGGCTCCAACGTCTATATAAGTGAACTTATAATCCGCATCGCATACAGCAAGTAAAACGACCGAGAAAAAATGTTTATAATTATAGTACAGTGAGCCAGACTCAGTTGGTTTTATTACCCTAATATGTTTCCCGTCGATGGCACCTATACAATTGGGATAATTAGCATTTTCATTAAAACCATTTGCTATTTCAATCCATATTTCTTCATTTAGTTCTGGAAACGCTGTTTGTCTCATGTTCTCCCAAATAGCCAAGCATACTTCATATATGATATCTCGGACAGTAGTATATCCAATCCGAAAATTGTGATTCTATTCTGCCATAGTACATCCTGTAGCCAGATATCTGTAACATAATATTATTTTTCAGGTAAATCTCTTCAGCTAAAGTGGAAGAACATAAGGACTAGTTTCACGAGGGAATTGAAACGGAGAGCAGGTGTTAAAAGTGGATCAGCAGCCTCGCGTAAGAGCCCTTACGTATATTTCGAGCGTCTACAGTTTCTTAGGGAAACTGTTGTAAATAATGCAACACAAGGTAGCATCAATGAAACAAGCGTTGCTGAAAGTAACGAGGAGGGCGGTAGTGTTAGTGGTGAAATTCGTTCACCTATTATTAAAAGGAAGAAGAAAACTGATGATGATGCCCTGCTTGAAATATTAAAGCAAAGTATCGCAATGAGAGAAGAGCGTGAAAGAAACAATGAAAGGAAGCAAGAATCTGACACAGACAGACTATTTATGCTTTCAATGCTAGATGATTTCAAAAAGATTCCAGAACATCGTAGGCTTTCTACAAAAATGGAATTAATTGAAGTGATATAAAAAGCACAGATGCTTCCACAGGACCGTTATTCTGATTATGAACTACAGGGCCGTAGATTTTCAACACGGCCAAATATTGGACTCGAAGCTTCAGGCAGTGATTATCGCCGTGGATATTACACGCCTGCACCTGCTCCAGAAAGGCAGAATCTAACACGATATCAAGAGAATGTGTTATCTCAGGATCCAAGACGATTTACAGAGAGTGTGCTTTCACCGGAGACTGCGTTGTCGCCAACTGACACAACCGTATCAAATATGTCACAGGAAACGGATTTACTGGACCTGTTTTGAAAAATTGTAAAAAACTATTCAAATAAAAATATTAAACTGTAATGATAGTTTGAGTACTCACCTCAAAGTAATTACTATTTTTTCTTCTGGGGTTATACAGGCTCGCATGCGAGTATCACTGCCCATAATTGAAGTTCTTAGATTTTCATAAAGGTTATCAAACGATCTCACTGACATTCTTGTGTAGTTGAAGAAACGTTCCGGGTAATTTCGGAGATCCTTAATATAACTTTTATATAAGCCCTTGGAGTGCCGCTCAGTAAGTAGAGGATGAACCCAATATTTTTTCTTTGCTTTGCGTTTCTTGCGAGCTAGGTAAACTATTATGAGATCCTCCACGTCCATCTTTCTCAGATTTTTCGTCACAACTGACGTGGCACTGGCTGCCTGCTCTGGCTGCTGTAAATGGCTGCTCATATTTCTGGCTGCCGCAGCCTGGCTGCGCAGCCATGGCTGCCTAGTGCGCGGGCACCCTAAGAGTGGACACAAACTGCGCCCACAGCGCGTCACAGCCCACAGCGCCGTAACTATGGGCCTAAGGACGCGACATGACTTACCTCTAGCCCCACTTCCGTCGCAACCTCTTCCCGCATTGCTTTGTAGCTCTTGAGTGATCTTACTGGGTGTTATTATACTGTGTCTTAACTAATAACGGTCTAAATCGAGCAGTCTGCGTCTGACAGCCGTGTAGCTCTTGTTTCTCTCGTGATTTCGAAAGTTTTTGTCGCAATTTTAAAGATTCTGCTTAGCATTGGCTTTCAAATTTAGCTAAGAAGGGACGTAATCGTTAATTAATATCTATATTTTGCCCTGAAAATACTGTGTCGATATTTTTTGTAGGTTGTCGATATTTTTTGTTGATAAATAACCATACGTCGGAGAAATAACCAACCGAAGTCGGAGAAAAAACGGTCGAACGAAAACGTTTCTAACTAACGCTGCCTTAACGATGAGAGATATATGATTAAGTTCTAGAGAAAACTTGTAGAGCTTGATAATGCCTACAAAAAAGTCAGCAACAGCATATGTCTAACTTTTATATTTAAGTCACAAAAAGTAGTTTTTCATATTAAAAAAATAATTTAAATGGTTAGGACATGTTTATCGGTCATATTATCAACAATTATGAATTCTTATAATTGTTGATAATATGTCTGGGGGAGTCTGGGAACTGTATTGTTTCCTATAGAGCGGGGGTGGTTGCCTACCTTACGGCGACTGCTCTTGAAATGACCATTGGCCAACCGATCCCGGTTCAGAGTCGGGCAAAGGACGCCTTGGTCCGCGATAGATTCGGTATACACCGTTTCACCGCTTCGTAAGGGAGAGGACCGCGCAAGCGACCTCGAACTCGAAACCAATCGAGAGACCGGAGAAATCTGGTCACAATTGGAAGCAAGGGCGCGAGTGTCGGCCCGCCAGGTAACATACTGGCTATCTCGCGGTAAAGGCGTTGGTCTCTTGCGGGTTTTGGCGTAGCTAGACGTCGGATTTGTAATGTCCAAAGTCTTCTACGCTCACTGCACGGTCGATAGAACGATGAATCGTTAAAACGTCCTGCGGTGACGGGTTCGCCCATTGTGGTTGACATCTCAATATGTTAGTCAGAGTGCACAATCGATTGGCTTGCGCCGCACGGTACGCAGACCGTCCAGGAGCGCCAGAGGTTTGATTCCCAGGGGAAACTGACCAAGGCCAGAGTCTTACCCAGGTTCGCAACTCATGCGTGGAGGCCGTCGGATGGGTGTTGACCCGTGAGTGTGACCGACCCTGAACAGAATGGGTCTTCGTGGCCAACCCAGCATGGGCCCATTAACTCCCAAGGTCAGCAATGTGCACGGGTCAGCTAGTTCTATAATAAAAAGCGTTGTATATTTGTTTATTATAAAACAAAAGAAAACGTGTTAAAATTTTGACCATATTTGGAGCGGCCATAGAAAATTATGAGATGTGGCACTCAACTATAGAGCTTAGAAATGTATCCAAGCATTTTTAAACAGCAAAAAGCGGTCTAATCGTCAATATTCACTCTCTCGGCAATCTCTTCAGTCATAATTCTTGGATTTTCTTCAACTCTCGAACAAAACATCATCATCAATACCAGGAGGTCGTTCAGAGCGAGGCTGATCTTCCAAGTTAAAATCCCCATTTCGGAATCTGCCAAACCACTTTTTTAGTGGTCCGGAGAGCAGGAGCATTATCAAAATTAACACTTTAAATGTTTTTTGCGCAGTCCCAAAACTTGCGCCTTTTCGAAATTCGTATAGTATTACATGCCGGAAGTAAATGTAAAGGGTCCCCCTTTTTAAAAATAAATCAAACGCACACAAATCAATTTATTTGAACTATGTCTGACGTCAAGATGTCACATTTTCAGTGTGCGTTGCTTGAATCTTTGCCGAAATGCTTTGCCGAAAATGAGAGACCGCGCCAAGCATAACAAGTTTTAAAAACAGACTCAGAGAGCATTTGAAATCTTCCAGATAAATTCCCTTTCCCCTTCCATTCCCCTCCTTTTTAAACTTTAGCGTCCTTATAGGTATTAGACTATTTTGGTGTTGCACATCCTGTGGCACGCGCCAAGCATAACAAGTTTTAAAACCAGACTCAGAGAGCGTTTGAAATCTTCCAGATAAATTCCCTTTTCCCTCCTATTCCCCTCCTTTTTACCACGCTTTTATTAGGTCGACCTGTATGTAACTAACTATGTAATGGAATCTAAGGTAACTAATTTAACTATCTTCCAAGGATCGTAGCGTCATGAAAATTGGCAGCTGTATGTAGTTCTGATGACAATACAATAATATGGTACTGTCGAACTGATCTGATGATGAAGTCGGAAGATATGAACTGGAACTTCATGATGGAACATCGTATCATAGCTGTAGTGGCAAATCCAGCGGTCAGCGGTTAAACCGATCGAAAATCTGCCACCTTATTTTAGGGTAGCCATAGAACGACAAGGTGCAATTTTGGTGGCACCCAGGGGTGATGTGAACCGGCGTTTTACTGCCGATGGCACACCAGGTACTCGTAGAGGCGTGTCTCTCCTCGGCGAGTTGCGATACAAGGTGACCTTAAGCTCTTGTATCGTACGGTCTCCTTTTGCAGATTCCGCAGCGATCTCTTTTCCTATAAGATCGATCTAGTCTCCACTAGTTTGTAAATCTAGCCGCTCGCATAATTGAGGCATCAAGGTATAAGCTGTTATTGTCGCTTACCGTTTGAAGAGCAGTACTGTCCTGCGAAGCGTAGATATCGTCGGGGTCGGGTTATAAACTCGGTCCTGTCGAAGTCTGGTCTCGCGAAGTTCTCTCTTGTGCACTCAATTATCGAAAGTTTTCCGAACACTGACTATTATTTTTGTCTCTACCGCTTGAAGGTTGAATAAAAAAAAACTGTTTTCTTGTCACTTTATAATTCCACTTTCAATGTGGCTCAAATTAATTATAAATTCAATTATTTCTATTTGTTACATTGTGAAAGAATGAAAATTTTAACACAAAATATGTTACCTCTTTTTTTTTTTGTTATTTTTTTTTCTCTTGTTTCCATGGTTTCTCTCGTTTCCATGGTTTCTTTAATATACTATGTTAGTGATTCCCTTATTCAAAACTGTAGAATACATATATTCACGGCTTTGTTGTGTGGAATGTTTACGGTATTATGAATATTTTAATATTAATATTATTGGTAGTTAATTCTAAATACAACTATTTTGCCGAGACACTCCCCTTCCCGTAAACGACTGTAGGAGTTTACCTGTTGTCGGGAACGGCGATTACAGCTATCTTAGTAGTTGGTCTCTGGTATATCTTACCACGGCATTTTATTGCGACGGAACGGGTTTGTCCGTCTTTTCCAGGGAAAGTTTTTTCGATGATACCCTTGAGCCACATGTTGCGCGGGGTTTGAGGGTCTACCAAGAAGGCTAAATCGCCTTCCTTTATAGGTGCGACCTCGTTCCGCCACTTCGGCCGTTTGGCAAGTGTAGGTAGATATTCCTTGACAAACCGATTCCAGAAGTGGTTGGCCAGGGTTTGGGCGATTTGCCATTGTTTTCGCAAACAAAGGCTGTCTGAATCTATGACTCCGAAATTCAATCTGCCTGATGATGAGCCTATTAAAAAATGATTCGGTGTCAGGCTCTCCGCGTCCAGGCTGTCTAACGACACATGGACTAGAGGCCGACTGTTCACTGAATTTTCAGCTTCTGCCATTAGTGTGGCGAGAGTCTCCTCGCGGGGAGCTTTCTCTTTTAGGGTGGCGTAGAGTGCCTTTTTTATAGATTGTACCAACCGCTCATAAAATCCGCCCATATGCGGGGCAGCCGGTGTGTTGAATTTCCACTCGATCCGTTTCATGGCGCTCTGCGATCGCAGATCGTCCCAATCTATCTCGCGAATGGCGGCTTTCAGTTCATTATTTGAACCGTGAAACCCAGTTCCGTTGTCAGAATAAATGACAGCGGGGTTCCACGGCGCGCACACATGCGTTTTATGGCCATCATCGTCGAATCGCTAGAGAGTGAATTCGTGATCTCGACATGGATCGCCCTAGTGCTCATGCAGCAGAAGAGTGCGCCATATCTTTTCTCTCTCCGGCGACCGACAGCAACCTCGATCGGACCAAAGTAATCCAGCCCTATGTTTGTAAACGGTCGAATGTGATGCTCTAATCGAAGTTCAGGGAGGTCTCCCATTTTTGGTGGTATTGGTTTTGCTCGGTCGATCCTGCATTTAAGGCAATTAAAGGTTATTTTCCTAATCGCGCCGCGTTGGTGTAATATCCAAAACCGTTGCCGTAGTTCGTTGGCAACGAATTCGCGTCCCTTGTGTCCCGCCGCTTCATGCTGATGTTGTATGAGCAACTGGGTGAAGGGGTGTTTCGCGTCCAATATTGGGGGTTTCTTTACCTCTAATGCGACGCCCTTAATTGCGTTTATTCGTCCTCCTACTCGTAACACGTTTTCGTGGTCGAGGTAGGCGTTAAGATTGATTAATTTTGTATTTTTCGACAATACGGTATTATTTTTAATGGCGTCTATTTCTAATTTAAAACTACTTAATTGTGCTTGTTGTATCCAATATAATTCGGCGCGTTCTAGTTCGGCTGGGGATAGAAACGGTTCGTGACTCCCTCGGTGCCGGCAACGGTCTATGAACCGTAACGTCCATGCCGTGCTTCTTAAAAGTCTATTTAATCTAGAAAATCTATTTATATCTAGCAAGGGCGGGCTCGGTACTTGAAGGACCGTAGCCACAATGCGTTTTAACTCTACGTCTGGTTTGATTGTTTGCGAAGTGGATTTCTCAGTGGGCCATAATTCTCGGTCTAGCTTTAGAAAATCGGGACCGGTGGTCCACCTGCGTATTTTTTCTAAGTCAAAGTTGTCGGCGGTATCTCGAGTACCGAGATCACCTGGGTTGTCCGCCGTGGGAACCCAGTGCCACTGTGTTAACTTGGTTAGTTGATCTATCTCACCGAGACGGTGGGCGACAAATGTTTGATATTGCCGTGGGTCGGAACGGATCCACGACAATACTGTTTTGCTGTCACTCCATAAATACGTTTCCTGAAACGTCCATGTGTGATGCGTTTTTACCATTTCCGCTAGGCGGCTCGCTAAAGTAGCTGCTTGAAGTTCAAGCCTAGGTATGGACATAGCTTTTAGCGGTGCGACTTTATTCTTACCTATTAAAAATACAACACATGCTTTTTTGTCGGTGTCTATATAACGCGCGTACGCGACCGCTGCATATCCTTGTTGGCTGGCGTCAGCGAAAATATGCAATTGCGTCGGTTCGTTAGATTTTATTCCTGCATATTGATAGCTACGTGGTATTTGAAAGTCTTTTATGTGTTTTAGTTCTTCTAACCATGTCTGCCACTTCGTGAAGGAATTACTACCGATCGCTTGGTCCCAGTCAACCTTTTCTAACCATATATCCTGTAGCAGAATTTTTGCCTTTATTGCTAGAGGTCCCAAGAAGCCGAGTGGATCAAACACTGACATAATGACCTGTAATGTCTGTCGTTTGGTGGGAATAATTGTTCCGTTCAATATGTCGGGTTTTATTTTCCTAAAATTAGTATCAAAAAATAATTTGTCTGTTTTTGGGTCCCATTGAAGCCCGAGTATGCGCTCGACGTTGTCATCTGGATTTGACCACGCCACGTTTGTTTTTGATCGCCTCTCGACGGGAATTTCGTTTAAAGTACGAGTGTCGTTGCTGGCCCAGTTTACGATCTCAAACCCGCCTGATTGATGTATACGCGACACATCACGAATCAGTTTTTTGGCAGATTCGATATCGTTCGTACTATCAAGGTAATCGTCCACATAATGGCGATCCGTTATAGCTTTTACCGCGTCAGGAAAGTCATTTGAGAAGCGTTCTGCGTTCCGGTTCTTTACATTTTGCGCTAGGCATGGAGAGCAAGTACTGCCAAATAACACGACTTGCATACGATATTCGGTTGGTTGTTTAGAGGTGTCCATATCACGCCATAAAAATCGTTGACTCTGTGAGTCCGCGTACGTTAATCTAACCTGAAGGAACATTTCTTTGATGTCTGCAGCAAATCCTATCAGTCCTTGACGGAATTTAAATAGTACTCCCATTAGGGGATTAAGGAGGTCGGGTCCAGATATTAGGTTGTCGTTGAGGCTAACGCCATTAGCTTTGGCGGCGCAATCGAAAACGAGCCTCATTTTCCCCGGCTTATTGGGATTTGTTATATGAAAATGTGGTATGTAAAATATTCGGTTGTTTTCGGTGTTTATTTCTGCTTCAGATAGTTTTACGGCGTAACCTTTCGCGATGAAGTCGCTCATTTTTTCCGAGTATTGTCGAGCTAGTATAGGGTCTTTTTCTAGGCGTTTTTCTACCGACTTTAGACGCCTTTCAGCCATATCGCGGCTGGGCGGCATTGAAATATCGTCAGTCTTCCAAAGTAGGCCGGTCTCCCAGCGTGCACCTACCTGACGGGTAGTTGCCTGTAGGAGTTGTTCTGCCCTCTGATTGGTGTTCTGACGATGTTTCCTCGAATGGGGACCTAAGTCTTCGACATCGAAATAACTCCGCACTAACTCGTCGACTTTATCGTCGTTGCAAAGGGTGTTTACTTGTTGCGTATCTGAAGATCTTTTGTGCCCTGACGCACCAGCCAAAGTCCAGCCTAATCGAGACGATGTTGCTGTCGGGCCTTCTATCGGACCGGCCCGAATTGTCCTGGGAATAAATAAGTCCCAGTGATCAATTCCGATCAACAGTTTGGGCCGTCCGTTAACGTCGCATAAAGGCACGTTTTTTAGATGCGGCCATTTATCGGTCATAGCTTGGGCTTTAAAGACTTGGGTCGGCAATTCTAAATTTTTAATCGTACGAACATTCTTCATTTCGTAAAACCGATTTGTATTTACGGCGCGGATCTCGACGTTTACGCGGCGCGTAGTTGCGTTTTGAATAGCCATGCCGGAGGCTCCTACTAAATTTAGTGGACTCCGGGGTCCTTCTACTCCTATTTTATCTGCTATCTGTTCCTCTAAGAGGGTGATAGTACTGCCTTCGTCCAGTAGGGCGAGAGTGGTATAACAGCCCAGGGGACCTCTTAATTCTACGGTAGCTACGCGTAGCAGCATCTCAGTAGCTTCATTCCACGTATTGGTCACGGCGCTCGTCGAAGGGCTAGGTTTGTCATGTGATTCGGATTCTACCGGCGCGGGTTCAGACTTGTTTGTTTTCCCTTTGTCGGAGTGCAGAAGCACATGGTGCGGCTGTACGCATCCGTCCTTCCCGCATTGCCCTGATTTTCTACAATTTTTTAAGTTGTGACCCTTAATAAGACATCGGATACATAATTTATCCCGTTTGACCCATTCCCAGCGATCGTGTACAGACATGGCTAACAAAAACTTACAATCGGGTGTACGGTGGTTGTTTTTCTTGCATTTTGCGCACTCAATGTGTTTGCTTTCAGTAGTATTATGCGTGTACTTTTTGTTGTTTTGTGGAAATCTATTGTTATTTTTCGATGTATTTAAGTTAGAAAATGCAGGCGGCGAGTCGTCTTGTGCTGCCGCATCTACAATTCCTTCTAACCATATGCTAAAATGTAGTAAAGTTGGGTGATCTCCATTATTGGTTGAGAACCACTGCAACCGTAAGTGTTGCGGTAATTTATTTACTAATTCCCGCAGTAGCTGTGGATTTATCAAATAGCTATCGTGTCCCATATTCTTCAGCGAATGTACAACATTACACACAACAGTACCAAATTCCACAAGTTTGAACAAGGGGTCACTGACCGATATTTGTTGCGTTCGGCGAGCCTCTCGCATCAGCTCGTCAATCCTTGCGCTGGGGCGGCCGAAGCGACGTTCGAGCGTGCGGCGAATCTCGGCGACATTCCGTGGATCTACGAGCATCGCACGGACCGCTTCGCGCGCGGCGCCCTGCAGACTCTGTTGTAGCCGTACCAAGTTGTCGGCGTCGGTAAAGCCGCAGGTCTCTGTACCTTGGTCGAATAGAGCTGCGAATATAGCCCACTCACGTGGATCACCTGAAAACCTTGGTAAGTTTTTCAACAAATGGGTGCGAGCATGACTTAAGGCGTACTCAGAAGGGTGGGGTTGCACTGACACATTCACAGCACTTTTTTGCACATTCGGGACATGGTCTATTTTTACAATGTTATTGTTTGACGGTTGAGTCGGACGCGACGATTCCTGCAGCGTGTCTAGCCACGCGGACGTGTGGCGAAACGAAGCTTGGGACGCAGCGGCTCGGCTCTTCTCGTCCTGTCTCCTCCTCGATCGGCGGCTGTCGCCATCGTAGTCGTCATCATCTTCCGCCTCGATCTGCGCTTGAATAAGCCGTTTTTGGAGCTCAAGTTTCTCTTCTAGCGCTTCCATCTTTATGCGCTGTGCGGCGGCGGCGGCCCTGGCGGCAGCCACATCGATGTCCGCGGCAGCCCTGGCGGCGGCTGCGTCCGCGGCGTTGTCCGCGGCGGCGGTCTCGGCTCGTAAGCGTGCTCGTTCTGCTGCGGCGTGTATCTCGGCTTCGATTTGCAGTGTCGCAATGCGGGCGGCCATCGATCTCGATGATCGGCGGCTCGTCGTCGATGTGGCTATAGACGGCGCTGTCTGGGGAACGATCGTGGCGCCGGTATCATCATGTGATCTCGTGGCGTCGCGCTCGGCGCTTCCGTCTACGTTTCTGGCGGCGATTCGCTCGCTTTTGCGGGCTGGCGTGCCGTTTTTTGACATCATATCGATTGATTTGTTACCACTATATCGTTAGGTTGTGGTAGGTAGGCACCGTTGTGCCGTCCGGTATTGATTTTAAACCGATTGAGCGAGTTTCAACGGTTTATTTGCAAATTTTATATTTTTCAGAAAAATATTTCCTTTCTGTTTTTTCTGATTTTAATCTAGCTCCTAAGCGGTTTTTTTTTGTAGTATCTAGTCCAGTATCCGGCTCGAAGGACCAACGATTCTATGTAGTGGCAAATCCAGCGGTCAGCGGTTAAACCGATCGAAAATCTGCCACCTTATTTTAGGGTAGCCATAGAACGACAAGGTGCAATTTTGGTGGCACCCAGGGGTGATGTGAACCGGCGTTTTACTGCCGATGGCACACCAGGTACTCGTAGAGGCGTGTCTCTCCTCGGCGAGTTGCGATACAAGGTGACCTTAAGCTCTTGTATCGTACGGTCTCCTTTTGCAGATTCCGCAGCGATCTCTTTTCCTATAAGATCGATCTAGTCTCCACTAGTTTGTAAATCTAGCCGCTCGCATAATTGAGGCATCAAGGTATAAGCTGTTATTGTCGCTTACCGTTTGAAGAGCAGTACTGTCCTGCGAAGCGTAGATATCGTCGGGGTCGGGTTATAAACTCGGTCCTGTCGAAGTCTGGTCTCGCGAAGTTCTCTCTTGTGCACTCAATTATCGAAAGTTTTCCGAACACTGACTATTATTTTTGTCTCTACCGCTTGAAGGTTGAATAAAAAAAAAACTGTTTTCTTGTCACTTTATAATTCCACTTTCAATGTGGCTCAAATTAATTATAAATTCAATTATTTCTATTTGTTACATTGTGAAAGAATGAAAATTTTAACACAAAATATGTTACCTCTTTTTTTTTTTGTTATTTTTTTTTCTCTTGTTTCCATGGTTTCTCTCGTTTCCATGGTTTCTTTAATATACTATGTTAGTGATTCCCTTATTCAAAACTGTAGAATACATATATTCACGGCTTTGTTGTGTGGAATGTTTACGGTATTATGAATATTTTAATATTAATATTATTGGTAGTTAATTCTAAATACAACTATTTTGCCGAGACAATAGCTGTGTTTGGACTTGTTAGAAAAGTCTTGGAATGAACTTTGACAACGATTAGGTTTCAAGGTCTGATGATGAAGCCGGAAAAATAGGCATTTTTTGGTTTTTACGTGCATTTATAAAAGAGTGTTTTTAGTGTTTTTTTTAAAAACTATTTATTTATTAAACTATAGCGTCCTTATAGGTGTTAGATTATTTTGGTGTGGTACATCCTGTGCACACAAAAAGTTAAGTATATATTTCTTTCTATCCCCTTTTATTTTATTTGACATACTCTTTATATAGGTTAAGTTATGTAGTCCACTCGTAAATTATGTTCATACAATAGTATAGGTTAGCTCTAAAATATTGCCTGCAGGCAATGAGCTCGACTTTTCTTAAGAATAAAGCGTTTTAAAGCGAAATAGTGAAATTTCACTAATACTACTTTATGCCACTAGTTAAATAAAGTCTTACAAAGTAGTAGGCTTTCTTTAAAAACATGCAAACCTTTCAATGACACAGTAGAATTAAAATTACGAAACCAATAAAAAATGTATAATATATATATATATATATATATATATATATATATATATATATATATATATATATATATATATTAGGAGTCAATATTGAACATTCAGAAGAGATCGCGGAAATGCCAACAAAAAAATCCTATTTTCAATTCGTTTACATGGCACTATGCCAGGGTTTATGGGTTCACGGGATAATTGGTTGGGGTGACTGAGCTAAGTCGGCTTTTGATACTATTCTTAAGAGGCCGTAGCGGCCAAAAGCTATATGAAACATAACTTAGTCGCCTGGTTGTGAGAACACGAAAAAGAATTTTAATACAATTATGACGGATTTTAAAAACCCAGTCCTTAAGCTATCATTTCGCCAAAACGAAATTGGTAAATAATTTCCATATTAATTGTAAATTATCTTTATTCTGTTACTGTTTTCCAAAAAAATAAAAACGAGCGAGATTTGTCTTCAGTTTTTGAAAAACCAACAGATGATTCTCAATATTAAAAAAATACTATTTACACCAGCGTATGGTCTATTTGCATAGTACCAAGACAGTTTTTGGAACTTCATTACAAAAAATATAAGAAAAAAATGTTTGCAATTACGTAATTTCCAGAAATGTTATGGCCAAACATTATTTTTTTACTTTCCTGACGACCTATCGGAAAGGAAAGTATTGTGATCGCGCTAAAAAAAAATTTTGAGATGAAGATGGGAATATATATTTTGAGACTCCCTGAGACGATTGAGACTATTTCCAGACCGATCTCTGTCTGTCTGTATGTCTGTATGTCTGTATGTCTGTATGTATGTATTCTTCCACGATAGCGCCCAGACGCTTAATCGGATTGAGCTGAAATTTGGTATATAAGCTTCTGTTAACCGTCGGAGGAACCCATTAGTTTTTGGAGTCCCTACGCCCTACGGTTGTGGTACCTCCCATACAAATTTGGGGTTCCCGGCGAAAAAATTGTTTCCGCGATAGCGCCCAGACGCTTAATCTGTCTAAGTTAAAATTTGGCATAGAAGCTTCTGTTAACCATCGGAAGAACCTATTAGTTTTTGGGGTACTTACGACCAACGTTTGGGGTACCTGCCATACAAATTTGGGGTACTAGAGTAAAAAATGTCGCTGTTTTTTCGCACCTCCCCGGATACTAGTCAGGAAAGTCTTGGGGTGACACAACCGATTTTTTCTATTTATTAAAGATACTTTTGAGTGATATAAAAAACAACACGGTGATCTTAAGTTATTTTATTACCTACTGTAATCTAAGTTTTACTTTATAAAAAACTATTCATTTGATAATTTATTATATTATAATTGAAAAGCCAAATCGACTATATTAGACGACGCGCGAAGACGAAATGTCATTCGTAATTGGCCACTGCCAACGGTGGGACGTATTCCCTTGTCGCCGCGGTATACCTATACATCTTTAAGTATATATCGAAAGCGCGCGGGCGCGTGGCATTACAAAAATACCTAAATTTGTAGCCGCGTCAAGACCGAGAAACTTTTATTGAGAGTCATGGAGTTCAGAGCAACTGGCCCCGCTTACTAAAAATTAAAAATTTCTACTCACTCACTCTATCTATAATAAAGTCGAGGAATAGGATTGATACAGGGCTATTCCTTGTCTAAGTCATCATTATCATAAACAACATCATAAAACATTGAGTATAAATGTCTGAATGGTATGCATGTACGTAATGGTTATTAAATTAAAATTTGTAAAAACACTGGTTTTATATTATTTATATTCTCATAATATTATTGGTCTTTATTATAGCTTTTATCATTGTGAAACGTTATTTTATTTTAATGATTATTATAATGCTTCTATATGTACTTACATATAGAAGTAATTCTCTCAAAATCTTATTTTTATTTTTTACCTATTTTTAATTTCTATAATTAAGTTTGATTATATTACTCTATTTTTAAGCAATTATGATATCTTTAATAATTTCTATTTGTACATTATTTTTTTATTTTGATTATGCTATGGCTAACAATTGTATATCTTTCACACATATTATATTTTAATTCCCATTTTATTTAAAAAAAATCTAATTTTTATAATTAGGTTTGACTACCTCACTCTATTTTTAAGCAATTATGATTATCTAAATTCTAGATAATTGTGCATCTTTTTTTTATGAATATGATAAGGTCAACAATATTATATTATCAATTTTATATTCAATATTCCAGCTTGTAAGAATTAACTCATAGTGTAGAAATTCTCCCAAATTTTCTATATTTTACATTAGTTAGTTTTTTTAAATATTGGTTTACAATATATTTACAACAATTTAAATGTCTGCCTTAGAACAGGCTATTGCCTGGTTAGGCGACATTATAATAGGGTCACTGGCAACAGTTTCTGGCATAGCATATTATCAGTGTTTTGCTACTGGATTTTCGTCTATGACATTGTATATGTCCATATACTGTAGATAATTGTAAATTAAAAAATAAACTAAATAAAATTAAAATAAATACAACCTTTAAACATAGTAATTAAGGCGACATGAGACCTCAGAAAAATATCCGAAATGGGCGTACACGCGAAAAAACATGCGGGGTCAATTTTGTAGGGTTCGACCAATAAAAATGCAGCGTTGACGAAGCGTCAAGAGCAGATTCTACGTCCGCTCGCGCCGGATACTAGGCACATACTAAATGTCCTATCGCAGCGCTAGAACAGAATAACTATCTTTACGCAGTGGTGGTATAAGGGTGTTAATGGCAAAGCATATCCAGTGTAACTCTCAGAGCGCTCTCATGTTTGAATTAATTGTAATTAATTTAGGACCTAAATAAAAAATGTGGCTATGTGCTTCCCTAGAGCTCATTGTAGGAGTAATCGCGCCTGAAAGTTTTCGAAGTCAGTTTAAAGCCTTAATGTCCAATAAACTTTTTTGAGTCCAAATTTTAAATTGGTTCCTTATTGAGGGATTCACTTAGAACTTTTTTTAATTAATGCTTACATTTTTTCAAAAAACTCATACAACTAATATTCTTTAGATATGGTCGTTCCCAGGTATTATGTCGCCTTAATCAGTCCCCTGGTAACAAACTTAACGTATAGTTCCAAAAAAAATATAAAAAACATTTAATAACTTACCGCATCTTCGTCCTCAGCTTGTAGTAGGTAACAGTTGAGTAAATTGCTCCTATTATCCTTGAGGATGTAGAAGAACTGAGCAGGGCACCCAGCAACAGGCGCGTACCTACAGGAAATAAAAAGCCTTATTTCTGACTACAAAAGTAAGTCTGACTAGACTACTGACTACTGAATACTGACTACTGGCTAGTCACTAGTAAGTGTTATTAGGATCGGGCGAAACAAATTCAGATAAAACAAAGTTAAATAAGTAAATATATTAAAAATAATAAAAAACACGTCTACCGTTACAGAAAGTGAATTATTCATTGTATTTATAATTATCTTTATTTCGATTTTTTATGAAATATTTGTGGTTTACGTATTTATCCATAGAGATATATGAATATTTTCCAAAGGTAAATTAATCAGACCCTTCATTTGACACTAATCATTATATATTTATGTTAATTTATTGACATTTGGACATTTGGACCTTTAGACAACTACTTACTTGATATTTGGACAGTTAAGGTACCCAATTACTTCAGGTTGTAATCGTTATGTCATCCTCGTTATGTCATGGTTCTAAAGGTTCTTCTTGCTCATGTCAAATAGGGCCTTGGTTTTATTAGGAAGTGGTTGCTCCATCATGGCTTTTGCCTGGCAAACATCCCTGGCTCTGTTTCCAGGATGCCACTTTCAATATTTTATTTTATTTTGATTTAATACCCATTTTATTTAAATACAGCTTTGTATAAAATCCAGATAAGCCTAGGGCTTATCTGCTGGAGATTATGATAGGGTGACTTTCAGTGCAACTTTAGTGGCCATTTTGACCATATTATAATGTATATGCTGCATTATCTGCTACATTATTAAGTATTAGTCGGCACAGAAAGCCACTCCCTTAATAATATTTACATAAAAAGATGAACGTACTTAATGCTAATAAAATAAAATATGAATCTTATTCGTATCATTTACACGTGTGTTTCACTTTCAGTTATTTTAAAGCTAACTATTTTTAATTCTTTTTTTTTGTTTTTTGTACATTTTTTATAGTTTTTAAATTTAGAGGAATTTTGTTGAATATATGAGGGCTTAGCCAATTCAATCTTCTTTTGCCATAAAGGTTGCGAAATATCACTAGTAGCCTGTGAACATGTTGGAGACTCGGTCCAACATACCCACAACAAAAAAGTAATTTCTATAGAATCGAAATCGCAAACACGCTCGAATATACACGAGCCAGCTGCAATTGATTTCTAACTAAATTCGGCATTTTATGCACAGTCAAACGATGACTAATGTCATTTCTTCTGATCGATACGAATTGACACACTTATTTCTCACCCCACTCTTAACTATTGCATCATTACACACCATATAAAAAGCAGTACATTCGACACATATTTTATCATTCCCTGGCGGACAGTAACCGCTCATCTGCAAGTACTCGCGCTCTTCATTGCCTTCGAGTCAACCAAACTACGCATAGTATACGCGATCATCATTACCTTCAAATCTATCGCGGCGCTTCAAACTTCGGACACACAACCACGACTTCACCTCGCGCCCACACTACCTACACACCGGCGAAATATCAAACAAGGCGTTACGAACTGGCAACCTACTACATACCTTCTGATTAAATACTTCAACTTCAACTACGACGACTTTCAATAACGGAGAAAACTTCTTGATGAGAACCACCCTTCGCTCACAATCAATTGGAGTCAAGTGAAGGGTGGCCACTCTCACAAACAGTAGACTTCGCGTGTGTTATCCACCATATTTTAACGGATTACATACTTATTTATTATAGTATTATGATAGTTATGCTTGTGAACATTTCACAATTACAATCTCCGATTGTTTTTGAGGAGGTTTTTTTATCCGGACTTAGGTGATGTCATTGATTAGAGAATTCCTGTGACTATTCATCCCTATTACAGTAAGGCCGCGATTCGAGCCTCGATTAACCGAGTTCCGGGTTAACCGAGGTCGATAAGGCCACTTCCAGACCATACTTTTACCCACCAACGTTATCCCTCTGCTCCAATTTTACTATGCAGTACTGTATTTATACACGACTGCCCAACAAAAAAGGAGTGTTATGTGTTCAGGGGTCATCTATATATGTTTTCCGTTTCTTTATTCCACCATAACTTATAACCGCTCGCACCGATTTAGGAGTATGCGGTATTGTTAGAATCGTTATGTTAACCTCATCCCGAGTGTCATATGGTATCTTAACTGTCGAAATATCAAGTAAATAGTTTTCTAAATGTCCAAATCTCCAAATGTCAATAAATTAACATAAATATATCGTGTTTAAAGTCGAATAAAAGGTCTGATTGAGTACATGTCGGAAAAGTACATCTATCTATATAGATAAATACATAAACCACAATATATCATAAAAAACCGGTAGTAAAAATAATTATAAATACAGTAATTCACTTTTTGTAACGGCAGTCGTGTTTTTTTATATCTTTTAACCCTTCGGCTACGTAAGGACCAATATTGGCGGCTTGCTCCCGGAGCGCACAGAAATATTATTTTCTAATTCGAACGCATCCTAAAATCCATACCAAATATCTCATTATTACCATAGATACATAGATGGCCGCTAGAATAATTTCGCGCGTCATTTCGCGGATAAGTTGCGGCGCGATCGATACAAAGACGTAGAAAAAGGAAAAGCGGACGCTTCCCCGCACCGCGACTTGTCGAGTTATTTTATTTATTTATTTATTTATTTAGGTACATAGGATTAGGTATACAGTTCATTCATAGGTCATGTAATTTTATATTAATTATATAAATTATTTAATAATTAATATAGGGAGGTTTAACACATCTTACATGACCTTTACTGCCAATAGCACATCTAACTAGGCGATAATTTGGCCCGTCTCTAGATGTGCATATTTTTATGCAATTTTAAGAAATGAAGTGTTTTTTTTAAAATAAATTATTTGGACCCACCACCTGTATATACACATAAATATACCAATTTTATAAAAAATATAGCTATGTAATAAATATATACATTTATAGTTGTAATTTAATAAAATTTAATTAAGAAAAATAGATAAGTGATACTAAATAAATTGTCGTGCATTGCAAAGAAGTTGATCAGATTTTAAATACCCCTTGTTAAGTAGCCATCTATTAAGGTTTGCTTTAAATATTTTTATGTTAGGATAATTTTTCATGTCTTCACTAAGGGAATTATATAATTTTGGGGCTATGTAGAATATATGTCTCTGGGCAAATGTTGTCCTGACTGACGGAATTATATAATTGATATAATTGATACTCAACAGTTACTATTAGTGTCCGACGCTAGGTGCCGTCCGGCGTTATGGGACTTCCCCCTTTTTACAAAAAAAGTAAAAATAAAGGGTCCGAACTTACCTCAAAATGCTGGTCAGCTTGTGCGAAAACTGAATTTCGAAATTGTCGTCGTATGCTGTGAGGTTGCCGGACTCCACGCCTAGGCAAAACTGTAAACAAAGTAGGCATTATAGACTTTATTGACCATAACGTGTACAAAAGGCGGGCTGGGCTTATTGCCATACACGGCAATATCGTATAAAAAAATTGTGCAGTGCCATATTCGCCATTAGAAAGATAAGAAGATTATGCGGTTTTGAAGCAGCTAAATCCGTTTATTTTGCATATTTCCACTCCCTCATACCGTACGGCCTACTGTTTTGGTCGGCCTACGGCCTAATGAAAGTTAACTTCAATTTTACAATAGTTTAAAAATTACTATAGGTTGGGGGTGAGGAATTTGGCGCATTCGAGTGGGGGAGGGGGTTGTCTGCTTGCCGGGAAAGCTTTGGTGTGACAAAACCGTTTTTTTTAAAATATCACCCATGTAATAAAAATAGATATGATGAGACTAAAAATGAATCAAAACGAGCGCAGCATCCTTGAATCTTTTACTTTCCTGAGAAAGGAAAGTATTGAGAACGTACTTCTGTGTGTCTGTGTGTATTCCTATGCCAGTGAGGTTTTTTTTTTTTTTTTTTGGTAGTAGTCTTTATTCATAAAAAAAGATACAAATTACATGTCACAGTTCCCCACTAAGGCTAGTGCCTTTTCAGTGGGTAACTAACAATAATGTGTTTATATCTGACTTATATTATCTATTACCTATTATACTTTTATTAACTATTATAACTTTCTACGTTAAGTAAATGCATTGACTTCCTAACCTAACCTAATCTAACCTATATCTCCTATCATAACTAGCTGAATATACACTTATAAATATGCTTTTCCACTAAATTGATATGCCTACTTACTAATCTAACCTAACCTATACTAATTATCCTGGAATACTTACTTTGTTTACAATTACAATAACAAATGATTACACTAATAAAATGATTCATACTAGATATCTATACTTATGCCCTAACCTAACCTAACTTATCTTAATTAGCTTGGTTTACCATAATTATTCTACTTGATGTTAATGCTAATTTAGTCTAATAGAATTTTTACTTGTCACAGTTATGCTACTGCTTTTACATATTTATGCTAATTTACACTAATATAGTTTTTAATTTCTCTGTTATGGTATTTATATTACATAATATTTAAATTATTTCAATTAGCTCGCCTGGGTAGGTCATTATTTAGGTTGCTTAGTAGTATAAGTTTCAATGTTTTCTTTATTAAGTATTTGCTGATTGAGTTGTCTAATTTTATTGAAAAGTGATTGAATAATTTTGGAACAATGAATTCAAGAGTTCTATCGCCGTAATAATTGTTTTGCTTATTATATTTCAAATACCCCTTTTCACGTAGCCGAGTTCTGTGTATATGATCGGCAGGTATTTGTAACGAACCGTTTTCGTTGTTGTCAAGCAGAATTTTATACCATACGAAGAAACTTATAGGCAAGACATCAATTGAGGAGTAGAGTTCTGTGTAATTATTTTGCTTAATTTGTATTGAGCCTTTTGGTGCCATTTGTTTCAGTATTCGAATTTGAATATTTTCCACTTTCCTAACGTACGTGGGAAATGTAAGTCCCCATACCTGAATGCCATATCCTAGTATAGAATTTACAAGTGAAAAGTATATGATTTTCATAATATTATGAGGTACTACGGATTTCAGATGAAAGAATAGTTTTAAAAAATACCTGAGTTTTCCACACAGTAGAAGTATGTGACTTTCCCAATTAAAGTTTTTGTCAAGTATTAAGCCCAGGTATTTATGTGTACTCACAACCTCTAGACTATTGCAGGAGCAATTTAGATGTGATACGTTATCGTGAATGCACGTATACGAGTGTGCTTTAATAGCTATCTCGCCCCTTTTTTTATAGGGAGATGTGACGTACAATACCTTTGTCTTCGTATGGTTGATAACGAGGCCGTTGTCATGGGACCAGCGCAACAGTTGTAGGAATTGTTGGTTCATGATTGTGTTTGCAGTATTTACGTCATCGTGCTCAACCACTATCGCTGTATCATCAGCGAATTGGTACACTTTTGATTTAAAAAAATATATTC
The DNA here is from genome assembly GCA_944548615.1 of Micropterix aruncella. Lineage (NCBI taxonomy): Eukaryota > Metazoa > Arthropoda > Insecta > Lepidoptera > Micropterigidae > Micropterix > Micropterix aruncella. The sequence continues at coordinate 20,552,589 of OX155975.1, read as the reverse complement.
GATATAGTGTTGCAATATATCAAATAAAACATAGGTCCCAATACGGAGCCCTGTGGTGTACCCTCTGTTATCCTAACACTTTTACCAATCGAGTCCCCTATTTTTACCGCCATTTCTCTATCACTTAGGTAACTGCGCAGTAACTCTTTGTATCTGCCTCTTACCTACATCGTCAAGGGTCCTTATGAGTCGATCATGATTAATTGTGTCGAAAGCCTTGCTAAAATCCACAAGGACAATTATGACGTGTTTTTTGTCATTCAGGCACTTATTTACGTGGTTTGTAAAATTAGATAGGAGTTGATCGGTATTCTTATTTTTTTGGAACCCGTATTGGCTTTCATTGATAATATTATTGGTCGTTAGGTATGTCTGCACCTTGCCTGCGATATATTTTTCAAAGATTTTGTTAATACTTGACAAAATGCTGATGGGTCTATAATTGTTGTAATCCTTGTGATTACCGCCTTTATATACAGGTCTTATTAAAGCTATCTTTAAAAAATTTGGATATAATCCTGTATCTAAGCACAGATTAAGAATTTTACTAATAATAGGACTAATCTTTTTGTTAATTAATTTGAGATCTCTTACTCTAATTTGATCTAATCCAGGTGATTTATTGGCATCTAAACCAGCTATAATTTTCTGAATATCTTCTGACTTACTTTTCGGAATGTACATAGTTCTGTCTATTGGCTTAGTTGAATTTAAATGTAATGTTTTTTTGTCGCATTTATGGAGTATGGCTTTAACGTTGTTTTGAAAATTTTCTACAAATTCATTTGCAATATTTCCGTGACTTTTATTTTCTCCTAAGTATTTTATTATTGGTTCATCTAAAGACTGCTTTTGTTTCCCAATTAAATTATTTATTTTATTCCAAGTCATTTTTATATTTCCTTTAGAATTTTCAAAATCTTTTTTGTAGAAGCATCTTTTTGCATTTTTTATTTCGTTCGTGGCTTTATTCCTTAGACTAACATAATTTTTACGATTTAATTCATTATTCTGATTATTTTTCCACCTATGATAAGCTTTGTCTCTTTCTTTCATTAGTTTTATAATATTAGAGTCGATCCACCCATTAAAAAATGGGTTTCTCTTATTTTTAAATGATGATTCTTTAGTACATTCACTGTATATTTGAGTGAATATGTCGGCAATATTAGTTATCATTTTATTAGGATCATTTGTTCCCAACATCACGCTTGCCCAGTCTATTGATTGTAAGCGGCTATTTATTAGTCCGTTGTCAAATACGCGTATCTTCCGCTCCCCGCCGGTCATGTCGCCCCCATGATCAGTACCAATGTTGACCGCTATGGCATAATGATCACTAATTTTATATTTAATTGTTGCCGAGTTAATATTGTCACGTTCATTTCTTATAAAGATATGGTCGATACAGGAACGTTTTAGCAATCCTTGTACGATGACTTCCCGCGTGAATGTATTTATATAGCATTGCAAACCATAATTTGCCATTATGTCTAAATATTTTGACACGTGTGGTTTATTTTCTAAATGTATGTTCCAGTTTATATCACCAAAAAATATAACATCATCGCCCTTAGGTAATGACGAGAATTGTGTTTCAATTTTTTGTAAGCAAGTGCTATCGTTTGAATTTGGAGGTCGATAAACAGCAAATATTGAAGTATTTTTTTTGTTCCATTTTAAGTTACAAATGATAATTTCCATTTCGTCATATTTTATGTCTTTTTGCTCAAATTGTATGTGTTTTTTTATAAATAAAACCAAACCTCCACCCGTACCTCGATCTCTTGCGCAAATTATTTTGTGAAACCCATTAATGACGTAGAGATTAGCTATTTGTGGATCAGTCCAAGGCTCGCTAATTAAAATAATATCTAATTTGTGAATGTCGTTATGAAGGCACACCAGTAACTGGTCAAAGTTAGATTTACTCCTCTGTAAGTTGAGGTGCAATACACATAAATTTTTATTAGTCTTCGGCAGCGTATCATGCCATTTTCCGAATGAATTATGTTCACTATTATGATACGTTGGTGTAGATAAAATATCAAAGTCCATATCGGCAGCAGAATTTCAGAGTAAGTTCAGCAGATAGCAGTTGTTTATAGAAGTTTCTCCAGGTCACTTTCACTAACTATTTGAATGATGTTTTTGTCGTCTTCGTTTTTTTTAGCGTATATTTTATTGTTTTTATACCAGATGTATTTGAAGGTATGTTTTCCTACTGATTTCGCTTTCCACAGTAAGTCTTTGAAGTAGTGGGAAAGATGTTCGTTGATGTAGATGCGTTGATCGTTGCTGGTAGACAATATTTGGTTCGTTAGTGTAATTTTTTTCTTTGAAAGCAATTTATTTCGCCCCTTGATGGAGCGAAATCTTACAATGAGGCTGGATTTCTTCTTCGCGTTACGATGCTGCTTCCAATATGCCGTGTCTACGTCGTCCTCCAGGTCCAAGTCCAGCTTTCTTCCGATTGCGGCTATCACCTCCGATTCGGATATTCGAGTAGATGTTCCGTTGTCTCCTAGTCCTGGTGCTACTCCAACTATTTCCACTTCGTAGTTAAGTCCTTTTTGCTCCATTTGGACGACACGTAGTTTGTGGTCGTCGATCTCCTCCCGATTTTCTTTTATATTTTTATCATGCCCAGCTAGCTGTTCTTGACAGATTACGAGCTCGGCTTCGATTGACTCGTATTTCTCCTTAAAATGATCCTTGCTCTTGGTTAATTCGTGGATTTCGCGCTGGAGGTCATATATCAGTTCAGACCGCTTATTGAACAGAATCAGTAACTCCTTTACTGAGAGACGTTCCAGGTCTTGTTCCTCAAAAGCTGCATCCCTGATAGTGACTTTTGAGCTGCAGCTTCCACATGACCAGTGGCTTCTTAATCCATGGAGTTCGGCTTCGTCGCCCGGCCCACACTTAAAGTGATATGATAATCCACACTCACTACACTGTAGGAATTCTTCCGTTTTTGTGGAGAGAAATTTTTTGCACTTGTCACACGCGCGTTTATTAGACATGTCGGTTTTGCGATTTTATATAAAATTGAAAGTTAGTAAGTGTGGTCGCGAACAAAGATTCATTTAACAAGGTACCTTAGTGAGTTTCACTGGATCAGTATCTAGCGGCGAAACAAAAAGATGATAGATTAACACTTGTTGTAGGCCCCGGCTGTAGGTGTCAAGTTTCGGGTCGCGCCAGCACAACAAAAAAAAAATAATGGCACCGAAACACTTTCGCCGATGGCTTGCCTTGTGATGACCACACAAAAACACACTTCACTTGAATTGAAACACCGAAATTCCTCGAAACTTTTGCTGGATAGTTTATGGGATAGAAAAAAATCGTAGGAATTTATGAACACTGAATAGGGATTTGAGGGGAGGGATTTGGTTAATGATTATTTATGGCATTTGGTGAGGATACGAAAAAAATCGTAGGAAATTAGGAGCAGTTGACGCGACCGTTTGGGACGGCGGATGTAATCTCCATGTGGCGGATGTTATTTTGAATAAGATGATTCATGCTACACCGGGCCGGGGCCGGGCCGGGCCCGGCCGAGTCGTTTCCAACGTGCTCCGGCCGGGCCAGTCATTCATGCTACACCGGGCGTGACGGGCTGTTTCCGAGTTTATTTATCCCACGGCCGTGTCCGCGATAACTAGTGTTGTGTCCATCTATTTTGGCGATAATAATATTTTTTAATTTCTATTTTCGCTTGATTGATAAGTGTGTTATTAATGCAATTTTCACAACTTGAGTTGGCAGCTATTGCAATTGCCATTGAAGACGAAGTATTGGAAACACGAACTGAATCTAATAAAAGAAGATGGAGTGTACATCCAGCCTGGAGAAAACGACAATCGGAGGGAGAATTCGCCACGCTCTACAAGGAATTAATAGATGATGAGAGCAAATTTTACGATTATTTTAGGATGTCTAAAGAAGGCTTTAGTATATTTGTTGGAAAAATAAAAAATTCAAGATTTCTGAAGCCTATCTCTCCCATTGAACGATTAGCAGACAGGAGCCGGGAAAACAATATCCACCGCCATTTCGACGCCGTGCTCCGGTCGTGGCACGGCCGGTCACGGCCGGAGCACGGCCAAGCATGAATTGCTTCATACAAAAGTATACTATAGATATCTGACCGTGTCCCGGCCGGGGCCCGGCCCGGCCCCGGCCCGGTGTAGCATGAATCATCCTTAAGCTGAAGCGTCTGCAAAATATCTTTCTCATGTATGTTTTCAATTTGCGAAAGTTCGACCACGTTCGCTGCTTTCGTCAGTCATTGGCTTCCTATTCGCGATAGAAGAAACTTGCATACGTTGTCGCTACTCTACAACATACTCGTACTACTCAATAACCCCACTTCACCCTCCTATCTCAAGGAGAATTTCCACCCTTTGGGAGGCTACGGTCTTCCACTTCGATCAAGCCGGGATAACACACTCGCCATTCCGATACATCATTCTTCTGTTTACACGCACCCTATTACAGTCCATTCTGCTCGTTTATGGAATCAGCTCCGTCACTCTATCAGGCATGCACCTTCGATGTCCACTTTCGAAAAGTTGTTGAAGAAACATTTATTTTTACACAGCCACTAACCAAATACCTCACCTTGTCCTCTCCTTTATCCTTACCTGGGCAACCTTAGCATAAGTTACTGACATATATTTGCATAAGTTTATTTTAAATGTAACTTTACTACTTCTTTGTGTATTGTACTATGAAAATTAGGAATTATTTTATCAAATGGTTGACTGTAAAATATCGCTATAGCGATAAGTCCGCCATTTGTGCATAAATTGTCTTTTTTATAAAACCAGTGTAATGTTCATCAAGTTATGTTTTTATAGCACAATAAAGTTAGTCTATTCTATTCTATTCTATTATATCCAAATAAATGGCCAGCCAGTCATTAGATCCAATAAGAAGCTTCACAGACAGACAGTCAGCTGTCTGACTGACATTTACCTTTTCTGATGTAATTCTCCTCTTGATCTCCGCGATGACCCATGGCAGCATGGCAGAAGAGAATCTCTTGTCCATCGCGGAGAAGCCCAGGTACTCACAAGCCACCAGTTTGGTCTTCATTTCGATGATGTTTGGTTGGGTTACTTTAGGAATATTAGTCAATACGTAAAACTACGTACGCGCTTGGTGCATAAATGTATTATGTAAATGTATTACATTTTTATTAGAGGTTGGGGATGGTTGATTTGGTGTTGGGGCACAGGTAGCTTCATTTCTAAAACAAAAGAGAAGATTCCAGTTAATAAATTAAAGTTGAATAATAATGTACAATGTAAGCTTTAACGATATTGACATATTTAACCACCAAAATAGTCGATCCTTTGTGAAGGAGGTACGTAAAAAGCTGATTATCCGATCGGATTGAATTATATTTACGGTTCAATCCGATCGGATACAATCCGATCGGATTGAATTTATAGTTATACGGGGGGGGGGGGGGGGGTAATTTTCTTTTTTCGATGTTTTTTCTTCTGTGGGTACCTACTCCGCCTTATCTAGAATGCTTTAACTTTAAGAAAATAGATCTAGAAGAAATCAGGACGAAAATATTGTTTTTCTTCCGATATTCTTCTACTTCTGTGGGTTCCTATCCCGCATTATCTAGATTGCTTTAATAGATACCAAAGTGCTTAGGATTCAATAGGGGTTTTGGGGGGGGGTGTCAAGAGGGGTAGCGCTGTGTAGGGGGTATGGGGGGTTTGGGGGAGTGGGTCAATAGGAAAGGGGTTAAAGGAGGGGGAGGGGGGTTGGGGGAAGGGAGTTGGAGGGTTAGGAGGGTTGGAGGCGGTGGGAGTAAGTGGGGTGAGGGGGGGTAAGAAGGAGAATAAAATCCTTATCTTCCTCTTGCTTCAATAGATACCCAAGTACTCAGAATGTATAATATAAAGTTTTGGACGAAAATATTCTTCTTTTTCCGATATTTTACTTCTTTCGTAGATTAATATACTGATTAATCCAGAGTGCTTAAATAGTTACCCAAGTACTATGGAGATATAAAGTTTCGGACGAAAACACATTCGTATCGGGATGGGAGGGGGAGAGAGTGTAATAATATTCAGATGAAACAGTCCTTGGCTACTTGCCGGAAAAGTATTGGAGTGACACAACCAATTTGTTTGCCACATGGACAAGTCTATATTTATCTTGTGCTGCGATCATAATATTCTGCGACTCCTTGACCCCAGCGAGAAAACCGCAGAAATGCTCATTCATTCAGTCATCATCTGGCTAATTATTAATCATTTCCAAGCCAGCGAGCGCGTCGCTACGAACAAAACACTATACGTCACTGATTTACTGCCAAGGCTATGCATCATGTCGCGAGGCTTTCAGACAATTACGTACTTAGATGTTGCGAAAGTCAATTACTTCCTAATCATCTATCGAGGATGTTTACTCAGTTGATAACGACAATGGACTATAATTTCACTTTCACTAGTAGTAGTAAATGGAGTGGGGTGGGGGGGCTTGTTTCTAACCCTTGATGTCACCTAGATCTATAAGATCTTTCGTAACTACCCACCTGAAACAATAGAAAATTCCTAAATATATGAATGTCACCGCAAGCAAAATTGTTTTTTCGAATTTTTTTCGAATTTTTTTTTTATGTTAACATGACAATGTGTTAGCGATATTTCGTATTTTTTTTCGAGGTTTTATAAAATAACTTTGGTGATGATGACAAAATGTAATTTGAAACAAACGAAATTTCTTCAATATCTAATTAACACCGCAGGCAAATTTTAAGCTATTGCATAGCTTTTATCGCGGGCCTTAGGCCAGCGCGGTGACCGAATGAAGAAATTTCCTAATGAAAATTAATGATTACATCTAAACGATAATTACATCTAAACGAGTACTGCTTACGATTCGAAAAAAATATATGTTAAACAAGATCATGTGCCTAATATTCTTAGATTTGAATATTTTAGATTAATTACATAGTGTAATTAATTTGTGAAATTAGGTCTAACCGAATACAAAAACGACTACTACGCAAATGCTATCTGGCGTATTATTATGAAACCTGCACCATTTTAAAGATAATTTAATTATCTATCTTTTTATCTACGTTTTTTTCGAAAAATCGTTTTTTTTTGCTTTATCGAATAAAAAATTCGCGCGCGGCGCTCTATCGGAAGACGTTTAAATTATTCCGAATCATTTGATTCCGCAGTCGCAAATGATTCGGAATAATTTAAAAGGTTTCCGATAGAGCGCAGGTATCTGATAATTATAATTGCATAAATTGTTAAAAATGCCATGCAATACTTAGCTTTACCGCGGCAGTCCCCGAGTGCCACACGTATTTTTTTTATTTTTTTTGGAGAGAGGTTCCTATGCTGCAGTTATTCCAAAAACGCAAACATACGAATGGTACAAGGCATTAAAGAGGGCCGCGAAGAAGTGCAATATTTGCCGCGTGCCGGCCGACCGTCAATGGTTTTGACGGTCAGAGAGTGTTAATAATAATAATAATAATAATTAAACGCTTTATTTGCTTTAACGAAAAGGCGAGCTTATTGCCTAAAAGCAATATCTTACAGCTAACTTTAACCTAGTGGAATAACATGTTATGCGGTAAAAATAAACTAATAAATTAAATTTTAATCATTTTAATTCAGCAGGAAAACAAAACAATAAATTTAAGAAAAAACAAACAATAAACTTATAATGACGCAGGTGACGCAATCGGGAGGGAAAAATAAGGAAAAGTTTATGAGCGTGGGTTCAAGTGTTCTTTGAGCCTGCGTTTGAAGCAAAACAAACTAGGTGCTATCCTTATACGCGTGGGTAAAGCATTCCAGAGACGGGCTCCACGTACAGAGAAGGAGTGCGAGTGTTAGAGAGGTGGCTCATGAAAAGGAAATGTTTCACATGTCCGTGCATAACATTTTAACAGCTGAAGTTTTGTTGGGCATGAGACGCGTCGCTGCACGACTTGTTCCGAAGGAGCTGAATTTTCTGCGAGAAGAACATCGAAAAACAGTTGCTGAAGACATGATTTCACGAGCTTCATAACCGATAATAACCGATGACAAAACATGGATTATGCATATGCAAACAAGTCAATAATCTTCGGAATATCGCTTAGAAAATAAACCACACGCTAAAAAACCGCATCAAAGTCGCTCGAAAATTAAGGCCATGCTCACGGTTTTCTTTGATTATCGTGGTGTTGTTCATTCGGAATTTCTTCTAGATGGACAAACAGTAAATAAAGAATATTATTTGAGCGTTATGGATGCTTGCTTAAAAATATTAATCGGAAACGGCCAGACGTACGGAATAGTAGATTGTATCACAAGGGAGCAAAATAATATTTTTACGGCGAGGGCGCTTTTTTGAATCCAGAGCGAAGTGAGGGATTCTAGAGTAGAATCTCGAGCGTAGCGAGGGATTCTTTAGTAGAATCCTGAACGTAGCGAGGGATTCAAAAAAGCGCCCGAACCAAAAATATTTTGCGCCCGAGTGATACACTCTACTGTTCTTCACCCTCTATGAGAAAATAACAACGACAAAAACAATTGACGTTCGCGCGTTTTTAATTTCATTTGTTTTTTTTTATTCAGCCGGCGGTGCGACTAGGGGCCGTCGTACCAGCCAGTCTTTATTCAAACAATATTTGCGTTCGATCTCTTCGGCGCTGAAGACTAAGATGTTCCAAATTCTAAAAGTGCGCCGCAAAGATAAATTGCGGCGCACTTATAAAATTTCTTGTAGAAAACACCACTTTTGGGCGCACTTAAAGGCGAACCAAGTCGTCCTTTTCGAATAGATGGGATGAAAAAACAATTCTTGAATAATGCTCCGTCGCACACATCGACTTGGTACGCGAATTTTCGGCCAAGAACACGACAAATCTGATCAAAGAAGCACTGTATTCACCAGATATGGCCCACTGTGAGTTTTTCTTATTTCCAAAACTCAAATTACCCACTCGGGGAATTTGTATTTTCTACACCCTTAACGGGTTTTATGAAAATAAATATGATTTGTTTTGATTTAAAATACACCAGATTCAACGTGTTATTCTTACTCCAACGCCAATCTTATTTTTATGCGTTTTTCTCTTCAAACCTCCAGTCAATATTATCCAACGGCTAATAAGTATTTAAGTTAATGACATAAAAAAGCAAGTATACCTATCTACTGATAATACATGTGTTTATTGGTTATTACAAGCGCAAAGTCTATGGCCTTCATAATTCTGCAAGTACCTGCGTTACAAGTACAAAGACGTAGAGTCCGACTAATTTATACACAATGGCGTAAAACTTGTTCATAAATTATATATTTTTTGATTTGTACAAAAAATACTAGTTACCTAGTTTCTATTGCGCGAGTTATTGCGTAAAGGCCTAAAGACACTTAAAAGGCACTTTCCGTAGGCTGATATCGTTTGTTTGTTTGTGTTCGTTCTTTATTGTGAAATTTCACAATGGGAGGGTTTATTGTCATAAGACAATGGGAGTTAACAAGCCCTTGCTGAGCTGGCTGACGAAGACCCATTCTGTTCAGGGTTGGTCACACTCACGGGTCAACACCTATCCGACGGCCTCCACGCATGAAGTGCGAGCCTGGGTAGGACTCTGGCCTTGGTCAGTTTCCCCTGGGAATCAAACTTCTGGCGCTCCTGGACGGTCTGCGCACCGTGCGGCGTAAGCCAATCGACTGTGCACTCTGACTAACATATTGAGATGTCAACCACAACGGGCGAACCCGTCACCGCAGGACGTTTAACGATTCATCGTTCTATCGACCGTGCAGTGAGCGTAGAAGACTTTGGACATTACAACTCCGACGTCTAGCTACGCCACAACCCGCAAGAGACCAACACCTTTACCGCGAGATAGCCAGTGATGTTACCTGGCGGCCCGACACTCGCGCCCTTGCTTCCAATTGTGACCAGATTTCTCGATGACTCGATTGGTTCCGAGTTCGAGGTCGCTTGCGCGGTCCTCTCCCTTACGAAGCGGTGAAACGGTGTGCACCGAATCTATCGCGGACCAAGGGTAACACTCCTGGCTACTCGCGGTTAAGGCGTTGGCCTCTTACGGGCTTGTGACGTAGCTAGATGGTGGACTGTTATTTTGACGTAGCTAGATGGTGGACTGTTTGTCCCAAGTCCTCTACGCTCACTCGACTCGATAGAACGACTAATCGTTAAAACTTCCTGTGGTGACGGGCTCGCCCGTTGTAGTCGACAACCCAAGTTGTCATAAGACAATCTCTTCCTAGCAACCCTATTATGTTCATATGTGTGTGCGTGTAACATGTGTGTAAGTGTGTGTCTTGTTATTGCAATCATCGACAGAAATGAAATGCAATTCCGTTGAATATATTGTCATTCTTACAAATAATTTCGCTATCTATACTAATATTATAAAGAAGTAATGTGTGTAATTTTGTATGTAGTGGGTAATCTCTGAAACTACTCATCCGATTTCAAAAAAATCCTTCACTAATGGAAAGTTCCATTATTGACGAGTGCTATAGGCTATATTTTATTGTGATAAATATTGGTTTTCAATACGAAATCACGATGTTTGTATATCAAGTCGGAGAAAAATGTGCCGGTAAGTTGCTTTATCGGCGTGCGCTGGAGAAACGATTTGATATATGTGAAAACAATATATGACAAAAACATCATATTCAATTTTTTTGTTTTTTTTTTTTCAAATTTCAGGTCAACTGGATGAAGCTTTTGGTCGCTATCGTCGAGAAATACACACAGCCTCACAGAAGAGCGTTCACAATACCACAGTATACCTACCAGTAGTTTTACTCTCGAGCTACAGGGCATTGCGAGAAGAGGGTGCGAGGAATGTGGGCAGAGGGGTACGTCCCGACGAACGCCTTTGGCGAGCATTACGCGTAGGTAAAGGCTGGCGACCTTTTCGGACGTTGTATATCTGCAAGAGCGGAGTAGCGGGACCTCTGGCAGCCCTACCCTTACGACTCGTGATGTATTCGCGTTGATTTCAATGTTGTTCTAAGACAAGCTACTGTCTGGTTATACTCTGGTATACTCATTTTGAAGTATAAATAAACGGTTTACGGGGTGCCGGCGGGGGCTGAAGCCCGGAGAATCCTTCCTAAGGTCTCCGTTCGCTCACCCCTCACGCGCTACCCTTCCGGCACGCGTGAGGTTGTCGTTGCATGACATCCTGGGCAGATAAAACGACCCACGTCGTTAGAACTGCCCGGGTGGTGGGCGGGGTTTTCAACCCTCGCCTGTCGCCGCGTAAATATTAAATGTCTGGTATACTACTCTCTGGTGTAAGGGTGGTGAACGGTATCGTGCAGCTTAAGCCACAAGATCCATTTTGTTCTCGGATCGGCTCAAGTCACGATTCAGCTCCTATTCAGAAGCCTCCTCAAGCGGAAGGCTACCCCGCGTAAGACTCCCGTGTTGTGCATTCTGACTAATTGAAGGGGTCTGGAAACTATGGAAATACACTTGTTTCCTACGCAGCAGAGGTGGATGTTGACCTGTTGTCATGCCACTCTTGAAATGACCTTGGACCACTCGATCCCGTGTGTGCACTACGGGCAAAGAACGCCCAGGTCTGCGATAAATTCTAACTAAATTACCACTGTAATACAACAGGTAGAGGTCACGTCAGCGACTTCGGACCCGTTAGCAGACGGGAGGACAAAGCTATCCTGAAGGTTAATGGAGGAAGGTATCCAGACGGAGATATCTTGCCAAAACTGGTAGTTTAGGGGGTAAGGCTGCCCGCTGGGTACCTTTCCCAGTGCTTGGCCGTAAAACGTCGGTCTCTAACGGGTTGCCGGTGAACTAGACAGTAGATTGTCTTGTCCCCAAGTCTTCCATATCGTTATTCCAGCCTGGGGTGACGGGTTCGCCCGTTGTAGTCGACACCGCCCTCTACTGTCTGGTATACTGTGACAATACTTAATAACGGCGATTGCACAAGCAAGGACCTCGTATGCACGTTTACCAATAAATTTTATGCGTCGCTAAAATCTTCATAGGCATTTTAGTAAGCATGCCGAACTTATTGTTATCAGTCACGACAGTTAAAGTCACTGACAACAAAGTGATTGCGTTTTGCTTCATGAATATTTATTCAAATGGCAAAACAACAGGGTAACTCAGATAGGCTATGACATGTTTATCAAATTTTCACTTCAAAGACAATCTGAATAAATTTAAAGATAATTTGTTTTGATGGCTGAAATGGGAATGAACCACAGAGACTATATACGCAGACATAAAAGCAGTAAACACGACTGTAACCATTGATTATACTACTCGTATATGGTATTAAATTGCTCAACTACATAGCGCATTTTGGCAAACCTGCGCCGGTGAAATGCAGGTGGCGCTATTGGCATTGAAGGTGAAATTAATAGCAATTTATTTGGCCATTGATAATGAATTGTTTCGTATAAATGACTGATGCCTGGTGGTGAACGGTTTCGTGCAGCTTGGGCCACGAGATCCATTTTGTTCTCGGATCGGCACAACTCACGATTCAGCTCCTATTCAACAGCCTCCTCGAGTGGAAGGCTACATCGGGTAAGACTCCCGTGTCTCAGGCCTCAGAGCGGGTGGACCGGTTTCTCCCGGCGGGATTGCATCCCGGCACCACTGGACGGTTTGAGCACCGGTCGGCGAAGACAATCTGCTGTACATTCTGACTAATTTCTGAAGGGGTCTGGAGACTATGGAAATATACATAGTTGATCATGTCACTAAAAAAAATTTCTCCAAACCAAATTTACACTATGTGTAAATTTACACAATTTACACCACATATGCATAATTTACATTAACGGAGCATTCTGTGTACCGAATTTGAAGTCTCTAAGTCCAGTATTTCAAGATTGAAGTATGACTAGCAAGCCTTCTGGTGGACCGATTTTATAGTGCAGTCCCTTTAGCAAAAAAGGGGGTAAATCTCGGAATGAGAGATAATAAGCTGAAAACTCGTATACACCTGTATTTCGGTGTTCTATAAGTTGTCTCAAAAGTCTCATAAAATCTCGTGTCTGCGTCGAAAGTTATTCAAGGTCAAAGTCATCAAAATTGTATTTTCGCGATTATCTAGGTTTCTATAGCTCCAATGATGTTAACATCTACGATAAAAAATGTAGAGCATACTATTTGCGTCAAATTTTGTATTAAACATTTTTTCATATGCTTAACGGTTTTTCAGATAGAGGGCGGAGGGCGGAGAGCGTGCAGCGCTTAGCCATACATACTGTAATGCAAGGTCAAATGTGAATCTCGATGAATAATACTCTGTATAAAGTTATTAAATCATTTAAATATCATTAGCAATGAAAATTTGTATTATTTATAAGCTAAATCATTGTATTTAATAACATTTTACTTATATCTAAAATATTCATTTAATAATAGGTACTTAACTACCTACTTTGTGTTATTAAAAACTCATTAAATAAAATACTTTTTATATATCTTAATAATATATAATTATTTATTTAAAATAGATTTTAAGTAGAAAAGTAATTAAGTATTTTGTCTTTAAATTATTTTTCTATTAGGTTTATACCTGGCAAGGCGGATCCCTATAATACGACCTTTTCCTATGAAATCTATACCTGAGAATGCAGTATCCTAATAATACGACTTTCTTTATTTATAATTAGATATTGAGACAGATGTTCCTTTGGTTCGTTTCGATCTCGGTAACGACAAAAGCACAATTTTAAAAATTATGGCTGATTTGTTTCTTATTTGTGAGAGTCACTTTTAGAAAGTGATTCTGTTAATGTAGTGCGTGGCTTGAAAACTTGACAAACTGCAAGTATTGAAAGAAATGGCGTCACATAGATTTCTTAAATACTTTAACCTCTCTGATTGTGCATGTTGAGTGTCGAAAAGTATAAATTAGGAAAAAATCCATAGCAGCATCAAAACGACGCCTAGAAGAAGGTAAACCTTTACCATCATCCAGTGTATTTCGTAAAAAAAGGAATGAAGTGTTTGATTTCAAAAAACTGTGTTTATTATGTGGCCAAACAGCTGATGGAGCAGCAGAGTCAAGAAAAAAAGAAAAGTACCGACGCACGATCAGTAACGTAAGTACTCTGGAATTTAAAGATAATGTCATTAAAAGAGCAGAAAAACAAATGGATTCCTTAGGAGAATTAGTCAAAGATCGTGTACTTTATGAGTATGACTTGGTCGCAGCTAAAGCAAAGTCCCATACCGTTTGCTATACCTACTCATTTCTTGAATCGAACACCATCTACTGAAAATAAGCCTCGCCGTATTTTCACACTAGTGGTTACTTTTTATATGCGAAATCTGCTCATTTACATCTTCAAGATATGATGAAATTGGAAAATACAACGGATAGAACGAGTTTTGACAACTTTAAAAATGGATTCTTCACTGTAAAACGAACAGAAAAAATCAATTCTGGCACATGGGCGGATATGGTAATCGAACAAAGTCTGAACGAATGAACTCTATGAAGACAAAAGGGGGAGTATCTCGAGGTTCAAGTACTCAAGAAAGTGTTTTATTTAACAATGTTTATACTATGTACGCTACAAATACAATTTGTGAAAAAAAAATGTAACATTTCGTTAGATTCTGCAGAACAACACGTTGATGCAAGAGATTCAAATGAAAAAAAGAGATAACATGAAATGTTTAGATTTGTAAATGTTCACCACTTCAATTTAAATTGTAAGAAATATACAGCTGCAAAATAAAGAAAAAAATATTTTTACTGGTTTTATTTCTACCTAAAATCTACTTTCAATAAATTAATATCAATTAGTATTTCATTAAATGTGTTTTGAATTACACAAAGTAGGTAAGCAGTATTAAATGAATATATTAGATATTACAATGTAAAATGTTATTAAATAACATGTACCTATCTAATTAATAATACAAATTATTCGTTATTAATCATAATTTAATGATTTAATAACTTTATTCAGGGCATTATTCACCGAAATTCACAATTGACCTTGAATTACAGTATGTTTGGTTGAGCGCTGCGCGCTCTCCGCCCTCTATCTCAAAAACGGTTGAGCGCATAAAACAATGTTTGGTACAAAATTTGTCGCAAATTTTATGTTCTACAATTTTATGATAGATGTTAAAACCATTGGAGCTATAGCAACCTAGATAATCGTGAAAAACCAATTTTGGTGACCTTTGACCATGAATAACTTACGACGCAGACACGAGATTTTATGAGACTTTCGAGACAACTTATAGAACGCCAAAATGAAGGTGTATACAAGTTTCCAGCTTATTATTTCTCATTCCGAGGTGAAACCCTAACTTGACTGGGCTATTAACCACAATCTTTTCAACTCTTGCCACAACCAAATGATGCCTGCATACCGAATTTCAGCTGAATCGGATGAAGCGTTTGGGCGCTATCGAGGAGGAATATATAGAGTTGTCAACTACAACGGGCGAACCCTTCACCTCAGGAAGTTTTAACGATTAGTCGTTCTATCTCCCGTGAAGTGAGCGCAGAAGACTTAGACAAAACAGTCCACTATCAAGCTCCGCCACATGCCCGTAAGAGGCCAACGCCTTAACCGAGAGATAACCGAGGTGTGTTACCCAGCAGGCTTACACTCACTCCCTTACTTCCAATTGCGACCAGATTACTCCGGTCTTTCGATTGGTTACGAGTTCGAGGTCGCTTGCGCGGTCCTCTTCCTTACGAAGCGGTGAAATGATGTATACCGAATCTATCGCGGACCACGGCATCCTTTGCCCGGCTGTTCACCCAGGATCGAGTAGCCGCTCTATAGGAAACAGTACTGCTTCCAGACTTCCCGACTGTTAGTCAGAGTGCACAATCGATTGGCTTACGACGCACGGTGCGCAGACCGTCCAGGAGGAATACTTATACACACACACACACACACACACACACACACACACCCACACACACAGACATAGAAGTTCGTTCACAATACTTTTTTTGCCAGGGAAAAACGTGGAAAAAATAGTTTTGGCGGATCGTTGTATCATGGTCCGTTTTATTACCTAAGAAGTGAAGATTTCAATAGTTGCGCACAGCACAGTATTTCAAATGATTGCTTAGGGGTGAAAAAGGTATCCGCACGCTTGGTCACAGAGAATGCATCATGCACGCGCAGAAAATATAGAACTGAAGATTTCTCAAGGCTCGTTACAATTATTACAACAGCATCCGGGTTGTTTTTTATAGGTTTAATTCATGACTATTTACAAAACCTGGCTTCAACGTAACGATCCTGAAACAAAACTATAGTCCATGACCTGGGAAACGCCCCTCACCTCTACGTCCTAGGAAATTCAAGTTCTTTATTGTGTGAATTATTAAAAAAACATACAATGTTTAAGTAACAAACTGCCCAGAGAGCATACAACATTTCGTTTTAGAAGTAACTTCATAAAGTAGAAGCTATATAAGGCGCAATCAACAAGCAGTAAAACTAAAACCATCAACAATTAAAATAATCAATATCAGAAATGCTCAAACAGAAGCAGATAATCAATCAAACTAATTTTGATAATGTTTTGTCCAAGAAGAATCTAAATACATTGTAATTATATTTAAATATAAGATACCATATAACTAAAACAATCAATAAAATAATTAATTCAAGCTAAAACAATCAACAAATGAAATAAGCAGTATATGCATTACATTAAAATAAAGGGGCTGTAAAAAAATCATTTTGTAAAATTTATAAATTCATCAATAGAGTAAAAAATATTTGTTGTAAAAAATCCTTTAAAAGTTTTTGGAACGTTTTGAGGTTGCTATTGTCTTTTATGTTACATGGTAAGCGGTTAAAATAGCCATGTCATCCACTGGAAAGATCAAATATCAAGGCAACTGTATAGGTAAACTATTATATACTAATTTTGTAATAATCCTAATTGCTATTTAATTTTACCTAATCAACAAATTGACTAAATGATAAGTTAAACACAGCAGTTCTCAATTTTTTAAATTAATTAAAATTATCATCAACAAAATGTACTATGTAGTGAAGCAATCTAATGCCATATATAAACAATGACAAGGCCTTATTGGTGCTCAAGACCATATTAAGACTAGTCACGTAAAGATAGTCCATATTCAGCACTAGTGTGTCATCTTTTTATACAAATATATTGGACTGTCTCAAGAAGAACCTACTTGTTTTGTATTATCTAAAAGAGATTGAGAATGATCCCTTAGTTTGGAAACAACTGGGTAGGCATATTGCTGATGTTGATAGATGAAGGATATTCCGCAATCAAATTGTGATTAGGAAAATTATTCAATAAAACTAATCAACTCATGCACTGGGGATTTTATTTATTTATCTTAAAAATCCTAAATTGAAATCAGCAAAATAGATTAAAATTACAATATAGAAATAAATATAACATATCTGACTTGACTGATTCAACTCCATTTTTACACGACTGACCGACAAAAAAGGAGAGTAATGTTTTCAGATTTCATCTATATATGTTTTCCGTTTCTTTATTCCACCATAACTTTTAAGCGCTTGAACTGATTTAGAAGTGTATGGTATTTTTAGAATCGTTATGTCATCCCGAGTGTCATCGGGTACTTTAACTGTTGAAATATCAAGTAAGTAGTTTTTTAATGTCCAAATTATCAAATGTCAATAAATTGACATAAATGTATTGTGTTTAGTGTCAAATGAAAGGTCTGATTGAGTACATTCCGGAAATATACGTGTCTCTATATTAGGGTTGGCTTGATTTTCCTCAACCCGAAAAAACCCACTGGGTTAAATTGGGTAAAACCCACCTGAAAAAACCCGAGGGTTTTTGACGAATGTGGATTTTTTTAAAAATACTTGTTTATAATAATTAAATCAATGAACGGATATAGCATTTATATTATATTTTATCAAAAAGAAAAAAAAGGATGTATTTTGACACACCCAGTCTGTTCCGTCATTTATCCCAGACCATTCCAAATGTTGAGAAGTCTTTCAATTGGCATGACTACTTTTGGCATGATTTATAAGATAACTTATGGATAATATTGTTACGTGGATAGGCAGCAGATGCAAAAACACAGTAAAACACTCCACTTGATTTATTACAAAACTATTACAATACTCTTCAAGCGCTAAAGACCCTTATACACACTTCAATATACACTATTTAGTTCTAAAATCGTTTGCAAAACTACTCAATACTTTCGCGCCGAAACGCTGCCAGCACTACTTCTCAATATTTTCGCGCCGAAACAGCGCCACTAGCGATTGTTAGTGTTAACTCTTATCCTGTTGTGAAAATAAAGGGGATCTCCCCGACAACTGACAATAACGATTTTCGGGGAAATTCCCTTCATGGTAGTGTTACAACTTTATTCAGTAGTAAATAGATTTAGATTGGGAGAAAAAATGCAATAAATTGGTAATAAAATAAAATTCAATGTAAAATTAAAATATATTAATTTAAAATTCTCATTATCTCCGAAAAAACCCGAAATTCCCCAAAAAAGCCCGAAAATACCCGAAATAACCCAGTGGGCAGATATTTTTTGATAAAATCCGGGTTTTTGCCAACCCTGATCTATATGGATAAATACAAACACCACAAGTATTTCATTAAAAAACTGTAATAAAAATACTTATATATACAACAGTGTACTTTCTGTAACGGCAGTCGTGTTTTTTATTCTTTTTAATATTTACTTTTCTTTTATTAACTTTTGACTCTTTGGTGAGACTATGACTATAGTCGCCGTCATACAAACTGATGACCGGCCCCGTACCTGCCATTGAGCGTAGGGACGGTCGCTTGACGATAAAAGATTTATTTAAAAGTCGATATCATTATTATATTTTGTTTGGTTTATTAGGCATACCTATGTTATAACATTATTTAATTACTAATAGGTTCGAGCACGATAGAAAAGTAGGCAGGTAGACATGCTGTCGGCAAACAAACCACATCAATTCGTCAATCAAAATAAATTTCAAATGTGGATATATTATATTTCGTTACCTAGTTGGCAGTATACTACGACTACGTGTATACCGGAGCCTGTTTTGAGTATTTTACAACGCTTTTGGCAACGGTATTCAGAGAGCACACACATAATTTTGATGCTATAAAATATTTAATCGACTATAGTGACGTGCACACTTTAGAGCTGTCAACTACTACGGGTGAACCTGCCTACCGAAGTTAGAACGATATCTGATCATTCTTACTTCTTAGGGCAAGAGACATCACAGTCTGCCGCCTAACTATGCCAACATGCTCGCAAGAGTGTAACGCCTTCCCGTGAGACACTGTGAAGAGGAAACCGCAGGCGACGTCGCTCCCGACAGACGGATTTCTCCATCCTTGTCTGGTCACAGATTCGCAGTCGCTTGCGAGGCCTCTTCCTGATGTTAACGTTCATTCATTTCAAATTTAACGCAGACCGTGACACGAGATCGGGTGGCCAACGGGTCATTTCAAAGGTAGCTGACATTAGGTCGACAACCATCGACGGATAATATCTATATTTCTCTAGATATTATCTAGAATCTCTTACCGAATCCCAAATAATAAGACCAGGGCTAGCGATTTATTTTATCTACCGAGAGTCAATACTAATTATGGTCAAAATATGTATTTTTATAGAGCACTTCGATCATATAACCTAAACTTTCAATGTTTAGATATTTTTAATTTATGTTCAAATTCTTGCTTTGAATAAATTAGAAATACGATAAACAGCCTTCGGGTTTGATTGATATTTATTGGTCCGTTAAGTACGTAGGCTGTGGTAATGGTTACTACACTATAACAATGCTTTCTAACCAGTATAATATTTTCTAGATATATTAACATTATAAATATATTATGATGTATATTATATATGTATACTTATTATACACAAACCGTTATTTCTGCATTAACATACCTTTTACATTTTATTGTGTCACACATGTGTATATATGTATATATGTATGTATGTATATATGTATGCATGTTATATATCATCATATATCTTAAATACATCTACATAACTCATAATGTGGCTTCCCTTTCCCCTAACCTAAAACTGCATTTTTTCATAGCTCCTTGTGCTGTAACAAATGATTTAGTTTAATTGTGAAAACTTTTAATTGGCCTTAGATTCGATAATATGTGTTAGCATTAAACCCTCAAGCGGCGGCTGTAAATCTTGGCAGTCACCTGCCATTTCTGAGATCTAAAGGTCAAAAATATAGCACTTTAGAAAAACGATCATAAGAAAGAAATTACTTGATGGATCATGAAATGAAGAATTGTACAAAGATCGCATTGAAATTTGAAATATAAAACATGAAAACCTCATTTTGTAAAACAATTAGATAATTATGAATAATTATTAGAAAGTTAGAGAACTGAAAAAACTCACTTATTCAACAATATCGACGTTTTATCTCAAAATACGAAACCCTATCTAGAAATTGTAAACACATTTGTGTACGTTATTATATGCTTTACCAAATCTATTAGTTTGTTTTATTTATTTTCTTACATATATCCACATAATACCCGAAGAGAAGCACAGATCCGAGCAATGGCAGCACTCGACTAAGTGCTCCCAGAATACAAACAATTATATTAGCGATTCTAGACTGCGAGAAGCACGACTGAATAATCGTACAATACATAATTTATCCGTCTTTCTCACACATATATAACAGTTCAGTTCGTTGAGAGTGCAGTTTGTCGCGCTGTGTTCGTACCCGTTTTGGGACGTTACTGAGCATTGACTACAATACATCGTACCCGATTCAGGACGTTACTGTCTTGAGGGGTGAAGTATAAAACGCTGTAAGTTTTCCGGAAAATTAAATAAAATAAAAATTAATCAGTATGGATATTATCCATTTTTGTAGCCGAATGCATTTATCACAGGCATGTTCACATCACAGGCATGCTCTCTCTCTCAGAAGAGTAATGCTGACCGTGTCCTATATTTTTAATCTGATTCGAGGTAAAACTGATAACCCTAGTTTACTAGCTAAGGTGGATCTTTTCGTACGTAATAATTATCTTCGTACTCGTTCGCATCATTTTTTCGCGGAGCTGTTCTCGCGCACTAACCTTACGAGGTGAAACTTGTTCGAAAAATATATCCGAAATGTTCCAGAATATCCGAAATGGACGTACACGCGAAAAAATAGGCGGGGTTAATTTTGTAGGGTTTGACCAATAAAAATCCAGCATTGACGAAGCGTCAAGTGCAGATTCTACGTCCGCTCGCGCCGGTTACTAGGCGCATACTAAATGCTCTATCGCAGCGCTAGCACAGAATAACTATCTTTACGCAGTGGTGGTATAAGGGTGTTAATGGCAAAGCATATTTAGCGTAACTCTCGGAGCGCTCTCACGTTTTAATTAATTGTAATTAATTTATGGCCTAAATAAATAATGTGGCTAAGTGCTGCCCTAGAGAATTAACCAGTCAATATAATGAAATTATAATAAAACACACTCACCACTTACATTGTAGGAGTAAACGCGCCTGAAAGTATTCGAAGTCAGTTTAAAGCCTTAACGTCCAAGGCAATGAGCAACTTTTTTGAGTCCAAATTTTAAATTGGTTCCTTTTCAAGGGAATCACTTACAAACTTTTTTAAATAATTGCTTATATTTTTCAAAAAACTCATAAAACTAAAATTCTTCAGATATGGTCGTTCCCAGGTATCATGTCGCCTTAACTGCACTACATTGTTTTCATTCTTTATGTACACTGTAAATTTGTTTTTCTATTCTTAATGCCTGTATTTGTATTTAATGCTTATTTAAACATGTTGTGTATTTAATTGCAACAATTCTATTTTTTATATTTATGTTTATATTGCATATCAACTGATTGGTCTAAACTGTTATGTTGATTTGCATATGAAATGAAATAAACAAATAAATTAAATGACATTAACTCAATGGCACCAGATTTTAATATTCTTACAGCCAACCCTCATTCGTTTAGTTACAGATAATTAATTCTTTATTTTTATATGATAACCAGTATTTTATATGACATTTTATTTGTATGGTAACTAGTTGATATCTTTATTATTTTACATTTCAATGAATTGGTTGTTCTGTAATGTTGATTAGTAATAAGCAAATAAACAACTAAATAAATAAATAAAAATAACAAACCCCCACTGCCTCATCATTCCATGGGAGATTGAACGACCTGATATTGTTAAAACTCCCTGGGGTGATGGGTTTTCCCATTGTGTCATCACTCCTTTTGTACTCTTTGGTAATCTAAGTACCTTAAAAAATATTTTATGCACTGAACCCACAGTGAACTCGAATTCATTATTTATTTTAGCTCTTTCCATGGTTTTCATAGTCGGCGGCTTTAGCGATTTCTCCCCATATCGCATAAAGAAATTATTGTGTCCACACTTGACTACAGTGATGTTTGTTAGATAGATGCCAGTGAGGTTATTTTGAATAAGCTGGAGCGTCTGCAAAATGTCTTTCTCAGGTACGTTTTTAACTTGCGAAAGTTCGACCACGTTAGTTGCTTTCGTGAGCAACTTCATCGGTTTCTTATCCGTGATCGAAAGAATGTACATACGTTGTCGCTACTCTACAACATTCTCAATAACCCCACTTCGCCCTCCTATCTTAAGGAGAAATTCCACCCTTTCCCACGGTCTTTCACTTCGATCAAGCCGGGATAACACACTCGCCATTCCGATACATCATTCTTCTGTTTACATGCACTCTTTTACGGTTCATTCTGCTCGTTTATGGAGCTCGTTTATGGGAGCTAATGGGCCCATGATGAGGTGGCCACGATGACCCATGTGTTCAGGGTCGGTCACACTCACGGGTCAACACCCATCTGATGGCCTCCACGCATGGGGTGCGAGCCTGGGTAGGACACTGGGTCAACCAGTCTCCCCTGGGAATCAAACCTCTGGCGCTCCTGGACGGTCTGCGCACCGAGCGGCGCAAGCCAATCGATTGTGCTCTCCGACTAACAATCGGGGGAGTCTGGGAACTGTATTGTTTTCTATAGAGCGGGGGTGGTTGTCTACCTTACGGCGACTGCTCTTGAAATGACCATTGGCCATCCGATCCCGATTCAGAGTCGGGCAAAGGACACCTTGGTCCGCGATAGATTCGGTTCACACCGTTTCACCGCTTCGTAAGGGAGAGGACCGCGCAAGCGACCTCGAACTCGGAACCAATCGAGAGACCGGAGAAATCTGGTCACAATTGGAAGCAAGGGCGCGAGAGTCGGCCCGCCAGGTAACTCTGGCTATCTCGCGGTAAGGCGTTGGCTTCTTGCGGGTTGTGACGTAGCTGGACGTTGGATTTGTTCTGTCCAAAGTCTTCTACGTTCACTGCAGGGCGATAGAACGAGAAAATCGTTAAAACGTCCTGTGGTGACGGGCTCGCCCGTTGTAGTTGACACCGCAAGTTGCTCGTTTATGGAATCAGCTCCCTCACTCTGTCAGGCATGCACCTTCGTTGCTCACTTTCAAAATGTTGTTGAAGAAACATTTATTTTCACACAGCCAATAACCAATTACCTCATCCTGTCCTCTCCTTTATCCTTCCCTAGGAAACTATAGCATAAGCTATTGACATATATTTGTATTAGTTTATTTTAAATTTTACTTAATTACTTCTGTGTGTACTGTATGGTGATAATTAAGTTTTTATTAAGCTTCTTCTTTTATAAAACCAGTATAATATTCATTAAGTAATGTTTTTATAGCACAATAAAGTTATTCTATACTATTATTCTTTAGGTATGGGATTACAATAAAATAACAGGATTTCAATGAAAACAGATATAGCAACAATTCTGTTAATTTTCGGTTGAAGTTTACCAGTCATTTATCACATTATCATCTCATATTACAATGTATATAACATAATACCATCTGTGTGGTACAAGTGACTTATTATTCGACCTTGAAATTATTTCGTAAATACATTATGGCTCGCTAATGATATGAAAAGCATAGCTAGATACATTACATTTGTATCCAATCTGTGAATTTACTACTCCTGGTCTACTATGACTACGATAGGCATTATATTACTGATATGAGTATGATACTAGTGTAGGGTTGCCATACGTCATGGTACACCGGGACATGTCCCCAATTTAGAAACACTGTCCCGGTCGAAATAAACGAGCAGCGGTATTTTTCAAAAATACAGGTAACAGATGGTTGCTTTGCAGAAGTATCGTACCTTAAAACCCTTCGGCTACGTAACAACCAAATTTGGTTGCACATCAGAACACCGTTGACAACGTAACGACCAATATTGGCGGTTTGCTCCCGGAGCACACAGTAATATTATTTTCTTATTCGAACGCATCCTAAAATCCATTCTAAATATCTCATTATTACCATAGATACATAGACGGCCGTTAGAATAATTTCGCACGTCATTTCGCGGATATTTCTGGTAAAATTCCATTGTCAAACATCATTTTTTTTCTCGAGAAATCATCAAAATTTTTATTGGTTTTTATGAGCTAATATCTAAATATTTTTGTACGAAAATAAGCAAAACGAAATATTACCTTTGATTTAGAATCTAATAAAGATCACGATAGTATTTACAATTTCTAAATAGGGTTCCGTATTTTTCCGTAAGACAAGTACAAGTTAGAAATGCCGAGTTTTTTTCACTTTTTCGACTTTCTCATATTTATTTATAATTATCTAATTGTTTTACAAAATGAGATTTCAATATTCTATATACCAAATTTCAATGCGATCATTGAAGTTATTCTTTTAATGTTTGCTATAGAAGTTCCATAGTTATGGTGCTTTTTGTCGAGCGCGGCGATATTGCAAGAAATTTTAATAAATTGCCGCGGTCTGCCATGAAATTATGCTGCTACTCGAAGGGTTAAGGATTTCATTGAAAAGCGAAAAGATAACGAATTGTGAACCATAAAAGACCATTCATGATAAATTGTTAAATATATATTATGAAACCGAAGTGTTGGAGAGGAAAAGCAATGTAATAGTCATGTGTCAATATTTATATGCCATACCTGGTCATAATGCAAATGTTGAGAAAATCTTTTCCTAAGTAGTTATTCAGTGGATCAAAGAACGCAATCGCCTTAACATCGAAATAGTGGAAAACATCGCTCAATGCAAGTTTAATTTCAACATGACTTGTTCTGAATTTTACAAATACACTGCTCACCCCCCACAAGTGTAAAAAGTAGTATTATTATGGGCCCGACCCCGATCGGTAACTTCCATGGCAGCTCCGTTTGATTTTTATTTTATTTACATTTGGACATTTAGACAAGTATTTACTTGATATTTGGACAGTTTAGGTACCCTATGACACTTGGGATGATTCAACGATTCTAACAATACTACATACTTCTAAATTGGTTCGAGCCTTTAGAAGTTATGGTGGAATAAAGAAGTCCTTTTTAACACGCTTTTATTAGGTTGACCTGTATGTAACTATGTAATGGAATCTAAGGTAACTAATTTAACCATCTTCCAAGGATCGTAGCGTCATGAAAATTGGCAGCTGTATGTAGTTCTGATGACAATACAATAATATGGTACTGTCAAACTGATCTGATGATGGAGTCGGAAGATATGAACTGGAACTTCATGATGGAGCATCGTATCATAGCTGTGTTTGGACTTGTTAGAAAAGTCTTGGAATGAAGTTTGACAACGATTAGGTTTCAAGGTCTGATGATGAAGCTGGAAGATAGGCACTGGCATTCCATGATGGAATATCGTATCATAGCCGTGTGTATGTGAATATCGTATTATAGCCCAAAAGCGTGTTTTTAGTGTTTTTTTTTTAAACTATTAATTTATTTGTTGGGCAGTCATGTAAAAGCTAATTCAACCTATCGAAATGTAGGTGTTTGACGCTTCTTTAAATATCTATATCTCGCTTATTTATTATTCCTTACTTATTATTAATCCTGTGTGGACACTAACCCAGATTTTGTGTAAACGGTTAGAAGCTTTCGAAATGTGGATTGACAGGAGAATACTGAAAATATCTTGGACAGATAGAATCAAAAATGAGACGGTGCTGTAAAGAATGTACAAAGGATTCGAAATACTGAAGACCATAAAGAGAAGGAAATTACAATACATGGGCCACATAATGCGTGGTTTGAAATAACACCTTCCTCAATTAATCTTGCAGGGAAAGATAAAAGACCGCCGAAGTCCTGGCCTAAGAAGATCCCACTGGCTACAGAACCTCACTGAATAGCTCAACTCAAGCACCGCCGAGTTGGTCGGTGCCGCAACATCACGGGCCCAAGTGCCCATAAGGTATAACTGCAGTATAGGAACCTCTCCTGGATTTTTGATTTTTAAACGTCACCGGACTATATTCGCCACGCAGATTCCGAATCTGCAATAATCTTTTGTCGCTCTCAATAAATAAGCGAGATATAGGCATTTAAAATTTGCATACTAAACGTCAAAAAGACGGCCATATTGCTTCAGAAGTAGTGTCGGAATATACTTAGTCGATATACCGCGAGTTCTCTAATATCGATAACAATTCGCGATTTTAGAAAAATGATGGCATGGTCGTGAAAAAACATGTGCGATATTAAAAAATAATAGTCTATTTTCGAGGGTTTTTTCAATGACTTTGCGTTTTGATAACAAAAGGTATCCTGAAACAATAGAAAATTCCTAAATATCTGAATATCCCCGCAAGCAAAAATTTTTTTTCGAATTTCGCGCGAAATTCGAAAAAAAATTTTTGCCTGCGGCGCTATTGAAGTTAACATGACAATGTGTTAGCGATATTTCGTTTTTTTCCAAGGTTTTTACTAAATGACTTTGGTGATAATGACAAAAGGTAACCTTAAACAAACGAAATGTCTTCAATATCAAATTAACACCGCAGACAAAAGAAATTCGAAAAAAAAATTTTGCCTGCGGCGCTATTGATATTAACATAAGAATGACAAAAGGTAAACTGAAACAAACTAAATTTCTTCCAATATCAAATTAACACCATGTGTTAGCGATCATCTAAAACAATTGGACAATTTTCGTAGATTTTACGAACATTTGAAATTTGGTGTATTGATGACTAAAGGTAACCTGAAACAAACGACATTTCAGGATATCTTCTGTCATCAATACGCAAAGTCATTGAAAAGACATCGAAAATAGTGCCCTTTTTTAATTTGCGCGAAAATATGTATTTTTCCAATCGCTTTTGTTCAACATATTTCAATTAATCTTAAAACTCTCCAAATTGTCATAATTTCTGTAATATCGCTAATTGTTATCGATATTACGATATACTCGAAAGTGTCAACACGGTAAGTACAAACAAAATGGCCGAAACTTTGTTGACATTGGGATAACAAATTTGAACGCCTATATCTCGCTTATTTATTGAGATCGAATAAAAATTATGGAAGATTCGGAATCAGCGTGGTGAATATAGCGGGGTGAATTTTATTTTGGGCCATTTTAGGCTATTTGTTTACATATAAAATTTAAAGTTTGAATGCCTATATCTCGCTTATTTATAGCGACCGACACAATTTTCTTCCAGATTTAGCATTAAAATGCTACAATCTATTAGTGTATATATTTTTTTTTTTTTTTGGTGAGAGGTTCCTATACTGCAGTTACCGCCGACCTCTGATAGATAGATAGCACTTTAAGAAAGAAGACGTTAAAACAAAAACATAGAATAGGTACCATCAATACTAGAATAGTAAAAGGTGTTATTATAAATAAATAATTAAAATGCAAACGGAGCAGCCGTGGAATTCACAAATCGAAGTTGGGCCCATCTTAATATTATTATTATACTTCTGGGGTGCGAGGGCTGGCAAATTTATGCCATTCTGATTATGAGATGTGATGTGTTGCAGTATATTATATTATTTTCACTGCAGCCAAAGGAGAAACCCCGATCATATTATGGTGGGATCTTTAAATATAATAGGTACATAGGACGATGAACGAGTGAAATAGTAAGTATTGTAAAATCAAAATATTACAAACCTCTGCCTATGTTCAAGGCCCACTGTGCAGCATATTATCGTTGCAGCAGAACCTAGCCGCACGTGACACTTTTTCAATAAACGATCAACAAATAAAACACTTCCACACAACCCGCAGTCAAGGAAAACACATAGAAACGACAAATTAGCACGTCTCCGCGAGAGCGCCGCCCGCCGCCGGTAGAAGTTAATTGATTATTGTGTGCTCAGTCGCCGAGCGATTAGCGACAATTGTTTTTTGTATTTGTAATCGTTCCGCAAAAACGAGCGAACGCACGCGCCAACAATTTTGAAATGATTCGCCGTTTACTCTGGTACTAAAAAAACATACAGGCAAATCTGACGTTTAACTACTGGAAAGGATTGCCAGATATCGAAGAATAATTTCCCCAAAGTTGTTAAACATCTTCGCTAGGTAAGTACGACTTGCAATGATGACCTGCAATGATGTCTTAACAATAATTAATTTGTTACACAAGGTAAAAAACAAGGCTAGCTTTTTTATATAACATTCCGCGACAATACTCAGGCCACAGTATACAAACCAGTAGCTTTACTCTAGAGCTACAGGGCATTGCGGTAAGAGGGTGCGAGGAGTGTGGGCAGAGGGGTACGTCCCGACGAACGCCTTTAGTTAGCATTACACGCAGCTAAAAGCTGGCGAAAAATTGTGGCTTGTATTTTTTTGAATTGAAAATCTTTTGTTATAAATTTTAATGTTTAGCCCGTGCCAGCAGGGAACATTTGTGAACTTTTAAATATTGGAACATTGTTTAACATTTTGTGACACCGCCATCCTGACCAATCAGCCGTCTATGTTTCAAATTTCAAGTCAATCAGTTGGGCCGTTTAACCTGGAGTTCGTTACACATATAGTTATACAAACGCAAAACTATCACAGTCTGGCAAATAAGAGTAGACCCTACGTTTTAAGAAAAAATATTTATATTGCAACATAGTAATGTGAGAATGGTAAGACCAAATAATCTAGGGACATGTCTCAGTACCGCCTCCCAAGTGGCGTATTGTGCTCAGATTAGTGTTTCTGCTCCTCTACTGATTCCATCGCGTAACATTGACGTTTGAATGATAGTGAGCTTGAAAGAAAAAGAAAAAAATGAAGAAAACTCTTGCCTTCCCTAAATAAAAAATAATATTGACTACGATTGAGACAGGTAAGTACCAACAATTTGTGGTTAAATTATACGAAGTCAGACAAAATGTAACCTCAATATGTACCTAGAACTACCTTTTAAGACACTGAAAACGA
Organism: Micropterix aruncella; assembly: GCA_944548615.1. Classification (NCBI taxonomy): domain Eukaryota; kingdom Metazoa; phylum Arthropoda; class Insecta; order Lepidoptera; family Micropterigidae; genus Micropterix; species Micropterix aruncella. The sequence goes on along the minus strand of OX155975.1, from coordinate 20,523,249 downwards.
CTTCTCTAGCTCTGAATAGTTTTCTTCATTTTTAAAGCCAAAGAACGGAAATAGCGACAATAAATAACAAAATGAATGCTATGAACATGATACCAACTCCACATATTGGCGAATGTTCGTGTTACAGATCAAAAAATGTGGATTTCCAAAGTAAAAAAAATAATTTTGCGTTTGTAGGAAGAAATAACACTTTCATCGCCAACCGGTTAGTAACTTCGCATAGAGCCAACCGTTAGAATTACTTTTTGTAAAATCGCAAGAGTATTAGACTAGAGGGCGGGTGTGTGAAGGCGGACTGTGAGTGAATGCGTTCTCCGAATGGAGGGAGATAGTTACATGTGCCCCCCCCCCTATATCCTTGTCTAGTTGCGCATGCGCGTTCATCCATAGCATAGCAGACTTATGGCGTCGAAGCGTTGCCATGGTGATATATAAGCGTTGTCATAGTTATATATTTACGTGTCTCCGTGCATGCGCGACTAGACAAGGATGGAGGGTTTACTATATGCTGCTGTCTCTTTCTATTCGGCTGACACATTCTCAGGCTGGTCACGAGGTCTAGTAGTTATATGATAATGGTTTACACCCACTTGGACACGAACATTCACCAATGTGTGGAACCGGCATAACCAACAGCATAAACTTCTGACATTCAAATAATTTTTCCCTCACTTCAAATTATTTTGTACTTTTTTGCCAAACTGTAAATTTATGTGAAATTAGTGTTTGGCTATTTCAAAAAGGTGCTAATAACCATTATCGAATCAAACAGACTCTACCGAGAATGGGTGAAATGTAAGCGCGAAAATAGCTCTCAGCCTATATTGAAATTTATTTATTTAATTAATTAATTAAGAATGAATTACTATAAAACATTGAGTTGCTTACAAAAAAACAGGAACCGCATGGCAAAACCTTAACCTTTTGCTTATTTGATTCTTCCACTCAACTGGGACTAGCCCGTTCTAGGATGGACAGGAAAACGTGGCTCTCGCTATTTATCGAGGATATAGACCAAGGTTTCCCAACCCTTTTTGCATGGTGCCCCCCCGGATTATAAAAAAAAATCATGCCCCCCTATAGTTTTCTTCATTGCTTCAATAAAAAACAAAAATTATTTTTATGACGTTTATTTCTCACGATTTATTATTTATTAATGGGATGTTTGCGCCTGCATTTTTTGAACCAGTTGGTCGATATCAGGTTCTGTTTTTGACAGAGCTATCATCAAATCTTTATCGACTGCAAGACGATTTCACTGATTAATCTTAATGTGCTCTACTTCAGCCCCCCCTAAGATCTGTAACGGACCTTAAGTCCACTACATACGATCAACAAATGCATCGATTTCCAGTGAAATCTACTGACACAATTCAGCTATTATTTTGACTCGTGCAGTTATGAATCAGCACGATGAAAAAATACTTTTACTCAGAATATTTCAAATTGCATCATTGCATGGCCTATATAAACCGGCCAAAAAGCAACCAAATTATCAGTCCCCGATTGATTACCTTCCCCCAACGTTGCGACGGCATATCCGGTACCCCTCTACGAGGTCGCTCAACGGATCCGGCTCCTTGGTTTCCTTTCCTCATTTTTCCTGAGTCTCGAAGCATCAGTCTCTAATCCCACAGACTCGAGCCGTGCCCAGTACAAGATACTAGGAGCACACATACAATTCTCATCCACTTTCCTACATAACCTCCGTCGTGCAACCCTCGCGTCTCGATAAAGTAATCCGGGCAATCGTTAATTCGGCAAGCGTTATAACTGGCAATATTCAATCGATTCAATCAATAAATATCTTCTGCTTCATCAAAACCGCCTTTAAATACGGAGATAACTCGTAAGTTGACACCACCACCTCACATCGAATAATTTGGAGTCTTGTGAGGGGTGGTCCCTCACAGATATCTCTACGCCCCCCGGGGGGGCACGCCCCACCGGTTGGAAAGTCCTGATATAGACAGTTAAATTATAGAAAATGATCTGTCTATATTTGTTTACTAAAATGAATAATGTGGACAACAGAAAGCGTTATAGTTCTTTAATACCCGAATTAAGAGATAATACGCGGACTTAGTATTCCGACGATAGTCTGCCGATTAAGGAAATCTATTTAATAACACTGTAAAAGTTTAGGAATATTGAAATGCCAATTTTTTACTGATATCGCGTGGCGGTTCTAATGTGACGCCTACTTTTTCAAAAGATTTCTAAAAGCTCCATAAAAGTTACTATTTGGTTGTAATAATACACTTAAAAATCGGAAATAATAAATTACTGCTCAACCCGCGCAGCACGTAACATCCATTTGGGGACATGTATGGCGGCCGCCTACAATGCGTAACGTCCGCTACGGGACATCGCGCTCGCCGCTGCGAAAAATGCAATTTACGATTCGAATCGTCGTACTTTATGCTTTCTGACGGCTGAAATACATGGCCGAATAATCTTTAATCCGGCGGCCAGCGGCGATAATATCGATCGGCTAATTAAAAAGTCAGCATAAACGTCAGACGACAGTCTCGATCGGCCAGCGCGCGGCGGCCGCGTAGTTCCGCGAAATGTTTGTTTTGTACAGTGTTTTGTGGATATAAGTGCAGTGTTTACGGGATAAAAGTGAGTAATTTCCATTTTTAAGTAGTTTAGGCATAATTATTACTCAATTGAAAGAGTGCATTTGCTGTTTTTCACGAATTTTCAAAGAAAACACTTTGGCAACAACAAACGGCTCGCGAAAAAATGGTTGTTATTATTTTGTAATGTTTATGAAATATCCTGATATATTGCGAAATATGACGTAATATCGCTTTAATTTACTAACAAAATAAGTATTGTTTCATTTACATCCTAAGTTATCACATAATTAGGCGTATTTTGAAAATTATATCTTGTTTTGTAAATTGAATCGCGCAAAGAAACTTCTTTTGATAATTACTATGAGAGAATAAAGTGCGATTTTCCATAGTTTTTCGATGAAATGTGACTCTTTGGAGTATAGTAATTAGTTATTAGACATATAATAAGTCTATGATAAGACAATATAATAGAAAAAATCTTACGAATTTTATATTATGGGCATTCAAAGTTTATTATTAAGTTCGGACGCGGAAACTCTCTAAACTTTAGATTTTTCTATAATATCAGACAAAGCTCAAAGTTCTGGTGTGATTTCTAAGAAGTGTGATGTAGTAATAAAGTTATTTTGAAAGAATTTCATATAAAAAAATACCATAAGTAGTCACAAATTAAAAATTAAAATTTTTTTTTTTACGAGAATACATAAAATTTTTCTTGGCTGAATAAATAAATATTTTTGTATGCAAATAAGTAAAAAAAAAATATTGTTTTGGTAAAGCATTTAATAAAGAACATAACTGTATTTACAATTTTTGCATATTTTACGTATTTTGTGACAAAAAAATCGAAATGATTTTATAGGCGAGTTTTTTCAGTTTGCCAATTTTGTAATATTTATTCATTATTATCTTAATTGTTTTACGAGATAAGGTTATAATGTTTTATATGTCAAATTTCAATGCGATCATTTTTCTATTTATCTTTTTTTAATCCGTTTAGTGGTTTAAAAGTTATGATCGTTTTTCTCAAGGCCATTGACTCGCGTCGATTTTTTGCGCGAATGTGTCGCGCGCAAAAGTGATAGGTGAGTTTTTACCTCGCAACGTGAGGGGTCAAGAAAAAGCGTTTCAATAATTATTTTTTCAAAAAAACTTTTTCCCAATATCCATGATTTTTCCCAAAGAGACAGTTTTTATTAATCCGGGCTTATCTTTCTTTAGTCTGTGGTCCATACTGGGCAGGTAACACACGTCTATAATCTACGGTAGGTTAATGGCGGCCTTGTTGAAGAGCTGCGTCGCTGACGGTGTGTTCCGTTTTTTTCGCATAAATTCGTTGGTTGTCCGCACGCACTAAAGTGAAAGATTAATGGTGAATTAAACAGTTGGTCCTGTGATATATTCGATTGAAGTTGTGTCGCATTTTGTCACCGTTTTCGCCGAGATACAAAGTGGCAAAAAGCAGAAGCGTTTGACGTTTGTTGATGTTTGGCGCGGCGTCAAGTGACAGTGTCGTGTTATCAACTCGAAATCCCGCCTTAAATGCTTTGTTTCACTGCCTTATACCGTTTCCCGCGGTGAAACGAAGAAATGTGCTGTGAAAGTGTGCAGTTCTTTCGTAAAATACGCACCGGGACATGCGCCGCGTCCGGTAACGAAAATTTTCATTTTTACATATTTTCTCTTTATTCTCCCCGAATATCCGTTGTACAACTGTTTGAAAGCTCTGTGACGATAGATCTAGTTGAATTCTTGCAGTAAACTGTCGAATCGCCTCTGAACGACTGTTTCTTTGTATTTTTTCTTCTACTTTGAGATTTTTAGTGTCGTATTTTCCCTTTTTTTATTATAAATAACCGTATAAACACGTCGTAATGATAGATCAGCGTCTATTTATTAACCACTCAAGCCCCGACTGGCCGAAATCGGCCAATTCACGAATCACCGTGATGGCCCCGTTGGGCCGATATCGGCCATAATTTTGACCGCGAAGAACGCTCTCGAAAAACACGTAACCATTGGCTTATTCGGTATGATTGGCATAGGATTTGATTTGTAACCTATGCAGCGATACCTATTTTATTTTAATTATATTTTTGGTGAACGCGCCCGCTTTTCAATTATTTTAAATGGCAATTTTTAGAGCCGACATTCGCAGATCAGTATTTCGGCGAACGCGGTGCGTGTGCTCTCGACTTTTTGTGTTGTTTTGAGTGTTTATTTGCGGAATCGCCGAGTAAATGTAAGTATTTATTGACTTAAACGATTGATTGATTGATTGATCATGAAATCAAGTCACATCGACTAGTAATTATAGTGATTTTCTGATAAACAGTGGGACACCTTGAGGGTGTTTTTTTCGAGGCTCTTTGAATTACTGTTTTTGATATGTAATAAAGGCATTCTGTCATCAAATAGTCTATAATGGGATGGGAAATATTGTTTTCAATCGCTATTCATGCGAAATCAATCAAAAAACGAACTTTTATGTCTGATAAACAGCTTTTGAAAAAAAGCCGGCAAATTAGTCATTTTGTTTTTATTTTGCGAGCGAAAGTAGTGCGGGGATCGATCTTCTTTGGCATAATCGATATTTTTTGAAGACGATGCTCAAATCGAATATGCCGAAAATTGGTATAACGTTTTTCGAATTGATTCTGTGATGATATGACTTCTAATAATAATGTATATGTATGTATATGTATACGTGTATGTGTATGTGTGCGTGTGCGTGTGCGTGACTGTAATGTGCGTGACTGTAATAATAATAATAATAATAAAAATTGGGTAGTGATTACGTTTGTTTGTGGCAGAATATATATTTACACACACACACACACACACACACACACACACACACACATATATATATATATATATATATATATATATATATATATATATATATATATATATATATATATATATATATATATATATATATATATATATATATATATATATATATATATATATATATATATATATATATATATATATATATATATATATATATATATATATATATATATATATATATATATGTATATATGTATATATGTATATATGTATATATGTATATATGTATATATGTATATATGTATATATGTATATATGTATATATGTATATATGTATATATGTATATATGTATATATGTATATATGTGTATGTGTATGTGTATGTGTATGTGTATGTATATGTGTGTGTGTGTGTGTGTGTCTGCGCGTGCGTGCGTGCGTGTGCGTGTGCGTGTGCGGGTGCGTGTGTGTATACGAACACGTACACGCACACGCACGCGCAGGCCCACGCGCAGGCACACGCGCACGCACACGCGCACGCGCACGCACACGCACACGCACGCGCACACGCACACACTCACACACACACACACATACATATATATATATATATATATATATATATATATATATCCTATATATATATAAATTTGTTTTTGTTTTCATTTACTTTGCAGATGTCTAGGAAATGGAATTTAGGGAGCGGAGTTCCTGATGCTTCGTTCTTTGCCGAGTTGGAGGCGGAGTTGGAGACGTCGGCATCGGACGTCGACTCCGACGATGAACTCGACGTGGCTTCGACGCTGGCGGTGGACATGCCCGACATGCCTGTGTTCTCCATGAGTCCTGGAGGGACTCAACGACCTTGGTAAGTATAAATATAAGTATTGGGTACAAATTATTTTCAGAGAATATTATAATTTTTTTTTGTTCTTTTCTAAAGCGGCGTCATGTCGGCACGTTCGTCGCCCACGCCGTCAACCAGCGCTGGTCCGAGCCACCAGTTTGATCCTCTGATAGGAGAGGTATAAAACTACTATAAATAGGATATGATAAATATAAAATGAATTCGAGAACTCTTCTTCTATTTTTGTAAATTTCAGCGGAGGTCTACGTCGAGGTCACCGCCGACGGAACGCCCTGTGTCCCCTGTTTCCGGGTCCTCGTCCAGCAGTCCTTCACCCGAGTTCAGTCCGCTGACAAGTCCACTGGCAAGTGCGAGTCTGTCGACTCGAAGGTTAGTACTTAGTAGATCTTCTTACATATATCTTAATTTTAAATTTTAATCATTTTCGTTTTTTCATTTTCAGACCAGTGTACTTGGTAGCGAGAGCTGGACGAAACGCTGCTGGACGAGGACGCGGAAGCAGAGAGGGACACGGAGGACGCGGAGGAAGAGGAGGGGCGGCAACGGCGCGCGTTGGTAGGGGCGATATGATTGTGGAAGGCTGTGTGACTGATGAAGTAATTCCGAGAATACTGAAAGATAAGATGGATAAGGCTGAGCGGAGTGCTAGGGTTAGTGACGCGAGTCAAAAAGCAAGGAAATATGCAGATGATGTAGTGACAGATTTGTTCGATGGGGACAGGGACGCGATAATATTCAACTGGTCGCCCATGGATTCTTTCGCTGGGCGGCCAGAGGAATTTCTGGTCGAAAACCCTGGACCTGTCGTGCCAGTTGAGAATGCGTATGATGCTTTCCGCACTTTCTGGAACGACGAAATTCTGGAGCATATCGTTTGTGAGACCAATCGATATGCTCAAGGATTGAAGGCGTCTTCGGAGAGGTTTGCGAGAGATTGGTATGACACTAACGTTCATGAAATAATGATACTTTTTACATTTTGGATGTTGATCGGGATTGTCAAAATGCCGACTATAAAATCGTGCTTTTCTTCAAATGAGTTCTTAAAACATGACTCGTTTAGAAAACTTTTTTCAAAGGCTCGTTATGAAAATTTAAATCGAGCTCTACACTTTGTAGATAACGAAACCCGCAATAAGAAATCATCTAAGTTGTTCTCTCTTGGCCCCATACCTGAGCACTTGAATGCGAAGTTTCAAGAGGCTTATGTATTGGAGCAACAGATATCAATTGATGAATCTTTGACATTGTGGAAGGGTAAACTGTCCTTCAAACAGTTTATCAGAACGAAGGCTGCTCGTTTCGGCATCAAATCCTTCGAAATCTGCGAACCGGCTACGGGCTACCTGTGGTCGTTCGTCATTTACATGGGCAAAGATACTACTAATCGATCAAATCTTCCGAAGAGCACTGACATTGTAAGACAAATTATGATGCCGCTGCTCGGCAAGGGACACCAATTATTCTTGGACAGTTGGTTCAACTCCCCCGTTTTATCGAGGTTCCTGAAACGGAACAAAACCGATTGTGTTGGCGCCTTGCGCAAATCGCGGAAGCATGTGTCACCACTCATTCAGCACGTCATACCGGCAGATGGAACTTTCGTAGCTCGACATTCTGGGGATGTTGTAGTGATGGCTTTCCAGGACAAGAAAACTGTGTACACTACATCCACTTGCCATGGTATTGAAGTGGTCCAAGTGGCTGCTAGACCTGGTAGGCCGTCACTCTACAAACCCAAGGTGATATGCGACTACAATAAATCCATGGGCGGGGTCGACAAGAAAGACCAAATGCTAGAGCCTTTTCTAATAGAAAGAAAAAGGAACGCCAAATGGAGCAAAAAGCTATTCAAGAGGCTTCTCAATGCGTCTATATTAAACGCTTGTATCCTCTTCCATAGGAGTGTAGCCACAACTGTTCGGCAAGAAGTTTTCCGACTAAGTTTAATCAGTGCAATCACTGACGTGCATTTGCCCCTTGTCCCTAAGCCGCGTCGTCACCAAAGTGTAAACCGTGACCATATTTCACTGCGACTTGACGGTACACAGCATTTTGCGCGTAGTGCTGCACTGGTCGTTGGGTCCGTCGGTGAGCGGAAGCGGGCTAGTTGCTTATGGTGCTTAAAACGCGATGGAAAACGGAAGAGGACCACTTTTATATGTGAAATTTGCGATGTACCACTCTGCATCGATCCTTGTTTTAAAAATTATCACACTTTAGAGTAATTCATTCAATTCATTCAATGTATACAGTAATTAATTCTATAGCGAAAGTGTTAAACCGCGAGTCTTTAACATTTATTGCATTGCTTTCTCGGTTGTGTAGTCATTTTTGCCCGTGTGGATATAATAGTAGGTAGTTTACAGTAGTATACCCACAGTATCCTTATTTCAAGTACGTACGATGGATGATTGGTGAAGAATGAAGTGATGGATGGAGTCATGAATCGTTAGAATCTGGGGGTCAATGATATGAGAGACTGTGTTTATGTGTGAGAGAGGGACAGAGTGCAAGAGAGAGAAAGATTTTTAAAAAAGTTACTTTTTTATGTAACTTCTTTATAAATCTTTTACTACTGTTTGTGGGCTAACAGTAGTAATGTTTGTGTGTGAACGCCTCGCCGCTGCCGTCCGACGCCCTCGAAGCCCACCGAGAAGCGCAGCCACCACAAACACATGTTATCCATTGCTCAATACTATCAGACAGCAAGTCAGTACTACAAGTACTAGGAAGCGATACTTACATCTGGACTCATATACGAGCCCACCGAGGAGCGCAGCCACCATAAACACATGTTATCCATTGCTCAATACAATCAGACAGCAAGTCAGTACTACAAGTACTAGGAAGCGATACTTACATCTGGACTCATATACGAATGCCATTAACTTAGAGGTATGCGAAAAAGGCAATAAGGTGACACTGCAATGGATCGAGGGACACAGTAACTCGAGAGGGAACGATGCTGCGGATGAACTAGCCCGTAAAGGGTCAGATACACCGGTATACGGACTCGAAGCCATCGTACCCCTACCATACTCGCACATAAACAACCAACTTCACCACTACAAACAACTACATCAATTGCTAACTAACTAACTACTCAATTGCTTCATTTGCTAAAACACAAAAGATGTTTGTTATAGCGCTTTTGAATATTATCTCTTAAAAAATGTATCTTTGAAAGTAAAATTTTGTACTGTTTTATGTTTCTAATGTATTGCACTGTTACTGTATTCTACTGTATTGTATTGTAATGTTGCTGTTTTAAAAACTACTACATAAAGAAAAAATAAGTTTTTCAAATTTTTTCATATAAATAAAGAATATTTTGATTTATGAGATGTGTTTTTTTATTTTTTGTAATGAACATAACCAATAAACTTCAATATCTTACTAAACGTGGCTATGTCTGCGATTAATGTTTTTGAATTAGGCTTGAATTTGATTTAGGCTGAATTAGATTTTGATTATTGATCGATCTAAATAGAATTAGAGATTGATGAAAATCAAAAAACATCTAGTTTAAAAAAAAAAAAAAACAGAATATTTCAATTGTAGGATTTGCAGTTACATTGATAGGCTTAAACTTAAAAACTTATACACATATTCATTTTAGGTATATGTATACCTATTTTCACTGCAAACACCACAATTTTTGTCTATTTCGACCTTGTATCTGCGCAGGGATCTTTATAACAGCAGACAGATAGAATACAGCTTACAGATAGAATAGATAGACAGATAGAATCTGTCTGTCTAATCTATCTGTGAAGATACGAGATGCGTAATGACACGATATTTAACAAAAGACAGGCTCTCGTTTGCGACTGTCGTTCTGTTTTATCAAATATATGAATGTCCCGTCACACTGCAAACACGCAAACTTTTGTCTATTTTGACCTTGTATCCTGCGAAGGGATTTATTTATGACAGCAGTCAGATAGAATAGTATGCGAGAAGCGTAATTGCACCCTTTATAAGAGTGGACGTGTGTTTTCAAATCATTTTAATTTGCAAATGCACCATCATATTTCCCACAACACAATTCTTTATTTAGCTACATTTTTCTCTATATAGGTATATATAGCGTATCACAAATGTTAACACACCATCGGAAATGTAATTATTTACGTAGATAAACCACTTTCAATATTCTAAAATATCCCAAAACTTTATATGTACCTAAGTACCTATATACTCATATTCTTTATATAATATAAGTACACATTATTCATAATTCATTTATTTTTTAAATACTTATAGACATAAAAGTATTCCCACATTTATTGATGAGGGATTTTGCCAATATTCTGCTCACTTGCAAAACTTAAAAATATCAATTTTCGGGAAAAATAAACCATAGTTGAAGGGCCATAGATTGGTCCCTATAGGGTTTATAGAGCTGCGATTAGGCTTAAATTGTTTTAAATTTAATTATCTTTAAGAAAGTACTGTTTAATGTTTGTCGAAAAACGTATAGTTTATGACTTTTAGAGCAAACAGTGAAAAAAGTCCCAAAATTTCGGAGTTTTTCGCGTTGTTTTTCGTGATCGCAAAGTTTACACATATTATTCATATTTGAAATACTTATTTATACACATATTTAAGTTTTCCCATATTTACTTACAAGTAATACCGAACATTCAGAATTCGATATAATTTTGGTCTAATTAAATCCAGATATCGATCGATAATCGATTTATGTCATGTCGGCCCTATAGATTTCATCATCCTAAAATGGCGGATTGTTGTTGCGGAGCGCCCACGGAGCGCCTAGCTAAATCTAGTTTAAAAGTGATATTCCATGCTATTTGTTGATATTTGCTCGAATGCATATATTAATCTGGAATTACGGAGTGTCTGTGTCAGTTTATATATCAGAAATTACTTCTGATAAGTGAGCAATGTGATTTCTCATAGTGACAGTTTTTCATCATTTTGCCGCGGTTGAGCGACGTGATATTGCAGTATGTATGTACATATTTGGATTTTATTAGAAAATATTAATACATTTGCCCTTTATGTCGCTTCTAATACGAAGATAGATAATTAAATCATCTTATAAAGATGTTATCTTACATAATTCAAAGTTGGAACTGCCGATATTTTAATTGCGAAAAATATTTTGTTACTCGAAAATTATCATTATATGAAACTGTTTTCGGCCCTCAACATCTTATTATTTTTGTATGAAACCAAGTGAAACAAAGTATTACGGATGTATTACGAATTTAATACTTATTCAAAATCAATTTACAAATATGTTATTAAATTAATATATTCCGAGATATAATCTAAAACACTACCTAAATGGAAGTTTTTTTTTTTGTGAATTTTGATTGACCATAAAAAATAATATTTATTGTTTTCTAAAATTATATTCCAATATTCTAATGGCAAATTTAATCGGGAACAAAATGTAGTTTTTATTTTAATTATGGGTACAGTGGTTTGGCAGTAATTAATGTTTTGGTGAGACAGTGTCATAATTCAATTTTTTTACTACTTTTTACGAAAAAAAAATGGACTGTCAAATTGTCAACCGGCTGAGCAGCCGAGGCCTGAGGGGTTAATGCATTGTAGGAACTTATTCTACATTGTTGATTTTTTATTTTCACCCGACTATTCACCAATCTTTCTTCGTCCTCAATAAATAAGCGAGATATAGGCATTCAAAGAAGCTTCAAACCCATACATTTCGATAGTTTAAGTAAGTTTAGAAATATAATAATAATAATTTATATCAAATAATAATAATACCTACTCAAATATCCTAAAAGACCACGAGTACAAATTAAATAAATATTAGGTATTATTGCAGTATAGGTACCTCTTCTAGATTGTTGATTTTTTAACGTCACCAGACTATATTCACCACGCTGATTCCGAATCTGCAATAATATTTATTCGGTCTCAATAAATAAGCGAGATATAGGCATTCAAAAAAGCGCCAAACCCATACATTTCGGTAGTTTTTTTAAAAAAATAATACATAAACACCTATTTGGCGGTAGGTTAGGTTAGGTTAGGTTTTTTTTAAACAACCTTAAAAACTGAGGTAAAAAAAAAAATCTTTTTTTTTTGTATGGAATATTGGTTTTCAAAATTTACGCGTCCGAAGCTTTTTTCTTTCACATTTAGTGGCTGGGATTTTTACCCGGTTTGCATAAACCCACTTTACTTGTGAATTTACGCGACCCCCTTTGTGCTGGGTAATTACCCCTTCGATTATCTTCAATGGTTTTCACCTTGGACTGTATTCAAATGGTAATCACTCACCAGCTAGGTTGGTTTTTCTCTCAGGGGTGGTTGTCTCGAACGATTGGTGGATTCCAACCTCACAAGGAAATTAGTTCGGAGAGAGGCTTCCGTGATAGAACCTCACTTTCCTCAGGTCACGCAGGATAAGCTTCCGTCGAAAATAAACACTTTTATTCGCGAGACTTTCTTTTATTCGGTCACTTATCTTTACTTTTACATCGAGTTCCGAGTACTTATAATTTACACTAAGTCCCCGGTGCGGAGGTCGCGGCGCGTTCGCGCTGACCCTTTGCAAATTTTAAACTGAAGCTTTCGCTCTTTTCTGCCCTCGATCGCCTTACATTTTTTTTTAAGATGGCGACCGCCCTTACCTTTCATTGGTGATAGCTCCTTCCAGAAATTTCTAAACACACCCCCATGAATGCACCGCACACGTATTATCCAATCACGAGACAGGGCGCATAACAGATGCAACCCCGTTTGAAAGAGACATCGCAATCATGCTTCCTCGCTTGCACGCTAGAGCGAGAAGCGAATACACTAGTTGTCTCTGTCTTACATTTAAACATTTTATAGACGTATTATTTGCCTAATTTAAAAGAAAAGAATCTACCCTAGTACGGGCATTAACCTAGTTGGGTAGTTTTTTAACACATAATTTTCGTAATACTTCCTCTTAAATAAAGCATTATTATTATTATTATTATTGTTATTACAGATTCTCGTCGCAAACGCCACCTTTCCCCAGTACATATTGTCTTAAACATAGGTTAGTTTCCGATCATTAGTAACAAGTTAATATTAATGTTAGATCGTTAATTAGGCTAATTAAATTGTCTCTCCTAGCGCTTTACTTTACATTAAACGAAATACTATATGCTATGCTTAAATTAATTAATCATGCAATTTTCTTTACATTTTAACCTATATTATTTCTAGGGTGAATTGTGGGATTTGGAGTATGTATGATTTTTTTTTGTAACGTCCACGGTTTTTATTTCGTAGTCTTTTGCCCGTCGCCTCGCCCGGGATTTATCGTTACCATGTGTTACTAAGGGGTCTTCTCACGATTTATTTTGAATGGGAACGGTGGTGGGTCGCCGAAGTTTCGCGTTTCAGGGTCGGCAGCTCGTTTATTTTATAGCCCCTTTCTGTCCTTTCCTTTGAGTTATCAGATATTTTTCAAGGAATCTCATATCCTCGGCGTCCGTGACTAATTATGTTTCCTACCCTTTGTAAGAGGGTCTCACTTTTTGGGAAGATTTATCGGCGTTGGCGTCCGCTCTCGTGCCTTTGGGCCTGCGCCCGCTGATCTGTCGGATATTCTGAACCATTCCCCCCCCCCCCCAATGGGCTCTGAGCCTCATTGGCTCCTGTCTACATCTTTTTGGTTTACCTAATTTACATTTTATTCACATAATCCAGTCTTATTTTTTACTCATTCACCTATGGGATTCTACTTAACTAAATGTCAGGTTCAAATTTTTCTCATTGGTCTAGTGAGGGGACAGATCCTTCTCATTCAACCAATGAGAATTTCTCATTATTCTACTTAGGATATGTACCGCTTTCCGTTAACTTTCGTTTTTCATTTCTTACGAGACAAACGTCAACTTGCGTTTTCACTTTTAAATTCTAGCTAGACTATTTTTATTTTCTACTGTGACGAATAGACTTTCGCTTTTTCCACTTAGACATTAGTGACAGTTGTTTCTGCCTGATCAGCTGTTGTATGTATTTTTACAAGTTTACTGACAGGGCGCCTATACACTTTCCCGTCCACTAATAGGTCTACTATTCGCACTTGGCCTGTTTTGTCAGGGAAAACTTGAGTTACCCGACCCCTGGCCCACCTTCCGCGTTCGAGGGAAGGATCTAACAGGACTACTAAGTCTCCGATTTTTAACGGAGTTCCCTTTGTCGCCCACTTAGGTCGTTTAACCAACAATGGAAGTACTTCTTTCGACCACCGGTACCAGAAAGTATCAGCAAGTATTTGCGATTGTTTCCAGTGATTTTTGTTAGATAACTCAGTTGTATTATTCTGACCTACCGCTGTACTATCATCTGCATGGCCTAATAGGAAATCTGCGGGTGTGAGGGGTCTCTCATCCCGAGTATCTAGAGATATATACGTGAGCGGCCTGTGGTTCATCATCGCTGAGACTTCGCATAATAATGTTCTCAGCACATCTTCGTTTGGTGCTCGCTCCTTTAATATGGCATATAACGATTTTTTTGCCGTTTTTATCTGACTCTCCCAAACTCCACCGAAATGGGGTCCTGAAGGAGGGGAGAAACTCCATTTTATCTCGTCGGCACTTAGACGATCCCTTATTTCGTGGTTGTCGATAGCTGACAAAACCTTTCTTAATTCAGCGTCCGCACCGCGGAACCCAGTGGCATTGTTGCTCATAATTTCCCGCGGCTTCCCCCTGGCTGCTATAAAACGTCTTATAGCTAACAAGGCCGAGCTGGTTGACAAATCTCCAGCTAGTTCGATATGGGTCGCTCTCGTGTTAAAACAAGTGAAAAGTAAACCATATCGTTTTTCCACTTTCTTTCGATTAGTGACGAAAAACGGCCCAAAGGCGTCCAAACCTACAGTGTGGAAACAGCGCCGTCGGGTGGTTATTCGCGCGGCCGGGAGTTGGCCCATTTGCGCGGTCATAGGCTTCGCGCGCCGGATAGTGCAATAGACACATTCTCGTGAGATCTTTTTCACCGTTTGTCGCGCCCCAATGACCCAAAACTGTTCTCTTAGCACTGATAAAATTAATTCAGCGCCGCCGTGAGCATTAATCTCGTGTAAATGTTTCACGAGTAACACCGTGAATCTATCCTTACCGTGTAATATATATGGCCTTTTTGTGTCGAAAAGTGTGTCTTTAGCATTTTCGATCCGGCCTCCTAGCCGTATTAACCCTTCCGCGTCGATATACGCGTTCAATCCGAACAGACGGCTGTCTTTCGGCAATATTTTCTGATGACGTATCAGGTCTATCTCGTGTGCGAAAATTCGATGCTGTGATTCCTTGATCAGAAATTTTTTTCCGGTTGCGATATCGTCGCTTTCGAGTACTCTTGACGTGTTTTTTTTTCTACACAGATCTATAAATTTTGTCACATACGCCATGGTTCGACTCGCCCGCATGTACTGGGAAAATCTACCTATGTCAATTAAGCTTTCATTTTTTTCTGTCGTTGTTAGTACAAGTTTTGTCTTAAATTCTAACAATGCTCTCTCTTCCGGTTTCGGATCGGTTGGCTCCTGGAGCGGCCAGTGTTCTCTACTGCCACGCAAGAAAGCAGGTCCCGCGAACCATCTACCTTCCGGGCTTAAATCTATCTTGGTGGTATTCCGTGTGCCATCATCAGCGGGGTTGTCGCTCCCCGCTAACCAATGCCACTGTCTTGGAGACGTGAGCTCATCGATCACACCTAGTCTATTGGCTACAAACTGGAGGTGACATTCCTTTTGTGACAAAATCCACCACCACACATTTTTAGAGTCTGTCCACATAAAGACGTCATCGAAACTTAATGCGCTTTCTTGTTTTATTTTTGAGGCCAGTTCAGCACCTAACAGCGCCGCAGTCAGTTCTAACCTGGGGATTGTCAGTTTGCCTTTCAAAGGTGCCACTCGAGTTTTGCTAGCCATAAAAGATACCTTGTGCTCGCCGCTACAGCCTGTAATCCTAACATATGCAACAGCACACATCGCCTTTTCAGACGAATCGCAGAATACGTGCAATTGCCTTTTTTCACCCGCTTGTTTGGTGGCGCCATTATAACGTGAGATTCGCACACCTTGCGCTAATCTCAGTTCTTGCAACCACCGAAGCCAATATTTAACTACATCGCTCGGGATCTCGTCGTCCCAGGCCACTCGGCTACTCCATACCTGCTGCATGATCAGTTTAGCTCTTATAGTGAGCGGTGAAAGCGCACCCATTGGATCCCATAGCTGCATTATTAATTTTAGGGCTTCCCGCTTCGACGGAATCTTATTTCCCGTCGTCAGATCTTCGCTGAGGCGGTCCATGCTCACATTAAATGCTAACTGATCAGAGGCAGGTAACCACGTCAAGCCTAATATACGTTGTGACGTCAACTCACCCTTTTCCAGAGATACTTGCGCGAGCGCGCGGTTTTCTTCTGGTATCCCGGTTAAAGCCTCGTTTTTATTTGAAGCCCAACCGGACATAGTGAAATTCCCAGCTTTATGAATCAAATTAATTTCCCTGATGACTTGTTTTGCTTCCTCTAACGTGTCTACCCCCGACAGCAAATCATCAACGTACGAATCGCGCTCTATTATTTTTACAGCCGCTGGGTACTGGTCCTTAAACCGAGCTGCGTTTTTATTTTTTACGTAGATCGCGGAGGCCGGGGAGCTACAACTACCGAATATTAGACAGTCCATTTTTAAGATTTTTGGAGGACTTTCACGCTGGAAACCTCGCCAGAGAAACAGCTGACTGAAGCTATCTTCCTCTTTCACTTTTATCCGAAGATACATATCTCTTATGTCGGCCGTGAAAGCGATTGCATTTTCACGGAATCGTAATAAAATTCCTAATATGCTATTTAAATAGTCTGGTCCACCTAATAACATGCTATTTAGTGACCCGCCTGCGCCCGAGGACGCAGCGTCGTGAACGACACGAATTTTGTCTTTCTTCGCGGGGTGAATAACCCCCAGGTGCGGAAGAAATAACACTCGAGGGCGGTTTTTTAATTGTTTTTCCTCGACTTCCGAAGCATACCCCTCAGCTAGATATCTCTCTATCTGCTGGCAGTATTTTTCTCCATAAAGACGGTCGGAGTCCATTTTCCGTTCCACTGACCTCAGCCGGGTCATTGCCATGTCTCGGTTATCTGGTACGGAAAAGTTCACCTCTTTCCATAACAGACATGTCTCCCAGACTCCATTTTTTAAAGAAATAGTATCTTCTAAGATTTTTTCAGCCCTAACATCGGCCTGAAGCTTTCGCTTTTTCTGTGGCCAATCGTACTCTAGCTTCAGATTTTCTTCAAGTAATTTATCTAAAGAAGGTTCATTTTCCTGATTTAAGCATAGCGCCGGGTACCTAATTTCTCGTTCGAGAGTGTTATTGCCGCCGATAGCCACCCACCCCAGGAGTGTTTTAGATACCGATAGGCCCCCGTCTACCATTTTTAATCCTCTAGAGACTATCAGTACCCAACAATTAGCACCCAGGAGCAGGTCAGGTTTTACGGTCGTCGCCTGAGTCGAACGCACCATCCCTCCGATCGGCCTCTGCGCACTTATCACGCTTTTGACCTCCGGTAGATTTAGCGAGGCTACGCTGTAAGCTCGTACTACGTACTCCTTCTTACCTAAATCTCCCCTTACTTTGAAGGACACCGCTTCGGCACTGCTATTACTCTCTCTCATATTCCCGATTCCAGAGAGCTGTAATCCCTGCGTCGGGCCTCGAATCCCTAGTTCTATTGCCACGCCCTGATCGATGAGTGAAACAGTCGCGCCTGCGTCTAACAACGCATATAATGTTTTTCTACCCCTGGTCCCAACCACGGTTATCGGTAATACTTGCAGAATGACCTGATTTCCAGATACCGCGTTCGCCACTACCTCGGAGCTCGCGCGCGGCGCCGCCGCGATGTCCGCCTCGTTCGCAGGCGGCGGGGCGGTCAGCAAATAATGGTATTTGCCCTTTGGAAACCGTTTATATGCCGAACACGATTTTCGGCCGTGGTTGTGCCCTAAACATTTGAAACACCTACGCATTTTCTTTATCTCATCCCAGCGGCTTGCTAAAGTTAGATTTTTAAATTCTTCACATTTATTTAAATAATGGGATTTCTCACACCGAGGGCACTTAGGTTCCTCCTTGCCCTGGGTATGTAAAATATATTTTTTAGAGCCCGTTTCTTTCTGTCTCTTGTCTCGCGGGTTATCATAACTTTTCCTAGGAAGCTCGGCGGTACATAGACCGGCGTCTTGTGCGCTGATCGCTAATTTCTCTAACCATAATGCGAAATAAACTAATACCGGATCGTTTAAACCAACCCTTCCCCTATCAGCTAGCCACAGAGTCAATAAGTTCTTTGGTAATTTTGCCACAAGTGAAGCCAATAAGTCTGGATTATAAAGATGTTCTAATTTATTTACCGATTTTACGGTCGCGACCAGATTTTTTATCTGGCACGCAAATCGCATTAAACCGTCTGCATCTAGACTATCAGATAACCCTTTTTCTTTCCTCAAATCCGCTATCGTTCTCTGAATAATTAAATTCGTATTACCGAATAGCGCCTCTAACGTGGTCATAATATTTGTCACGTTGTCAGGACTTAAAAGCAAGCCTGTCACTGCCTCGCGTGCTCTACCTTTTAATGCTGTCTGCAAACGCAATAAGTTTTGTGCATCATTTAAATGCATTACGTCTGTCGACTGTTTGAAAATAGCTTTGAAGGCTACGAATTCTAAAGGATTCCCGTGAAATGAAGGTAATTCTTTTGCAAAATGCGGTTTTGTGGACGCTACAGAAAAAATCCTACATACCTCTTTTATCATTTTTTCGCTCGAGCTGCTAATTCCATCGCTGCTCGTACCCGGGTCCGTATCAGCGGCGGCCTTTACCGCCGCCGCCGACACCGCCTTGGTCTCTGCCCTAGCGTTGTCCGCAGCTGCCGCGCCGCTCGCATTCGCCGCGCCGCCCGCATTCGCCGCGCCGTCCGCCACCGTCGCGCCGGACGCCGCCGCGTTGCCCGGTTCCGATCGCCCGCCGTCTTCACGCCGCCGTGCCGCTTCTGACGCCGCATCTCCATTTTCTTCTGCGAATGTTCCCCCCCAGGGTTCTGGTGAAGTCTCAGCAGCTGGAGTTTGATACTCGGCCCATCTCGACACTCTGCTAGCTGCCGTGTTGTCCCCCGCGACGTCGCGATCATTTTCCTGACTGCTCGTTTCTGTCCCGAAGGTTTCGGAGACAATTTCCAGCATCCTCATAGCATGCCGCGAGTCTTCTTCCGCTGCATCCAGTTCTTCCTGCATCGCCGCTCGTTGCAGGTTCATGTCAGCTTCTTCTTCGATTTCTTCAGCCGCTCTGCGCGCCGTGCGCCGCGCAGCCACTTTTTTCAGTTCTGCATCCAATTTAATTTTATCAGCTTTTTTCTTGGCTTTCTGGAGGTTCACTCTTCGAAGTTCTTCAGATGCTGCTCGCAGTTCCTGAACGTGCTCGCTTCTTCTGCTGCTCTCTGACCAGGCGCGCGATGAAGGTCTTGGATTTTCGGATTGCGTGCTTTTCGAATCCATATTTTTATTTTTCTTTTCTCGTTCTTGATCCAAAGTCACTTTTCTTTCCGATTTTCTTTATTCGGCTTGACGGAGGACCACGATGGCTGGGATTTTTACCCGGTTTGCATAAACCCACTTTACTTGTGAATTTACGCGACCCCCTTTGTGCTGGGTAATTACCCCTTCGATTATCTTCAATGGTTTTCACCTTGGACTGTATTCAAATGGTAATCACTCACCAGCTAGGTTGGTTTTTCTCTCAGGGGTGGTTGTCTCGAACGATTGGTGGATTCCAACCTCACAAGGAAATTAGTTCGGAGAGAGGCTTCCGTGATAGAACCTCACTTTCCTCAGGTCACGCAGGATAAGCTTCCGTCGAAAATAAACACTTTTATTCGCGAGACTTTCTTTTATTCGGTCACTTATCTTTACTTTTACATCGAGTTCCGAGTACTTATAATTTACACTATGTCCCCGGTGCGGAGGTCGCGGCGCGTTCGCGCTGACCCTTTGCAAATTTTAAACTGAAGCTTTCGCTCTTTTCTGCCCTCGATCGCCTTACATTTTTTTTTAAGATGGCGACCGCCCTTACCTTTCATTGGTGATAGCTCCTTCCAGAAATTTCTAAACACACCCCCATGAATGCACCGCACACGTATTATCCAATCACGAGACAGGGCGCATAACAGATGCAACCCCGTTTGAAAGAGACATCGCAATCATGCTTCCTCGCTTGCACGCTAGAGCGAGAAGCGAATACACTAGTTGTCTCTGTCTTACATTTAAACATTTTATAGACGTATTATTTGCCTAATTTAAAAGAAAAGAATCTACCCTAGTACGGGCATTAACCTAGTTGGGTAGTTTTTTAACACATAATTTTCGTAATACTTCCTCTTAAATAAAGCATTATTATTATTATTATTATTGTTATTACAGATTCTCGTCGCAAACGCCACCTTTCCCCAGTACATATTGTCTTAAACATAGGTTAGTTTCCGATCATTAGTAACAAGTTAATATTAATGTTAGATCGTTAATTAGGCTAATTAAATTGTCTCTCCTAGCGCTTTACTTTACATTAAACGAAATACTATATGCTATGCTTAAATTAATTAATCATGCAATTTTCTTTACATTTTAACCTATATTATTTCTAGGGTGAATTGTGGGATTTGGAGTATGTATGATTTTTTTTTGTAACGTCCACGGTTTTTATTTCGTAGTCTTTTGCCCGTCGCCTCGCCCGGGATTTATCGTTACCATGTGTTACTAAGGGGTCTTCTCACGATTTATTTTGAATGGGAACGGTGGTGGGTCGCCGAAGTTTCGCGTTTCAGGGTCGGCAGCTCGTTTATTTTATAGCCCCTTTCTGTCCTTTCCTTTGAGTTATCAGATATTTTTCAAGGAATCTCATATCCTCGGCGTCCGTGACTAATTATGTTTCCTACCCTTTGTAAGAGGGTCTCACTTTTTGGGAAGATTTATCGGCGTTGGCGTCCGCTCTCGTGCCTTTGGGCCTGCGCCCGCTGATCTGTCGGATATTCTGAACCATTTAGCATTACAATGATCAGTGGCGGCGCTAGGCGTCGGCGACGTCGGCGACCGCCGACGGCCTCGCACCTGAGGGGGCCTCGCAAAAGTTTTAAAAATTATTTAAAATTTATTTATTTATTCTTATTTATTTTCATATACTTGCGTGAGTAAAGTGAGTGAGTAGTACTTTAGGGGTATTATCCAGAATCCTCTGGCAACACTATGAAAGTTCGCGCGCGAGTCTCGGGACGGGAAATCCCCGTGTCGTATAAATATTTGCATTTTATTCTTCTGTGAGCGTAACTAACGTAAACAATCATTCATTCTGTGAATAGAAGTAGACTCGCATCCACAAAGTTTCTTTTTATTTGTTGTAAAGTCATTATCATTACCCCGGTGGCGTTCTAGTGGATAAAAGTGTTAATTTAGATTGTGATTTATTTCATATTTCTAAGGTAAGTCAAATAACGACTTTAACGAAATGATTTTATCGAAATCGATAGGTATATCTCTTTTATAAGTCGTAAATAAATACCATGTATTTCTCTGTACAAACTGAAATAAAAAAGTAGACAGTTACCTTGTTTTAAACCTGTGTAGTGTTTTTTTCACACCGGAGAACATAGAAAATTTTCACTTTTCGAGTATGTTTTTTTTTGTAGGCGTCCAAATTCTTAATAGGTAACTATATTATTTTCACCGAGTTCTCTTTTCCATACGTCTCGTGCGGTATTCTTTCAATACAAAATAATCTAGGTTCAATAAATTATATCAATTTTCCATAAAAAGTATTGTCGTATCTATAGGGTTGTTTATCATGGGGGGCTTGGGCATCTGCTACAAAAAATGACAGATCGGCAGATCTCGTTTCGTATTATTTAACTCTGAAGCTACTGAGCCTATTTTGAAAGCATCTAATAAAATAATTTTTCTAAGATTACATGACCCAGCCCCCGCTCTACAGATGCCTATGAGAAAAAGACCTTGCTAATAGTATAGAGAAAATTATTTTACAATTAGTAGCAATTATATATTTAACAAAATACACTTCTTAGCTTAATAAATTAGTGACTATAGAAAATAAAATATTCTGGATGATTATTAATGATCACACCTACTTCTTATAATCAGTATACATTGAGTTCAAGTTTAGTTTAAGTACTGTACTTACTAAACTTTAATAAAAAATATTTTCAGGTTATCATGACTGGAGGACCCACTAGAGACAGAGATGTAGGGAGGATATGGGAATCCGGTGCATCAAAAAGAAAAAGAAAAGCTGAAACGGTTATATCCAACCAAGCTCTGAGTTCCAGTATGATGAAATTTCTTAAGAAACCTTTAAGGACTACAAGTGTCACAGCTTCAGAGTCAGAGTCATCTGATGAAACTTTAGTTTCTGAACTAGCTTCAGAGTCAAATAAATCTTTTACTCAAATTTCTGATACAGCTTCTTTGCCATCAACATCGGGCGAATCTGCTGTGATCTAAATGTCTGAATCCAATGAAGAGTTAGAAATTGAGAGGATGTGTGACTCGGGAAATCAAGAGCAAGCAGTTAATTTAAAAGAGTCATTTATAGACTTAGATCCGGGGAAGTGGGTATTTCCAGTTATTGATTTGCAGCGTCATGACTTAATTTAAAACGGACCCAATCATCAAGATCTAGAGAAATCTGATGAAAGTTACCCAAAAGACGCAAATAAAAGACATTTTTCTAAATTTCATTTTACTCGAAAACTAAGTAACGGCGAAACGCAACATCGCAGATGGTTAGTTTACTCCATATTTCAAGATAAAGTTTATTGCTTTCCATGTAGACTTTTTTCATATTTGCAGACACAGATGGTAAAAGAAGGATGTTGTGACTGGATAGATTTGAATCGGATATTGCAAAGACATGAACAAAGTCAAGGACACATGGAGTGCATGATTAAATGGATGGAATTCTATAAGGGAATCAAACAGGGAAAAACAATAGATAAGGATAACGAAAGATTGATTAGGGAATCGCAAAAGTATTGGCATAATTTGTTTGAAAGAATGATTGACATAATAAACTATTTAGCCTCACACAATCTGGCATTTAGAGCTCATCGAGAATCTCTTAAATTGAACGATAGCAGAAACAGTGGTAATTTTATTGATTTATTTAAGTTGTTATCCAAATATGATCTGACACTACGGGAGCACATGCAACGTATTAATGAAAAGCAACTTACTCAACATTATCTGAGCCACGACGTCCAAAATGAATTAATTGCATTAATGTCTAAATCAGTTATTGACGAAATTATACACAGAGTTAAACAAGCAAAATACTACGCCTTCTTGCTCGATTGTACCAGGGATGTCAGCCGTGTTGAACAAATGTCAATAATATTAAGATTTTGCAATTCCTCAACTGGAGCAATAGAGGAACATTTTGTTGGGTTTATTGCCGTCGCAGAAACAACAGGAGAGTATTTAACTAATTCAATATTACAAGAACTGGAAAGAAATGGTCTAGATATCCAAAACTGTCGAGGACAGGGATATGATAACGGCGCCAATATGGTGGGTATTAATAAAGGTGTCAGAACAAGAATACTCAATATAAATCCAAGAGCATTCTTCGCGCCGTGCGGATGCCACAGTTGGAATTTGCTTTTGATTGATGCAGCTAACTCTTCTACAACAGCCAAAACATTTTTCGGCTTCATCAATAAAATGTATGTGCTCTTTTCAAAGTCAAGTAAGCGTTGGGATGTTGTAAAAACTAAATTAAAATTGACATTAAAACCTCTGTCTGAAACACGATAGGAGAGTAGAATCGGAGCAGTAAAAGCAATATTTTTGCAATTTGATGATGTTATCGAATGCGTGAATGACCTGAAAAATAAAAGTGATGATTCTGAAACTCTAAGCGACTGTGAAGCAGTCTTGAACTAAATGTTAACTTTTGAGTTTATTGTTGCAATACACGTGTGGTATGAGGTTTTACTACGTGTGAACAATATAAGTAAACTATGGCAATAGGTTCAAGTCAACTTGAAAGTCGCTATCGATACTTTACGTTCATTTTGTAGCTGGATTCAAGAATTCCGTAATACAGGATTTGACAATAGTGTTGCACAAGCTCGATTGTTTGTGGAGAAAAGTACTTTCGAAATTCAGTGTCAATTTAAAGAAAAAAGAACAGCCAGGAAAAAACGAATGTTCGATTATGAACATACTGATGAACCTATTCAATCTTTTGAAATGCATTACAGAGTTAACTTTTTTAACACAATGATAGATGCTGTTATATTCGACACCGAATGTCGATTTAAAGCGCTCAATTAATATTTTGAACAATTTGGTTTTATTTATGATATCAGTTATTTGAAATCGATATCAAAAGAGGACCTTCTCAAGCATTGTAATGATTTAGGTACAATACTGCGGGAAGGCGACGGCGAAAACAGTGACATAGGTACAGCCTTTCGAGCTATATGAAGAGCTACAGCTTTTAAAAGCGAATTCACTTGACTCTGTCAACGACGCGAAACAACTCATTTAGTACATTTTAGAAAAAAATTTGGAAGAAATATATCCAAATGTTTACATAGCAATTAGAATCATGCTCACAGTTCCCGTCAGTACAGCTTCCGCTGAGAGAAGCTTCTCAAAGTTAAAATTGATTAAGACCTACTTGAGAAGCACGATGACCCAAGAGAGACTATCTGCGTTATCAATTCTATCAATTGAAGCTGAAATAGCGGCTAGTATTAGCTAAGACATAAACCTGAAAAAGTTCAGTGAGGCCAAAAGCCGAAAAGTTCGTCTATTTTAATTTCTATTTGTGTAATTTTTACACCCTTGTGCAAATTAATGTGGACAAAGCATATTTTTCATACTGGTACAGATTTTGCTTCACGTTTCGTTATGTCAACAATATTAGCAGCTGTCAACGTCACATTAGTGTCAGGTAACCTTAATCAATCACACAGGTGTGTTGTTGCATGAGTAGTTTTAAAATTTTTGAGTGTTTCGACTTTTTGGCGATACGTCTGAGATTTTTTACTTTTTCTTTAGTTTTCAGTGACAGTTTGGGTGTATATGAGTAATGTATATTTCAATAGAAGTTCGTTCTAAGGTTATTACACTATCTAAACATACTGAAAAGACTCAAAGGAAGATTGTAGAAGAGTGCGGCATTTCTAAAAGTGCATTTAACAAACTGATCAAACTCAATCGAGAAACTGACTCAATTTCACCACGAAGAGAGGGAAAATGTGTCCGAGGAAGAAAAACCACCAAGAAAAATGATATGTGTTTGTTGAGGAACAGTAAAATAAACCCCACAAAGACCAGCGAAGACTTACAGAGAGAGCTAGCTGTTACTGGGACAAGTGTACATGCTTCGACAGTACGGCGTCGTCTGCTAGAAGTTGGGCGAAAGGCTCGAGAAGCAACTCTTAACTGCTGTGATGAAGAAGAAAAGGATGGTTTAGGCACAGAAATATAAAGGGTGGACCCAAGATGACTGGAAAAGGGTGTTGTTTTCAGATGAAAGCCATTTCTTTGTCCAGGGCATGCGTCATCAGTTTGTTCGCCGGACCGATGGTGAATCAGTTTCATTAGCTCACATTCAGCAATCAGTCAATCATCCGTGAAGCAAATGTTTTGGAGCTGTTTCTCCTTTAATGGTACAGGACCATTGGTACCCATCATAGGGATGATGAATAGTGAAAAATACATAAAGGTTTTGCAAGATAGAATGGTCCCTGAGCTCTCAAAAATAAATTTGGAAACCCCCATTTTCCAACAAGACCTGGCACCTTGCCATTCATCGATGATTGTAAAAAAAATCTTCACTGGCAATGGGATAAACGTTTTTGATTAACCTGGCAACTCATTAGACCTCAATCCAACTGAGAATTTGTGGTCTATCTGCAAGATAAGGCTCAGAAAGATGGACTTCACAACGAAAACCAACTTTTTAAGTGTGGCATCAACAGATTTAAGTGTGGCATCAGGATCCAAAAATTCAAAACAACTGCAAATCGCTGGTATAATCAATTCCGAAATGCATTAATATGGTGCTGTAAGCCAAGGGTGGACATATCAAATATTAATTTTATGACTTTGTATCTGATTGTATTTTTTGTAAAAATAAAATACATTTTTAAAGAAAAAATGTTTTGTCCACGTTAATTTGCACAAGGGTGTACCATCATTTGATTAGCAATAAAACTCGTTTACTCATACATTAGTTTCACTATAATTTGGCTCATGTAATCTAACGTTATCTTTTGACTGGGAAATAAAAAAGGCCTCGCGAACCTAATTTCGCCGACGTCCAAGTGTGGTCTAGCGCCGCCACTGACAATGATCTAACCTAGTAGTATTTCTTTGTTTTTTCGATTTCTAAGAAAGGTACCTATACTGCAATAATTCCAAATATTATGATCTCGCAAATGCCGTCACCCGGAACGGCTTCACTGCTCACCCTCATGCGGTGAAAGTTGGCGCTCATGACCTGCCAGCCAAATCTGTTTCACCTCTTCAAAATATCATTAACAGAAGCCATATCATTAACAGAAGACTCAAAAGAAGCACTGAATCAAACGGACCTAAGAATCTACACAGATGGATCAAAAACCAACAAAGGTACAGGATGTGGTGTCTTCTCGGAAGACCTAAACATACACATCTTCAAACCACTCGGAGCACACAACACAGTTTTCCAAGCAGAATGTATGGGAATAATAGAAGCTTGCAACGCAGTGAAACAGCGGCAGCTAAAACACGAAAACATATGTATTCTATCGGACAGCAGGTCAGTGCTACAGGCACTGGGAAGCGATAGATTTACATCTGGGCTCGTATACGAATGCCACCAAAGCCTCCTCGAGGTATGCGGAAAAGGCAATAAGGTGACACTGAAATGGATCAAGGGACACAGTAACTCAAGAGGAAACGATGCTGCGGATGAACTAGCCCGTAAGGGCTCAGACACACCGGCATACGGACCCGAACCTATCGTGCCCCTACCCTACTCGCACATAAACAACCAACTTGACAACCACTACAAACAACTACATCAAACACACTGGAAAGAGATAGACACCTGCAGACAAACCAAAGAAATAGTAGTGGAATACAACCACAAACTTACCAAAACACTTCTAAGGACAAAAAGGCCCCAACTACGCAAACTAGTGGGACTGATAACAGGACACAACACACTAAACAAACACCTCTTCAACATGGGCGGAACGAATAGCCCTATGTGCAGAGCATGCATGGAGGCGGAAGAAACCACAAAACACATTCTGCTAGATTGTAAACAGGTAGAAGTATACAGGACAAAACACCTTGGGACTCCAGGCACCCTGCGCGAGGCAGCAGGAAACCTGAAAGCCCTGCTGGCTTTCGTCGAGGAGCTGGGGTGGGTGGAATAGCGCTACCCCCGTTACACGCAAAATAGGCACACTGGATGTCGACTTGCGGAGGAACGCCCAGTACAACTAACTAACTAACTAACTACCTCTTCAAAAATCTTGGTCTTTCCAGAAAAATAATCAACTCTTTCCTAGAAAAATTATCTAAAACCGCGATTTTCGCATCTCAAATTCTATGGCTTCGAAAGGGGGAGTGAATGGGTGGTAAGGTGAACGCTCACATGTGGGACAGCTGTCCTAAACCTACCACAGCCGGTCGTTAGTCCGGAATCCACCACTCACCCCCCAGAAGTGTAAAAAAAAAGTTTTATGATGACTGGTCAGTGAATTCCATGGCAGCTCCTTTTGTATATAATTTTATTTATTTGCTGACCTAGGGGCCATAATTGACTATCCCTAGTTTGAGCATTCTTTGTTAATTCGGCAATGCCCAGTGAAGAATACTTACTGTCTTCCTCAAGTTATCCCTGGAAACTTCAGGAAGTAGCTTACTATTCTGGTTTTGGGTTCTCTAATGACATTTTTTGCTTACATCAGATTTGTTTCTCTACACTTGTGCTTTATCCACTCTTTGATTCTGATATAAAAGGGTTTTTGTGTACCCAGGCTTAGACTTACAGTTAGGCAGCATAATTGCTGATATGTCTGAATTTAATACTGAGTGTAAATACAATATTGTTAAAAGGTAAGTCTAGTATATTTTTACGCGACTGCCAAACAAAGGAGTGTAATGTGTTCAGGGTTCATCTATGTATGTTTTCCATTTATTTATTCCACCATAACTTCTAAACGCACTTATTATTATTATTATATATTTAACAGGCAGGCAGCTTAACCCTCCTAGCCGTGAGATTTTGCAAGCGCGTGTCTTTGAAAGACTATGTATAATTATGGAAATTTTAGATGTATTATGGCGGTCGACCAAAATATTAATTTCTCCCAAACCGTTGTTGCAATAATTAAAATAAAAATGTCATTTTGTTCCCGATGAAATTTGATATTAGAATATTACAAATTAATTTTTGAAAACACTAAATATATTTTTTTATTCACAATCAAATTTTACACCGATAGGATTTTCACCGATAGTCTGAGTCCGATCGGTCTTTTTGTTTGTTTGTTTGTTTATACTCTTTATTGTGAAAATGTCACAATGGGCGGGTTTATTGTCAATGACAATCTCTTACAACCAACCCTACTATGACGTGTTATGTGTATGTGTGCTTGTAATATGTCGTAAGTGTGTGTCTTGTTATTGCATTCGATCGACAGAGTTGAAAATGCGATTCCGTTAATTTGATCCCAACGGAAAACCCAACGAGGCGCAACTGTGCTTTTACGTTTAAGTCCGATCGGTCCCTCTGAGGCTCGAAGGGTTAAGCTGATGCGCCTGAGTCCGTGCTTGCATTGCAACTTTTGTGAATAAGTCCAGTTTATTTTTAAAGTCATTGACACTTTTGGCATTGATCACTTCACTTGGGAGAGAATTCCATTCGTTAACCACTCTACTGCTGAGGAAATGTTTTTTGGGATTTGAATGGAATGATTCACGCTGGAGTTTCAGAAGATGCCCACGCAGATGTATGTTGGTGTTCATGGTGTAGATAGTCTGCAACCCAGGAACGTTATACGATGCAGTCAGGATGTTATATGTCTCGATTCAGTCACCGAGAGCCGACAATCTTTTCTCGTATGTTAGATGCTTCAAGTTAAAAGGCAATTTAGTCGCTCTTCGCTGGACCTTCTCTAGAAGATCGATATCCTTCCTAAAGTATGGATTCCAGATCTGATAGGCGTGTTCCAAAATGGGTCTTACAAATGACTTATAAATTTTCAGCATCAGTTCCTCTGTGATGTGGTAAAAAGCTTTGCTCACACCCTGTCCCTGCAATGTCCTGTCGCTGAAGATTGCGTCTAATACACTCAAACTAGTCGTTATGCCTTCCTTCAGATCCGCGATGAATAAGGAACACTTGAAGGTGTCGACTGTAACCTGTCGTGCAAACCAGGATTACCCCAGGAAGTTTTAACGATAGTGATCGTTCTGTCTCCCATGAGGTGAACGTAGAAGACTTGGGACGAAACAGTCCACTGTCAAGCTACGCCAACTTGCTCGTAAGAAGCCAACGCCTCACCGGAAGACACCAGGAATGTGCACCCAGCGGGCTGACCTCGCGCCCAGCTTCGGCCAGATTTCTCCGGTCTCCTGACAGGTTACGGGTTTGAGGTCGCTTGCGCGTTTTCTCCCTTATATTAGCGGTGATTCGGTATTAACTGAATTTATCGCGGATCATGGCATCTATTGCCCAGGTGATCGACAACCACCCCCGCTCTATAGGAAGCAAAGCCGGTTCCAGACTCCCCTGGTTATCAGTCGGAATGCACAGTCATGGCTGACGCCGCATGGTGCGCAAACCATCCAGGTGCACCCGTAGTACGATTTCTAAGGGAAACCGGCCCGCAGGCACAGAGTCCTACCCGGGCTCGCATTTATTCTGGGAGACTACCGGATGGGTGTTGACTTGTTAGTTGGGCCGACATTAATACATGGGTCATAATGACCCAACTGCACAGGGTCCATTAACTCCCGAATAAGTTAAACAGCATAGGGTCCAACACTGATGATCCTTGCACAACTCCAGACCACATTAAATTAGTTTAAGAGTATGTCAGTATTTTAAATGTGCAGCCACTCGCAAGTGACAATGTGGACTGTGGGCAACCATCAGCTTTGATTGGAATGTGTGTTTCGTTTGATTTGCAGGTAGTGGGGTGTTGGAGATGTCCCGCGAGCGCCTGAAGTCCCCGCGGTGGCTTTGCGAGAATGAGTTTTGACTCTATGTTCGTGCCGCTTAATATGGGCCGCTGTGACTCTGGTGCAGTAGAATTGGATACGCACGTGAGCAGCGGCGAAGCGCACATCGCCTTCGACCACATCTACGCGCGAAGCGCCGAGCATCACAGCCAGCCGGCCCCAGCCGCCGACACTCTCACCAATGGCCTACCGCCTCCAAACAATGACTCCGCAACCGCCCTAGACGACTCCCACCAACAGGTAAACATTCAGTCTATTAGGTCTCATTATATATGGTGTTAGATTGCTCAACTTCATAATACGTTTCGGCAACCCTTTCTCGCCAGCGACGTGCAAGTAATGCAGATAGCATTGAAAATAATAGACACAACATACCTGGAAAGAGTTCACAGAAGAGAAACGAAGTTGGTGCTATCGCTGAGGAACAAACCATACGAAGTACGACTGAAAGAACTTTCTCCCTGTCAACATTAGAGAAACGTAGACAGCAAGGAGGTCTAATAGAAACTTACATAATGCTTCACGGTTATTATAGCGTGCCTAACCTAGAGAACATGTATACCATGAACACCAACAAGCAACTGTGTGGACACTCGTTGAAGCTGAATAAAGCGATTGCAGCATCGTGACATATCGTGACAACACTTTTCGACAAATCGTGTAGTGGATGCTTGAAATTCATTGCCAGAGGAAATGATCAGTGCTATCTCTGTCAATAGCTTTAAAAACAAACTAAACATTTTTCTTAGTATAAAATAGTCACAAGGTTAAAAACAAGTGCATGTTATATACACGCATCAGCCTTAAGGGGATAATACAGCCCTAAATTTTAGGCGTTTTTCCGAGAAGAATAAAATAAAATGGAAACATTTTTACAATCTTTTTTTTTACAAAATGTTTATTGACGTTTCAAGAATACAAAAAAAAAAAACAAAGAGTTAAAGGCTAGTGAAGTGGGGGATAAAAAAAGAAGGTGCGTCCTGGTCGACATGATTACAACCCTTGTAGTGTTATGAAACAAAAAAAAAATAAAAAACCTAATTAGTAAGGACGTTGCTATTGCCCATACCTTGGAAAGAAATGTATTCTTTTTTTCCGCAAATGGTGGCAATTTAAAAAAAAATCTTTTTGCCCCCTTTTTTTTTTCTCTCTTCCAATTTTGAAAAAAATGGTATTTTTTCAAAATTTGTTGTCCCGGATATAGAGGGATAAGCAAAGCTGATTTTCACCAAATTCCAAATAAATCGTTAAAGTTGAACTTGAGATATCATGTCAACCAGTTCGAAAAAAGTAGTTGCAAGAAAAAAGCATTTAAATTTTCGGGAGCTTACCTCAGAATGCCTTTCAGCATACACTTTTATTTAAATGCCTTTCAGCATACACTTCCAGACCCCAGTAACCTCGCTCGTTGGAGCTATGCCGAGGATAGTTCATGTCCCCTTTGTAGCAACACCCCTTGCACAGCTAGATATATTCTAACTGGCTGCAAGGTGGCCTTGGATCAAGGACGGTATACTTATCGCCACAACAAAGTCCTTGCTGTTATTCGCGAGGTACTTAGCCTCTCAGTGGCTCGTGCCAACAAGGGTTCCACAGTATCCTCCAAACCCCCAATACAGTTTGTGCGGGTTGGCTCTAAAGGCAAAAAACATCTCACTGCAAAACCTTTCTCAATAATCGAGAAAGTTTCAGATTGGATTATGGAGGTCGATTTGGTCTCTAAGCAGTATAAATTCCCTGAAAGTGGATGCACAGCCCTGCGTCCAGATATAACTCTTTACTCTCTATCTCGGAAGATGGTCCTTATCGTAGAATTAACTGTTCCATGGGAATCAAATATCCCGAAAGACCACGAGTACAAATTAAATAAATACCATAATCTCGCAAATGCCGTCACCCGGAACGGCTTCACTGTTCACCTTCACGCGGTGGAAGTTGGCGCTCGTAGCCTGCCAGCTAAATCTCTGTTTCACCTTTTTAAAGATCTTGGTCTCTCCAGGAAAATAATCAACTCCTTTCTAGAAAAATTATCTAAAACTGCAGTTTGCGCATCTCAAATTCTATGGCTTCGAAGGGGGAGTGAATTGGTGGTAAGGTGAACGCTCACATGTGGCAAGACAGCTGTCCTAAACCTACCACAGTCGGTCGTTAGTCCGGAATCCACCATTCACCTCCCAGAAGTGTAATAATTATATATGATGGGCCCGATTTCGGTCGGTGAATTCCATGGCAGCTCTGTTTGTATTTTATTTTATTTTATTTAATTCTTACATTTGGTTTTACTTCAAAATTTACATTTTCTGAAGTTTTTACAGCTCTTCATAATCATTTTTACAGATAATCATGAAGTCGGAGATTACATTATAGTACAAAAGTCTATTGATCGATTTGTTCCGGCACGATCGGTTTTTCTGCCACGTCACAAAAGTCGCTATAACTCCGAAAATAATTCAAATTTTGAAAAATCCTTTCGAGGACTTATTTTGGGGACTTATGGACCTATTCGACCTGGGGACTTATGGACCTATTCGACTTAGGACCTATTCGAGGACTTATGCAGGGAAGAAGGATGCAAAGGAAAAAAAAACAATTATTTCAAATGTCTAGACCAGGATACCCTCTTAACCCGACCAATCGCGAAATAAACATTTAGCCTGAGGGTTTTGCGCGCGCTAGTTTCGCGCGAAAATCGGCGTGAGTCGACGGCCTTGAGAAAAACGATCATAACTTGTAAACCACTATACGGATTAAAAAAAGATAAAGAGAAAAATGATCGCATTGAAATTTGACATATAAAACATTATAACCTTATCTCGTAAAACAATTAAGATAATAATGAATAAATATTACAAAGTTGGCGAACTGAAAAAAATCGCATATAAAATCTTTGCTATGTTTTTATCACAATTTACGGAAAATATGCAAAAATTGTAAATAGAGTTATGTTCTTTATTAAATGCTTTACCAAAACTGTTATTTTGTTTTACTTATTTGCATACAAAAATATTTAGTAATTCAGCCAAGAAAAATTTGATGTATTCTCGTAAAAAAAAAAAAAAATATTTTATATTTCTGACTATTTAGGGTACTTTTTTATATGAATTTCTTTCAAAATAACTTTACCACTACATCTCACTTCTTAAAAAATCAAATTAGAACTTTCAGCTTTGTCTGATATTACAGAAAAATCTAAAATTTTGAGAGTTAGCATCCGCAACTTAATAATAAACTTTGAATGCTCATAATATAAAATTGGTTCGATTTTTTCAAATATATTGTCTCATTATATACTTATTATATGTCGAATAACTAATTATAATACTCCAAAGAGTCACATTTCATAGAAAAAGAATAGAAAATCGCGCTCAAAATATTGTAATACTTTCATACTACTTGTCAAAACAAACTCCATAATGCGACGGCATTTTATGAAACTACTCGTAATGAAAAAAATACGGCTTATTATATAATTACTTACGAAGTAAATGAAAGAATAACTATTTGATTAGCGAATTGAAACAATATTACATCATATTACGCGATATTTCGGGAGTTTTCATAAAAATAACGGAACAAATTGCGACTACGTAATCTGACATATGTTTTGGCCGAAGCAATTTGCTAAAAAATACACGAAAAACAGCAAATGGACAATCTCAAACGACAAATTCTCATTCCTAAACCATTTTAAAATGCAAATTACTCACGTTTTTGAAGTATTTCGAACAATAACACGCACTAAAACACATTTTAATGTCAC
The DNA here is from genome assembly GCA_944548615.1 of Micropterix aruncella. Taxonomy (NCBI): domain Eukaryota; kingdom Metazoa; phylum Arthropoda; class Insecta; order Lepidoptera; family Micropterigidae; genus Micropterix; species Micropterix aruncella. Next base: position 20,488,906 of record OX155975.1, on the reverse strand, counting down.
TACACTGCGTCACAAAGCGGAGGCACATAATTGCAAGCGCTCGACGACGAACGCGGCAACTACTGAGCTATATTAAATGAAAAACAAGACCGAGCGTTCATCGAACGATAAATACGAATGGAGATGGGCATTAAGCCGTTATGTAATGTTCTCGGAAGCAAAAATAACCGTTTTTGGAGTTTTAATGAATTTTTTCGCAAACGGTGAGTGTTTCAGCCATTAATGGTCGATATACATTCCAACGTAGTTAGGCTTGCAACCAATAATGGTCGATATACATCTTAGGGGTTAAGCTGCTAGTGTATAATATAACAATAATAATAATAACATTGCATTTGAATACGCACTTGTTTTTATAGTAAATATGCGTGACAAAAGTCTTTCTGAATCGGTGAAATCTTTAGTGCGATTGGACATCGGTGCGTTTTCCATTCATTTCGTATCAGACTAAGCCACAAAGAAGTGTGTCCGGGCTCAGCTAGTAATTTATTAAATTGCTCATGTGAAGAATCACCGAATCGTATGAAAAATTGATGGATGCGGTCTTCATACGGCTTTAGTAGTCGGCGTTCTGTAATCGATTTCCTTTATTTTTTCCTAGACTGTACAACATCTCCAACGGGAGAACCGCCTGCTCAAAGAGTTCATCCTGCTGAACCTGGATATGATACAGCAGCAGAGCGTCGCCCTGACTAACAAGCAACGCTCCACGACATTGCTGCAGAAGCAGTATTACGACTTGAAGGTGAAGTTGATGACCGTGGAGGACCAGCAGCTGTGCCAGCACTGCAGCCAACCGCTGAAGCGGCGCGGGCCGGCGCAGCGCCCCTGCGAGGGCGAGCTGCCCAACGGGCGCAGCGAGCCCCCGGAGCCCGTCCCGGAGCGCGACTACCGCCCCAACCGCCGCCGCGACTCCCACAACCCCGCCAAGGAGAACAACCCGCGATACGCGCACCAGAACACGCACAACGACGACGGCTTCTCGGAGCGCAGCTTTAAGGTACTATTTCAGTTCGGTCTTTAATAGAAAATGCTAAATTCCCCAAAAGTATCGGATGCACAACCCTCCGTCCAGATATAACTCTACTCTCTATCTCGGAAGGTGGCTCTTATTGTAGAATTAACTGGTCCATTAGAATCAAATATCCCAAAAGACCAAAATTAAATAAATACCATGATCTCGCAAATGCCGTCACCCGGAACGGCTTCACTGTTCACCTTCATGCGGTGGAAGTTGGCGCTCGTGGCCTGCCAGCTAAATCTCTGTTTCACCTCTTTAAAAATCTTGGTCTTTCCAGCAAAATAATCAACTCTTTCCTAGAAAAATTATCTAAATCCACAATTTGCGCATCTCAAATTCTATAGCTTCAAAGTGGGAGTGAATAAGTGGTAAGGTGAACGCTCACATGTGGCAAAACAGCTGTCCTAAACCTACCACAGCTGGTCGTTAGTCTGGAATCCACTGCTCACCCCCAGAAGTGTACCTATATAAATAGTATTATGATGTATGAAAATAGTATTATGATGGGCCTGACTCCGCTCGGTAAATTCCATGGCAGCTCCGTTTGTATTTTATTTTATTTATTGCTTACGTGTATGCGCTTTCATCGTACGGAGTTAAATTATGGGGTCGAGCAGTAGACCGCAATCGCATACTCGTGCAATTTAAGCAATACTCTAACGTTGGATTGTTCCTTCCTATGCGAAGCACGGTACGCTTGTCCTTATTAAAGGCGATGAGCCACGTTTTTAATCGCATGGAGTTTCGGAATACGTCATCGCATACAGGAATGCCGAGAGCAACGTCGGGCCCCGGGGTCGATAAGTTTCGAGGTGCCCTTTCTCGATTCTCTTTGATTTTTTTTAAAACGCATCATTCTAAAGCATGCGTTTAAGAGTCCCTATCAATTTTGTCGCACGTTCAGGGTAGGTATTTCCAGAGCAGTGCACGTGTCAGCATTCGATCTATCGCAGACAAACATTAAGATAAGGCACAGCGGCAACAAACAATCTTGATCCGCAACCGATGATCAGCACTCGAGTAGTATGTAACATTAGTAAAAATTATGTTGTATAACATCTTAACGCTATTATGTGTGACCCAATAAATTGTTACCTAATAACAAAATATAGTATTCAAGTTTTCCAGCAAGTGGAGCCTCCACAGCCAGAGTTAGCTGAATTACGGCAGGTAGAGGCCGCGTAAGCGACTTCGTTCCCATTACCAGTCGAGAGGAGGTCGTATCCTGAAGGTTAAATCTTAAATTCTGAACGGAGATATCCTAGCAAAACCGGTAGCCAGGGGCCGAGGTAGCCTCACTGGGTTTTCTCCCTAGTACCGAGTTCAGGGACTTAGTACTGTAGCACCCCCTCCTCCTCCCGTCCTGCACAACATTGTCACGATAGTTTGTAGTCATCTTCTACGGCGTATAAACAGAGCCTCCTGCAATAAACCCGCATTCCGAAGGGTTAAAGCCGTCACTCGCATACAATAGTAATATAATGTTGATTTTCAGGTGAATCGAAAGTCCCGTCCGGTGCACACTTACGGCAAAACGAAGAACCACCCGTCGTACTTCCTGTCGGACAATGAGTTCGCGCAGCGCTCGTCGCCCTCGGAAAGCGAGGAGCCCCCCGCGCGCTTCCCCGCCTTCCGCCGCCGCAAGCGGCCCTCGGACTGCGACGGCCAGAGCCGCCTGAGCCTGCAGTCGCACGACCTGCTGGTGTCGCCCGAGCGCAACGACTCGTCCGACGACCCCGAGATGGCCCGCATCATGAACTGGAACGCCGAGTACTCGGTGAAGCGGCGCAAGGCGGGCGACTGCGCCTACGACATCCTCGACATGGTGCCCGAGCAGCGCTACTGCGAGCTGCAGATCGACGAGACTCCGCTCGAGGACGCCCAAGCTGACCATAATTTAGCGGTGAGAAACCTGACCTTATGAGCGCATTCGATTTCCTCTTCTATTAGGACTAGTCGCTTCGCCGGTTCTTTCTCTTATTATTTATTACAGGGTTTTTGGAGTTTACTCCTTAAGAATCGATTTCATTTAAAGCTCCCGTTGTGAGAATTGGATAGATAGTAAAATTGAACGATAACAAAAGCATTACGTTTAATGTCAGTAAAGTCGAAAATTGAAAGAGTGCAACGATACCCAACAGGACCATAAATTCGATGAAATTTCCCAGCTTCTGAGCTAACCCATACTCACCATACATTTGTCGAATGATGAAATGAGACTATCTCAGATGTAATCTCCCGATTACAATCTGAGAGAATCACACTCCAGTCGCGCGTCGGAGCCGACACTTATTTTTCAAAAATATTTACCAAAAATGCTTAATTTTGCAGTTTTATACCAGGGAGGAATGAATGACTGATTGATTGAAGGTGATTGGTTGATAATGATTGATGATGATTGATTGATAATGATGATTGATAATGATTGATTGATTGATGATGATGGATTGATAATAATTGATTGATGATGATGATTGATTCTTAATGATTGATGGTGATGGTGATTGATTGGTAATGATTGATGATGATGATGATTGATTGATTGTTAATGATTGATGGTGATGATGATGATTGATTGTTAATGATTTATGATGATGATGATTGATGATCATGATTGATTGTTAATGATTTATGATGATGATGATTGATGATCATGATTGACTGTTAATGATTGATGATGATGATTGATTGTTAATGATTGATTGATGATGATGGATTGATAATAATTGATCGATGATGATGATTGATTGTTAATGATTGATTGATGATGATGATTGATTGTTAATGATTGATTGATTGATGATGATGGATTGATAATAATTGATCGATGATGATGATGATGATGATGATTGATTGTTAACGATTGATTGATGATGATGATTGATTGTTAATGATTGATTGGTGATGATTGATTGGTGATGATTGATTGTTAATGATTGATTGTTAATGATTGATTGGTGATGATTGATTGTTAATGATTGATTGTTAATGATTGATTGATGATGATGATGATTGATTGATGATGATGATTGATTGATGGTGACTGATAAATGATGATTTATTGATGATGATTAATGAAGATTGATGATAATTTATGTTAAATGATGATTGATTGATGATAATTCATTGATGATGATCGATTAATGTTTGATGAGGATTGATTAATGATAATTGATGGATGGTTGATTATTAATTGAATTTTAACAGTGAAAAAAATGTTCATGGACAAGAGGGCTAACATAACAAAAATCAATCTTTTTCCGCCGCCATGATGCAAGTCGAACGACAGATGGAAATGGGCCAATGGCCTCGTCCATACAAAAAAAACAAGTATCTCGAAGATGAAAATAAATTCTGTAAAATCATAATCATATTCTGTAAAATCATAATAAATTGATTATATTTTATGTCTCGTTTTATTATTTTTTTAATATTTACGAATGACTTTGTGCCTAGTATTTTTTGTGGGTATTCTACATTACTGAAATTCTTTTAAATGAATTCTTCGTCGGTAATATGGTATCCTTACAATACGGTCCCGACGAAGAGGATAGTTTTTTATGACTTAAGATTGCCATAAGTCTGGGGAATATCTGCGCGCACCGGTGCGCTCAGATCGCCGCCCGGAGCGATAAATAATGTGTCATCGTGGAACAATGTAATAATTGAACGGTAATAGAATTGCGTATTGATACAATTTCCCCAGGATAAGAAGATCCGCATAGAGATCCGCAAGAGCTACACGCGCGACTCGTCGCGCCGCAGCAGCTGGTCGGGCGCGCATGCGCTGGAGCGGCAGCGCGCCAAGAGCTGCAGCACCTCGCCCTTCTCCAACGCCACCAAGGGCAAGCGCATCGCCGAGGTGGACCGCTTCAAGGAGGCCTGGGAGGAGCGCGAGGAGGGCCGCCAGTCCGGCAACGAGGAGGCCGTCCGGGTGAGAAATCCTCTTTTACTAGCGGACGGAAACTGACATATTACTATTATTACACACCACCAGCCTTATTAATTACATTTTACTACTCTGCAGATAATCCTCGCATTATTATTTAGATTTTACTACTCCGCAGATAATCTTCCCCTTATTAATTAGATTTTACTACTCTGCATATAATCCTCGCCTTATTAATTAGATTTTTCTATTCCGCAGAAATAATTAGATATTACTACTCCGCAGATAATCCTCCGCCTAATAATTAGATTTTACTACTCCGCAGATAATCCTCGCCTTAATAATTAGATTTTTCTATTACGCAGATAATCTTCTCCCTTTTAATTAGACTTTACTACTCCGCAGATAATCCTCGCCCTTATAACCGCAAAATACTAATTTCCGTGTTTGGAAGAAACACGGTAGAAACTACCAAAACCCAAAAGAATCAAAGTAAAAGGACGCCACCTCCTTTTAAAGAAAAAGAAGGAAACTAATTATATTTAAAAAAAAAGATACCCGAAAGAAATTTTGAAAAAGAAAAAAATTAACCTCAAAAAAACTATCTCAGAGAGTGGGCGAAATATTAATGAGCATTGGGTTTGGCCCTCAGAAAACCCTTTTCCCCAGACACACAAAAGACTACAGCACAAAAAGAAACACGAGAGTATGTAAAGTATCCGTGTTTATTCGCCCGCAGGCACCCTTCTTCAAATTCCGCTTATCGGCGTGTCACATGTGCTCATCCAAATAAAAATAACAGAATTCCAGAAATGAATGTAAATTCCTTGACGTGGAGGCAAGTCCCATCACATTCAGCGACGATTTCGTCACTTATATAGCAGCAGTAATTATACAAAAAACCAGAGGTGGACATTTTCGCGCGTAAAATCGACGCGAGTCGACGACCTTGATACAAACGACCATAACTTGTAAACCACTATACGGATCATAAAAAAATTACAGTAAAATGATCGCATTGAAATTTGACATATAAAAAATTATAACCCGGAAATTGGGGGAGTCGGCCGTTGGTCTTGCAAGGGATGTTAGGGAGTTACCGGGTTAATTAGATTTTACTACTCCGCAGATAATCCTCGCCTTATAAATTAGATTTTACTACTCTGCAGATAATTCTCGCCTTATAAATTAGATTTTACTACTCCGCAGATAATCCTCGCCATATTAATTAAATTTTACTACTCTGCAGATAATCCTAACCCTAATATTTAGATTTTACTAGTCCGCAAACTTTATGTTGATCACAGTACAGCTTTTAATTAATGTGGTTTTCGCTATTGTTTTTATAAAATCTTTCTACAGGCTGAGTTTTTAATTAGTGACATACTTGTAGTGGGTTAATTAAATTAATACAATGAAGTAAGCAACTTCTAATACAATTTTTAGGAAACAAACAAAAAAAAATATATTTTTTTTGTCAACTTTGTAAATAATATCTATTAAAGAGAAGTTTGTTGAGAAGCGTTCAGTGCGCTGCGCCATCTAGTGGTAGGTAAAATATCGCCAATAAGTAATATTAGCGATATAGCTTATAGCTTTTTATAGTATTTAAAAAAAACAAACTTTCAGTTTTTTTTTGTTTTTTCCAAAAATTGTTTTTGAAAGTTGATTTGTTCATCGTGCATATTCCCCCTCTACTCTCCCTCTCTCTATTAAGAACTATATGGGATGCTTAGAGTTGCCGCTGCGAAAGGGAAAACAGTCTAAGGAGGGTTCGCATATTATGCGAACAAAACTCCTATTAGGAGTTTTTTTTTTACCAAATAGGTGGTTTCCATTTAAAAAAGGTCGAACTGCGCCGGATCAACTGCACTTTGCTAGGATTAAAGAAATGTTGTATTTTATGATCAGGTGGTGACCCGACGGCGTCGAACGCGCAGTCTTTGCACTCCGCCGCCGGTGCCGAAGCCCGCTCTGCGGCCGGCGAAAGCCAAGGCCAAACGGCGGCGCAGGAAGAGCCGCAAGGCGGCGCCCCCGGGCCCCTTCCAGCCCATGGCCGTGGCCCACCCGCTCTACACGCCGCAGGGCGAGCCGGGCGCCTCCTGGTTCTTCGGCCCGCCGGGCGACCCCTCGGACCCGGCCGAGAGCGCGCCGCCCGCCCGGGAGGAGCGCGGGGAGCCGGCCGTGGCCATCCCCAAGTGGCGCGTCAACGAGCTGGCCGCGCTGTCGGGCGACGACGGGGCGGAGGAGCTGGACGACCGCGCCTTCTCCAAGCGCCACCACAAGCACGAGATGGAGGAGAAGCGCGTGAAGAAGTACGACATCCGCATGGCGCGCGAGCAGCGGCGGCTCGACAAGCTCAAGAAGCGGCAGCGCGACGGCGACGAGCCCAGCGGCGGCGACGCGCGCTCCTCCTACCTGCCGCGCCCGCAGCTCGACGCGCTCTTCCTGCAGCTGACGGACGATCTGCCCGTCAACGCGTTCGGCGAGAACGTCGCCGACTTGCCCGTCCGACAGTTCGACTTGCCCTGGAGGAAGAATCCTAAATTGAATCTCGGCTACGGAAACAAACCTAAAAGAAAACAGAGATAGACACGAATGGCGAAATAAACTTTCGTATATAAATATTCTCAGATAAATGCGAAATGCCCGCAGTCGGGGCCGCCGCATCGGGAGCGTCGCTGCGGTATCGAGCGACGGCGATGGCCTCGAATGCGCCGTCGTCCCCGCGTCTCGTCTTCGTTCTCGGAGTGCCGCGCCGGCCGCCGCGACCCGGCTCGCGAGGCCTTTCCGATTCGAAGACGCGGCGTATCCTGCGACTGATCTTCGATCGACCGATTCTGCGGTCTAGTACGAAGGAGTTTGAAGTTATCCTACTATCGTACCGTGCTCTATAAACGCTACGATACGTTCCTCGCGAACTCGGTATAGCCGGACTCGAAATAGGAAACTAAAAATAAGGATAACCATGAAAAATATGCAATTTTATTATTATTATTATTTATTCTGGACAGGCAGCTTTGCCGACACGTCCAGATCAGATCTTGTAAAGCTAGCCGTAAACAATATTTACAACATTTTAGATTCGAATCGACGCTGTTTTACAGAATGTTCTTACAGTGGTTAAATTATTTTTTTTGCGCAATTGAGTTTTTTGCTAACTTTCAATTTGTAAATATTTTCTAACCAAGGTACATCGTAATAATTTGTAGCAATTTTATATATATTTATCTTAATTGGTCCCCTTTTTGTCTTTTTGATTTGAGAGTAGTCAATCCAAGTAATTCCAAGCGACCTTATGGCGATCATAATTGTCATTCTTCAAGCCCACTGGCATTTTGGTTTCCCAGTTAAGCCATGATTATTATGTAATATGTAAAACAGGAGCTTCTAAAAGCAATTCCACACATTTACAGTGTCTCCTATCCTAAAGAAATCTTCCATCCTGAATATGAGTATCTGTAAGCAACTACACTTTACCAAAGAAGCTTGACAGAATCTGACACAAGCCTGGGCCTAAAATAAAATACCATATAGGAGAATATTATTATTTTTAAATTTACAAACAGGCAGCATAATTGCTGATATGTCTGAATATAAAACTGAGTACAATTACAATATCTGTTTAAGGAGTCCGTCTAATCTATTTTTGAATATGTTGACACTACTCGCTTCAACCGCCAGCAGGTAAACTGTTCCACTGGTCCATAATCCGGTTGGTCAGGATTTTTTTCCTGGGATTCATGTGGAGTCGTGTTTTCTCCAGCTTAAAGTTGTGTCCTCGCAGATGATTCTTGTAGTTTATCTTGAATATCAGGTATGTCAAAATATTGCTAAATATATTCGTAGCTATCACTTATTAATACCCGAGTTATGCTGTTTAACCGGTCGGAAGACAGCCTTCGCATGCAAAAAACTGCACTGGAACTTTTTGGTCCATTTTGTAAATAAATACTAATAATATCGTTTTTTCGTGAATTCCCTCTTGTTGCCTAATAATTAATCTTGTTAGTCATGTATATTATACATTTATATAATATATATGGGGGCCGGCCGAAAGGGCTATGTGCGGATCTGTCAAACGACACAATACCTATAGACATTTTGGCGCCCAACTGGTTAATGGACAATTTAAAAACATGGTATTTTAAAAACACCGTCATCTATTGCATTCCAACGGATCTGCTCGATCATAGAAACATGTTGAATAAATCTAATAGCATTGATTGCTATAGGACATATAGGACATTGGATTGCTCAATGCCACAGTATGCAGGTGGCACTGATAGCATTGTGCAGCAAAACTAATAGCAATTTATTTGGTCATTTGTAATAACATTAATAATTAATGTTTTTTTTATATCGGACTGATTGTTTATAAAAACTCATTAATTTAACCAATGATAGCAATAATAACATTCAATTATTATTGCCATCTATTTCTTTTTTATATAGGCTGATTACTTCACAGATATAATACGGAGAGATATAATTCCAGCATACGCTTCCAGACCCCAGTAACCTCGCTCGTTGGAGCTTTGCCGAGGATAGTTCATTCCCCCTTTGTAGCAATACCCCTTGCACAGCCAGGCATATTCTAGCTGGCTGCAAGGTGGCTGCTGTTATTCGCGAGGTAAATAGCCTCTCAGTGGCTCGTGCCAACAAGGGTTTGACAGTACCCTCCAAACCCCCAATACAGTTTGTGCGGGATGGCACTAAAGGCAAAAAACATTTCACTACAAAACCTTTCTCAATAATCGAGAAAGCTACAGATTGGATTCTGGAGGTTGATTCGCTCTCTAAGCAGTATAAATCCAGATATAACTCTACTTTCTATCTTGGAAGATGGCCCTTATCGTAGAATTAACTGTTCCATGGGAATCAAATATCCCAAAAGACCACGAGTACAAATTAAATAAATACCACGATCTCGCAAATGCCGTCACCAGGAACGGCTTCACTGTTCACCTTCACGCGGTGGAAGTTGGCGCTCGTGGCCTGCCAGCTAAATCTCTGTTTCACCTTTTTAAAGATCTTGGTCTCTCCAGGAAAATAATGAACTCCTTTCTAGAAAAAATATCTAAAACCGCGATTTCTGCATCTCAAATTCTATGGCTTCAAAGGGGGAGTGAATGGGTGGTAAGGTGAACGCTCACATGTGGCAAGACAGCTGTCATAAATCTACCACAGCCGGTCGTTAGTCCGAAATCCACCGTTCCGAAGAAGCGATAGACTAATGTCTATCTGAGTGTGTAATTATTACGAATTGAAATCTGTATAACAAATTAAAAAGTAATATCTTTATGTAAATAATGTTGCTATGATTTAAATATTTGTTTATTTTATTATTATTTGATTTTGCGCGAGTTTAGAGTGCTATCTATGAACGCCGCCATATTAACCCCTTGAGTATGATACGACCAAATCTGGTTCTGAAACAATTATCCGTTGAGTATGATACGACCAGATCTGGTTCTGCGTTTTTTTCACTTTGACGTTCTCATATTTATTCATAATTATCTAATTGTTTTACAAAATGATATTTCAATATTCTATATTCGAAATTTCAATGCAATCATTGTGCAGTTGTTCTTTTTATGATTGGTGTAGTAGTTTCGTAGTTATAGTACTTTAAGGTCGATGTCGCCGAAAATCCTGCAAAAGAGACAGATGCATCCATGAAAATACCCATTTACTCCAAGGGTTAAACGTAAGAGGTGGTTAATCAATGTTGGAACTATGGTGCCATCTACACGTTGCATTTCATAGTAAAATCCTAGCTGCTAAATCGTAGTAAGAGATTGAGCAATCTAATACCATATATATTTGATGCTACATAATAGTCATGAGAGTATATCTCGAGACAAAGATTTACTTAAAAAAAATATATGCTTGAAAATAAATCAAGATTGATCGAATCCATGTTAGGTTGCAATTATTGAGTTATAAATAGAATTACTTTTTTTTTAAACTTTAGCTCAAAAACAACAAGACAAAGAAGTTATGAATTTATTTTCCTTAAAATATAACTTTTTTAATATAGATTTATTTGTGTATGGATTGTAAAGATATTCAACCTTATCCAGGTTCAATCTCATCAATCCTCTGACTTCAAAACCAATTTAAAAAAGGCGCTACCTCCACTTCCGCCCTACTGTCCTACAAGTCCGATTGCGTTTGTCCCCCAGTGGAGTAAAATTGATTCATTTGAGATTTCTGACAAACACATTGTCACATATTAAAAATATCGTCCAAGCTCTCAGTATAACATAGAAAAAAATACACGGCCCGGTGGCATAGTGGTTAGGTCACCTGATCTTACATTGTAAGGTCCCGGGTTCGATTCCCGGCTGGGTCACCATTTTCCATTGGGATCAAATTACGGGATTGCATTTTCAATTTTGTCGATCGAATGCAATAACAAGACACACACTTAAACACATGTTACACGTACACATACATATAACACATCATAGTAGGGTTGGTTGTAAGAGATTGTCATATGACAATAAACCCGCCCATTGTGACATTTCACAATAAAGAGTATAAACAAACAAACAAACTATTTACGTTAGGGGTCATCCATAAATTACATAATGTAGTAAATGTAATAAATAATAATAAATGTGTAGTGTAAAAGCGAAAAAAAGAAATATTTTAAAGTAGAGGTTTACATGGAGTCAGTTACTGACTTCAAACCCAAGACAAGTCAGCGCTGACCCCGTACTGTTATCGTGTAAATTGATTTTAAGTCAATACAGCGCTGTCGCGTCAGTGCTGTTGTCGATTCCCCCCATCGAGTACTGACCACAAATAAACGCCAAAGTCAGTAGTTGGTCTGTCGCTGGCTTTGCTTTGTAGGATGACGTCTCATCATATGGAAAATTTTAACTACCGAAAATGACGCATTTTTCCAGACTGACTTTAGTAAGGGTGCGTACACCCTGAAGAAATACTTACATTGAGGAATTACTGCAAATTACTCGTTATGAGAGGTGCTCGTTATGAGAGGTTCCACTGTAATAGTATGACAGAACTTACCAACTGCGTATTACTTATCTAACATTTATGGATTATTAGCAATGGCGGTTGCGCGTTGGAAGGCAACCTTTTTGTTCAGGTGCGCAGTAGGCGTAGCTTGATAGAAGTTAGCCCTTTGTATTCCTTTTCAACTACCGTCTTCTGTATGTGTTTTTTTTTTCGGAAGGCACTGCCTAACTTGAACGATAAAAACGTATGAATCTTGTATGCTTATTTATTGTGTGATATATCATTGTAAATATAGCGTAGTGGATTGCTCAGCGTCATACTACGACTAGGCAACCAGAATTTTACTGCGAGATGCAACAATAGATGGCACTCATAGTTCCAAAAATTAATTCATCTTCTATTATTATCAGCAACTTGTGTGGTATAACAGTATAGCGGCGCACTGTAGATGGCGCTCTTAACATGCCTATACGGTATAAAATATTAATATAATAACTAACGAATTTTCAAATCATAATATTTTAATATTATTTACATAAAGATGGTAAGAAGTACTGGGCTACTAGCTGACCACTAACCTAACCACATAGTGGGTGGTTAAAAAAGACCTTACAGATCTAGGTGACATCAAGGGCTGGAAACAAGCCCCCCCACTCCATCTACTACTACTACTACTACTACATAAAGATGCCAACTTTTAAGTTGGTATGATGTAATAATTAAGCACCTTAAGTTCAGATAGACTAATAGATGGCATTCTATCTCTCCGTATTATTTCTGTGATGTAATCAGCCTATATAAAAAACGTGACATAAGGGGATATCTACAACTTACGAAAAAAACATAAGGGGATATCCACATATTACGTATTAACATTTTTGGGATTTTTGCCCCCCCTCCCCCATGTCAACAGACGTAATCAACGGCCTTATCCCCCTTCCCCCCCCCCCCCCCCGAGATTACGTAATCAACCGATTTTGCGGAAAATGTAAAGAATCGCAAACGTATGTAAAGTGTTTGTTTGAAGACTCTTCCACAATGAGGCAGAACTCCGGATCCTTCGTCACTTTATGTATTTCTTTTTAAACTGCCCCCACTCCTCGTCGGCCCGCCTTTGAGCCTCCCGTCCCGAGAGGAGTGAAAATGCTGTGGCATACGTACTGAGCCACTACGCTAATCTTTCAAAGACCAAGTTGAAAGGTGCAGCGGTGCGCTAGTTCAGAGTTGAGCCACCGGCTTGCCAGTGCGCAGGAGCAGGCCCGGTCGCCAGGCGACTCAATCGCAGACGAGCGCGTGGAGTATCTATGCACATCGCGCATACGATCTTCGGCGCGGCTGCGGTATTTCTGTGCAGGTTAGACCAAAAAAATTGCGATGCGGTGACCAAAGTTGATTACTTAATCAGAACGGGCACCTCCTCCCCCCCCCTCCCACGTAACTAAGTGTAAGCCTCAGCTCCAACCTCCCCCTCCGCCTTGGTGATTACGTAATATGTGGACGGTCCCTAATTGAATATCAGCCCCTATGATCAGATCAGCCTACATAAAAAATGCAGTTTAAAACGTGGGTATTACGAGCAAATGAGCAAATTTGATAATTTTTTTTGAGAAACAAAAAAAGAATATTTTTTGTTGTTTGGTATATTTGAAAAACTTTACTGATAAAGGTTTGACAAGCGTTGGGCGCGCTGAGCTATCTAGCAAAAGATAAAATATTGCAATAAACAATATTTGCGATATTTTACCTACCGCTAGATGCGCCACACAACTCTTTTTTTACTATTTATCAAAACAACAAATTTTTCAAATTTGAAAAAAAAATAAATTGTGTTTTGTTAATAAAATTATGTTCTCGTACCGATTCACCCACTTCAAGGATGTCACTAATTAAAAACTCACCATGTAATAAATAATCAGTCCTATATAAGAATCCATTAATTATCGATGTTATTATAGATGGCCAACTAAATTGTTATTAGTTTGGCCGTTAATGCTATTAGCGCCCCCTGTATTTTGCCATCTCGGAAGAGTTGCCAAATCGTACTATGTAGTTGAGCAATCTAATATCATATATAATCAATGATAGTAGTTAGCCTTTTGTATTCCTTTTGTACTACCGGCTTCCGTGTGTATTTTTTTTTGACAAGTTGCTGCCTAAATACATGATAAAAATGTATGACTGCTTATTTATTGTGTGACTTATATCAATGTAAGATAAATAAGTAACAATTAAGAAAAATATTAGCGGAATCTATATGTAGTATTTATAGAAGTATTTAAATGAAAAGTTCATAATAGATAGGGAGCCAGCGACAAAAAAGTGCAAGAGTTTTGGTAAAGCTGATACTTTCAGATAAGACAGTATTTTGGTCATAGAATGCCAGGGTAGTCAGCAGGTCAGATTCCGGGATACCTGGCGCTGGCGTAGTAGGAAAGGTAGGGTTTTAATTAGTACTCCCAAACAATGGCGTGCCCAGGCTTGGTGAATGGGGTAAGCCCAACATACTTTTTTTTTTGTTTTTTAAGCTTTTTATAGTAAAAAAACTGGTAACTCTTTAATCTTCAGTTTGAAGCACACTGAAGGCATGCTACTGCTAGACAGAATATAACATATCGACGTGCCAGTTCTAAACTGCAACAACTCGAAATCTTCTGTTTCAAGATAATTGAGTTTAAAGTTTCAAAATGGAAGTGCTAATCGAATATTAATAGTAACTTTACATAATTATTAATAATTGTTGTAATATGTATACTCTTTTATATACTTGATATTACCTGTTCCCAACAGTGACACTCCGAAATGTTGCTTTTTAGAACTTTTATGGATAGAAGTAGCCCACTATGACAAAGTGCAATATCTGCTTGTAGACCTTTGAAATATTTAATTTTTCGAGATGGCAGTGTTTAGAACTTGTAGATAAGGTAAAATTTAGCATTTTTGCATACTTAACTCAAAACTGATGTTTTTTGAGTTGTTGAAGTTTAGAACTGGGGCGTCGATATACTTATCAGCAGTCGCATACCTGCGTGGCTTTAAGAAATGCCGTTTTAATTGCTTGAGCGAGTGAAATCAAGTTAAGACAGAACTCACCACAAGGGACAATTTCCTCCATTGTTTATCAGGCAATTAAACCACAAATCAATTGAAATTATACAATAAAAAATCTGCTGTTGTTCAAAACAACCGGAACT
Source organism: Micropterix aruncella (assembly GCA_944548615.1). Lineage (NCBI taxonomy): Eukaryota > Metazoa > Arthropoda > Insecta > Lepidoptera > Micropterigidae > Micropterix > Micropterix aruncella. The sequence goes on along the minus strand of OX155975.1, from coordinate 20,473,815 downwards.
AAATACGGAACTCGGTCGCATTCTATTTCCATAACGCAAACCTGGCTTATTCATCAATACAAAAGTCGTATAGATACATATATTGTTTTAAGTAATTTGCCACAGGTTAGAATGAGAGGACTGCTGATTTTGAAAGCCCCGTTGCAATCCCATGTGTGCGAGCGAGATGACTAGCTGCTCAGCTCGGTAAGATTGCAGCGAATTGTCGCACTGCCGATAAGATGTTTTGTCGCGTGGAGCGATCTGTGCCCGCTATATAGCAATAGGCGCTCGCAAATTTATTTATTAGTTTAGCGGTCTTTTTAACTCCTCTTATCGCGGGGTAAAAATTCAGCCGTCACTTCTGCGTGTGATAGTTTATATTGGATTTCATATCCAATATTGGATCGCTCACATTCCGCCGCGGGTAGGCTTGCATCCAATGATGGACGGGTCACATCAGTCGGATTAAGAAGATTTTTAAGAGATAAGGCAAGCCGGGCTTTTTGGCTTATATAAAGGAACCGCCACTGCTCCCAAAGTGTTTTGGAAAAGCTGACAATTCATCAGTAGACAGTGGACGCAATAAAAATCTCAAAACATAGCAGGTCAGACTGCTTCATAATCGAACGCGTCGTGTCACAATCTCCATCGACATGTTACGCATCGGTCTACTGTGCCGCACAATATAATGATCGCAATGGCGCAATATAATGGTATGGTATAAAGCAGTCTGACTGTCCACACGGCCCGGTGGCATAGTGGTTAGGTCGCCTGATCTTACATTGTAAGGTCCCGGGTTCGATTCCCGGCCGGGTCACCATTTTTCGTTGGGATCAAATTAACGGAATTGCATTTTCAATTCTGTCGATCGAATGCAATAACAAGACACACTTACACATATGTTACACGCACACATACATATAACACGTCATAGTAGGGTTGGTTGTAAGAGATTGTCATATGACAATAAACCCGCCCATTGTGACATTTTCACAATAAATAGTATAAACGAACAAACAAACAAACTGATGAAATGTCAGCGTTTCCAAAACACTTTAGGAGTACTAATTAAAATCACACCTTTTCTAGTACGCCAACGCCAGATATCCCGGAATCTGGCCTACTGACTGTAACCTGGCATTCTATGGTCAAAATACTGTCTGATATGAAAGTATCAGCATTTCCAAAACTTGCACTTTTTTGTCGCTGGCTCTTGGTTATAATGCTGTAAATATAACTGTGATGCCCGACCAAGCTCTAACCGCAGCTCTGTGCCATTTCGAGTCCAGGGCTCTCGCGATTCCCTAAATGTATAGCTACACTAGTCTCCTATAACTTTACAATTTAAGATGCATTTAAACTATACAATAAGTGTAAAATCTCATTATTATCCATAACCAAATATTAAAGTAAAACTTTAATATAAAAAATACTCGATTCATAGTATTTTCTATGGAAATTTTACTGTAAAAATATTTCTAAACGTTGTAAAGAAAAATCCTGTGCCTTTCGAAATTGTACATACAAAATTGACTCTTTTGGAAAAAGTAGGCAGTCACGCCCCCCCGGCTCTTCATCTTGTTACGCATAATTATTTATTTTTGTATTTCTAAATGAATGTGTGATTTTATTTCATAAGTGTAATTTATGACTGTATAAATAGTTATTAGGTATTTGTGATGTTTATGTTAGGGAATATTAAAAAATTGTGTAAAAAATATGATGCTGGTTACATAGTCAAATAAAAGACCAAAAAATTAGGTCAATTTCTTGACGAACAATCTTATTTTCAAGAAACCTGTAAAATCTGTAATACCTGTTTTAAATGATAGTGTCTATTCCTGATTATAGAATACGGTGAAATATATCAATATATTGAACTGATTTGAGTTAGTTTGTTTTCCCCGAATCTAACCAAAGCACCTGTATATACTTGTGATGGCCTGTGACAGTCAGGGGTGTCAAACTGGATTTTCTAAAGGGCCGTTTATAAAATTTTGTGAGTGTTAACGGGCCAGACTCAAAATGACTATACGCATAATGAATTAGTAATATATTTATTTAGTTATGTAGAGCTAAGGGGCCCTTGCTGAGTTGGCCACGAAGACCCATTCTGTTCAGGGTTGGTCACACTCACGGGTCAACACCCATCCGACGGCCTCCACGCATTAAGTGCGAGCCTGGGTAGGACTCTGGCCTTAGGGTTAGTTTCCCCTAGGAATCAACCTTCTGGCGCTCCTGGACGGTCTGCACACCGTGCGGCATAAGCCAATCAATTGCACACTCTGACTAACAGTTGGGGGAGTCTGGAAGCAGTACTGTTTCCTATAGAGCGGGGGTGGTTGCGGACCTTACGGCGTCTGGTCTTGAAATGACCATCGGCTACCCGATCCTAGGTGAACAGCCGGGCAAAGGATGCCATGGTCCGCGATAGATTCGGTTTACACCGTTTCACCGCTTCGTAAGGGAGAGGACCGCGTAAGCGACCTCGAACTCGTAACCAGTCGAGAGACTGGAGTAATCTGGTCGCAATTGGAAGTAAGGGCGTGAGGGTAAGCCCGCTGGGTAACACTCCTAGCTATCTCGCGGTTAAAGCGTTGGCCTTTTATGGGTTTGTGGCGGAGCTAGACGGTGGACTGTTTTGTCCAAGTCTTCTGCGCTCACTCCAGGGAGATAGAACGACTAATCGTTAAAACTTTCTGAGGTGTTGGGCTCGCCCGTTGTAGTTGACAACTCTAGTTGTAGATGTTTAATGGTGGTGAACGGTTTCGTGCAGCTTGAGCCACAAGATCCATTTTGTTCTCGGATCGGCTCAACTCACGATTCAGCTCCTATTTAGAAGCCTCCTCGAGTGGAAGGCTACACCGGGTAAGACTCCCGTGTCTCAGGCCTCAGAGCTGGTAGACCGGTTTCTCTCAGCGGGATTGCATCCCGGCACCACTGAACGGTTTGCGCACCGGTCGGCGAAGCCAATCGGTTGTGCATTCTGACTAATTGCTGAAGGGGTCTGGAGTTTATGGAAATACACTGTTTCCTAAGCAGCGGGGGTGGATGTTTCACCTGATGTCATGCCACTCTTGAAATGACCTTCGGCCACTTGATCCCGTGTGGCACTACGGGCAAAGAACGCCCAGGTCCGCGATTAATTCAAACTGAATTACCACTGTAATACAACAGGTAGTTGTTGCGTAAGCGACTTCGGACCCGTAACCAGTCGGGAGGACGGAGGTATCCTGAAGGTTAATTCCAGACGGCGATATCCTGCCAAAACTGGTAGTTAGGGGGTGAGGCTGCCCGCTGGGTACCTTTCCCGGTGCCTCGCCGTAAGGCGTCGGTCTCTAACGAGTTGCTGGTGAAATAGACAGTAGATTGTCTTGTCCTCAAGTCTTCTACGCTCATCCCGCGGCTGAAAGAACGATCTATATCGTTTTACCAGCCTGGGGTGACGGATTCGTCCGTTGTAGTCGACACCGTCCTACTGTACATGTTTAGTCCTTTCACTAGGTAAGTATGTCGAATATCGATATTCTATATAATGTAATAATTCATTATTTTGAAGATCTATATATAGACGGCCCGGTGGCATAGTGGTTAGGTCGCCTGATCTTACATTGTAAGGTCCCGGGTTCGATTCCCGTCTGGGTCACCATTTTCCGTTGGGATCAAATTAACGGAATTGCATTTTCATTTCTGTCGATCGAATGCAATAACAAGACACACTTACATACATGTTACACGCACACATACATACATGTTACACGCACGTCATAGTAGGGTTGGTTGTAAGAGATTGTCATAAGACAATAAACCCGCACATTGTGACATTTTCACAATGATGAGTATAAACAAACAAACTTGACTTTTGTTCTTCATAATCTGGTTGATGTCGGGAGTTGTATTCGTAGTTGTTATTTTCAGAATAGATTGGAGATGTTCATTAATGTTCAGCGATGTTTCATTAATGTTCATAATAGAAATTATCTGCTCGCTTAAATATGAACTACTGAACAGGATTCATGCTGCATGTTTCTTTAATATTTGGATAGTTATCCAAATTCTTGAAATATTGTGGTAAGTATACATTTAAGGTTATAGGTATAAGGGTAATAAAAAATCTGTTTTTTATTCTGCATACGAAGCAAATAGTTTAGATTTTAGTGCGAAAATCTAAGACCGTAAATATGTCATTTTCGAATTCTGGTTGCGGGCGCACTATTCTGGTCTGCGGGCCATCTCCGGCCCGTGGGCCGTATGTTTGACATCACTGCTTAACGTCCTTGCCATTTTGTGAAAATGAAACGCCATCTTGTGACTTGATCCGGAACTAATCAAAGCATGAATCGATTTTCGAATGAAAAATAAATTAATAGTTTAAAAAAAACACTAAAAACATGCTCTTATAAATGCACGTAAAAACCACATCATCAGACCTTGAAACCTAATCGTGGTCAAAGTTCATTCCAAGACTTTTCTAACAAGTCCAAACACAGCTATGATACGATGTTCCATTATGAAGTTCCAGTTCATATCTTCCGACTCCATCATCAGATCAGTTCGACAGTACCATATTATTGTATTGTCATCAGAACTACACACAGCTGCCAATTTTCATGATGCTACGATCCTTGGAAGATGGTTAAATTAGTTACCTTAGATTCCATTACATAGTTACATACAGGTCGACCTAATAAAAGCGTGTTAATAAGAATGATCAAGGTCGACGCGGTAATGGTGGACCTTGATCATTCTTTCCCGTCGGGTCCAGTAATGGGGTACCTCGAGGACCCTTTAGTTGACGCCGACGACGAACTGCAACGGGTGGTTCTGATCAAGGCCAATGACTCAACATTTTTGTTGATTTTTTGTTATGTGTATCATTTTGGCGATGTTGCAACTGACATTGTCCAGGGTAGAAACAGTCAACCCTGGACAACGGCGGTTGCAACATCGCCGAAACGTCGTGTGCTACAAACTTCACATGGTAAATTCGTTTTTATCTTATTTATAATGTCAAACAACCGCGATAGTCCATAAGTTAAGTAGAATGTTTTTTATTTAGAAACCCAAATATTGTTATTATTTATTCTCTTATTATAGTTTTCACTTATTTTCTGACTGAGCTATAATTTAAGTAAAACATATTTTTTTTATAAACTGAAATATATTTGGTTTACCTACAGACAAAACTTATTTTTTTTCCCGCTCAAACTCCCATGCTATGAAAAAAACAAAAAGTTGGTATTGATCGTTATTCCCTGTAACCCATCTGTAACCATATGTAAAGCAATCTGTAAGCGATGTATCTGATAATAGATTGTAACAATAAAATTCTTAGTAACAATTACATTCCAGTAACAAATAAAATCTTTAGTAACAATTAAATTCTAGTAACAATATAATCCTTAAATTTAAATCTCGATGTGTTAATATTAATGGGTTGGAAGGATTTATATTGTTAAAGAAGTCCCTGAAAAATTCATAGTTCATTTATTTAAAAATAATATTTACACATTGTTACAAATATGTTGTAATCACAAACAATAATTATTTTAAGGAGTCGGGAAAAGTTATAATAATAAAATAATAACTATTAATTTAATAGTCAAAATAGTCACAATATGCTCAAGAATAATTTTAAAAAATAGTGAAAAGGATTGTTATTATACCAGAATCGGTAGAAAATAAAAAAATAACAATAAAAAAAATCAATGTCAGGAAAAAATTATTGATATTGGCCCCGCCAATTTTATTGGTCCCTCACCCACATGCTCAGCTCTTACGTGTTGTATTTATTAAACACCAATGCACTGATATCAAAAACAGGGTAGAAATTCTTCAAAGGATTAGGATTTCTATCCCTCGCTGGTTTCAGTGTATTGGTGCTCAATAAATGTAATATGTGTGATCTGAGCATGTGGGCGAGGGACCGAGAATCTGACCATGAGCGTCTGGACTTGAAAATGTCTCTCTTGCGGGGTGATTACGACAGCAACAGAATGGCTCATGCTATTGGCCCTCAATGTCAGAATGATCGGACAACAATCGGGGACTTTTGCATTCTTCCTCCAATGCAGTGGAAGGTAATATTTTACAACTGGACGCCTGACATGCAAAAAAATTATTTAAATGCCTTTCAGCATACATTTCCACACCCGAGTAACCTCGCTCGTTAGAGCTATGCCGAGGATAGTTAATGTCCACTCTGTAGCAATACTCCTTGCACAGCTAGGCATATTCTAGCTGACTGCAAGGTAGACTTAGATTAAGGACGGTACACTAACCGCCACGACAAAGTCCTGGCTCGTGCCAACAAGGGTTTGACAGAACCCTCCAAAACCCCCAAAACAGTTTGGGACGGCTCTAAATGCAAAAAACATTTCACTACAAAACCCTTCTCAATAATCGAGAAAGCTTCAGATCGGATTCTGGAGGCCAATTCAGTCTCTAGCAGTATAAATTCCCTGAAAGTCTCGGTTGCACAGCCCTCCATCCAGATATAAATCTTTATTCCCTATCTCGGAAGGTGGCCCTTATTGTAGAATTAACTGTTTCATGGGAATCAAATATCCCAAAAGACCACGAGTACAAATTAAATAAATACCATGATCTCGCAAATGCCGTCACCCGGAACGGCATCGCTGTTCACCTACATGCGGTGGAAGTTGGCACTTGAGGCCTGCCTCGTATCTGTTTCACCTCGTAAAAGGTCTTGATCTCTCCAGGAAAATAATCAACTCCTTCATAGAACAATATCTAAAACCGCAATTTGCGCATCTCAAATTCTATGGCTTCAAAGGGGGAGTGAATGGGTTGTAAGGCGGAAGCTCACATGTGGCAAGACAGTTGTCCTAAACTCACCACAGCCGGTCGTTATTCCAGAATCCACCGCGCAGCCCCCAGAGGTGTAATAATATTATTATGATGGGCCCGACTCCGGTTGGTTAATTCCATGGCAGCTCCGTTTGTATTTTATTTATTTATAAAATGTATTTAATTCATGTTTCTATAACTCTTAACCGGATATGAATATATTTGTCCTTGTATGAAATATTGTCTTTGTATATTTTTAAGAATGGCCTGGGCAATTTCAAGTCCGTTATTTCCCTGGTGTTGTTTTGTGTGTATTTCCCACTGTTTCCCTGTTTCCATGGTTTTATCTTGTTAATATGAGAACAAATCCGATATACAAGATGAGTTTTTAATTAGTGACACCTTTAAGTGGGTGAATCAGTACGAGAAAATAGGCAACTTTTAATAAAGTTTTTGGGAAAACGTTTGACAAGGGCGCTGCGCCGCGAGTAAACATTATTCGCTATATTTTACCTACCGCTAGATGGAGCAACGCGCTCATAATTTATATTTATGCTATTTTTCAAGGCATACATTTTTTCATAAATTTATTTTTTTATTTTTTTAAAAAATTAAAAGTTGTCTATTTCAAGGATGTCACTAATTAAAAACTCACACTCACCTGTAGGTACAGAATATCAAAGGTTAAAAGCATTTTTAAATATTTAAAGTATGATTTGCAACTATCTCGCCGTCCTAAATGGCGAAAATTACTTTACCTGGCAACATTTGGTCGATGTAGTCCAATGACAATCTAATGAATAGCGCCATCTAGCCGTACGTAGATTGCTAAACTATTAAGACTAGACCGCGTCAAAAGTACCGCTATCGCCCGCTAGATCGCGCTGAACAACGGGACATTCACACTATTAATTAAAAAACGTGGGAAAAACATCTGCTTTTATTGTGACCCAGGTCAATGCTGAGTAGAGCGGGGCAAATGTAATATTCAACCAGAAAATGAATGGTTAAATCGAGGGTTTGTAAAGTTTAAGGTCGCTTCGCTCGGAGGACAAGGACAGATATACTTTCTTGACGCAAAAACATGCAATGTAATTGCATTTGCTCGGTATCGGATTACGCCCTTACGACCGACTAGTGCAGTTGATCTCAAAGTTTCTGTGTCGTTCTTAGAAAAGGTTCCGTACCGAAGCGTACAAATGCTGTCATTTCGGTTATACGGCGTTCTAAATACGATACGGTATCCTAACTCAAAATAAATAAATAATGTAACAATAAACGAATTTTGAAATCATAGCTCTTTTTATTTTAATATTATTTATATAAAGATGTCAATTTTAATTCGGCATACAAGTTTTAATACTAATAATTATGAAATCAAAACTGTCGTGGTTTTTTGACATTATAAACAGGATAAAGACTAATTTAGCGTGTGCAGTTTGTAGCACCCTACGTTTCGGCGATGTTGCAACCACCATTGTTTAGGTTAGACTGGACACAGACAGTACCTATACAATCTACCCTGGACAACGGCGGTTGAAGAATCGCCGAAACGTAGGGTGCTTCAAACTTTACGCGGTAAATTCGTATTTATCCTATTTATAACATAATAACTAGGCGCGTTAATGTTCAAATAGGCTAATAGATGACATTCTAAACTTCCCGTATTATTTATGTGATGTAAGAGGTATAATAAGCCTAGGTATATAATAATAGTCCTTTATAAAAAACCATTCATTATCAATGTTATTACAGATGACCAAATAAATTGCTTTTAGCTTTGTCGTACAATGCTATCAGCAGCGCCACCTGCATGTCGCCGGCACAGAAGGGTTGCCGAAACGTAATATGGCACTGAACAATCTGATACCCTATATAGGGTGAGTTTAAATGTACCGACACCCTTCAAGTGGGTAAATCGGTATGAGCAAATAAGCAACTTTGCAAGATTTGCAACTTTTGCAAGTAAGCTATCCTGTCCACCCTAGAACAAGCCAGTTACAGTTGGGTGACTGAATCGAATAAGCATAAGGTTAAGGTTTTGCCATTCGGTTCCTGTTGTGTTTTAAGCAAAATCAATGTTTGATAGTAATCATTTCTTAAATAAATAAATTCCTTCCCATTCTTCTTTATGGATCGGAAACGTGGACGTTACTACAATCTCGAGGTCTTCCAAATGCGATGCTTAAGGCAGATTCTCGTACCCCACTCCACGACCGACTTTAAAACGAGACCATTATAGAAAGATGCGATCAACAAACACCGATCGAAGATACAAAAACGTCGACTGGTTCGGTCATGTTTGCGGAATGTACGATAATCGCTTGCCACGTAAACTTCTTTGGCGAGACCGTCCGACAGAATGGAGAATTCAGCGTTCGGCGCCGAAGAAAACCTAGCTAAAGAATATCGAAGACGACTTAAAGAATCAACGATTATCGGCTATCGACGCTCGAGACTTCGCCAAAAATCGTCAAGAATAGAAACGAATCGTGAATGGAGTACGAGATCTAGCGGCATCGACAGCAGCGTATTGGCTCCGAACAAGGACGTATCCAGGGGGGGAGGGGGGACGATTATACAGGGGACGCCCCCCCCCGAAAGTCGATATAAAATAGAGAATCGGGGAGAATCCGCGACTTGAGTTTCTAGTGTCAGACACGTATCCAGGAGGGGGAGGGGGGGGGGGGGGTTGTATTTAGAAATTAAAAAGAAAATTGCCGGATGGCAATTGTGGATACACATGCTTTCTATACGTTGGACGAATTCTACAGCTGTGCTGAATCGTTTGTAGTCTAAATAGTATTTGTATATTAGATTTAAAAAGTTTAGGGCATGAAATGCTATTTTACAATATTGATAGGTTTTTTTAAAAAACGCTTCAGGCGTTTTAGTTGTTAAGTTGACTTTTGAAACGGTATTATTTTCAAATTATGTTGGAATTTAATTAGTGGATCATTCAACATTTCTTTTTTTATTTTTGTTTTTTTTATTATTTTCCTTTTTTTGATGCGATTATTTTTTGATGCGATTATTTTAATTTTATTTTGTTATGTCTTTTAATTTGACACTATTGCCACTATTTATATTTCTACTATGGTTTTTCATTTTGAAATATTTTCATATGTAATTTATCTAATATGTATTTTTTCTTTACGATTTCACCAGATTAGGTATCTTTTTTGTAGATATCTAGACTTTTTTGAAAAATAATTTATGATTATGATTATGATTATAACCCCCGGAAATCCGTTGTATTTTCGTTTAATTTTACGGGTAAATCCAAGTTTGGTGGGTGTCGCGGGCGTTTTTTTAATGAATGTCCTCCCTGCAATCAATGAATATCCCCCCCCCCCCGAAACTAGGGTCTGGATACGTGCCTGGCCTGCGAGGACGACCCCCTACCCAATCGCCGGCTACGTAGAAAAGAAGAAGCAAAAAGAAAGAAATCTCTCACAAGTCTATAAGTGTTAATCTTTATTTTTATTTTTTCCAGAAATTAATTATCAAAGGTTGCTTATTTGCTCGTACTGATTTACTCACTTCAAAGCTTCCGGTACATTTAAAGTCACCCTGTATAATAAATGCTTATAGGGTTCCGTTTGTAAGCTTTGGTAGAGAATCCTAATGAAATGTACTATTTAAAAAATTCAACTAACTAATGGAATAATATCATTAGCAGCAGTGTTTAGATACGAGTAATTGCCTTAATAATGACATTCGTGAGTGTATTGGTATATCTACAGACATGTTGGATGATTATAATTAGAGAGTTTATTTATATGTTTCACAGTTGCATTGTGAAAATTCGGCATAAACAATCGTTTATTTGAATGTTGTAATCGCAGGTTTGTTATTGATGAGTCCCCTTGTCGGGAGGCAATCCTGGGTGTAGATCAGGTCATGTTACCATAAAAAGAATGCATTGTCATCGGAATTAAACGAATGATAATATTTGAGGAGTTCCCTCAATTTCTCATGGATCCCACCATCAGAACAGGATTTTGATAAATAAATAAATATTAAAAAAAACCACTAAAAACACGCTTTTTGGCTATTATACGATATTCACATACACACGGCTATGATACGATATTCCATCATGGAATGCCAGTGCCTATCTTCCGGCTTCATCATCAGACCTTGAATCCTAATCGTGGTCAAAGTTCATTCCAAGACTTTTCTAACAAGTCCAAACACAGTTATGATACGATGTACCATCATGAAGTTCCAGTTCATTTCTTCCGACTCCATCATCAGATCAGTTCGACAGTACCATATTATTGTATCGTCATCAGAACTACATACAGCTGCCAATTTTCATGACGCTACGATCCTTGGAAGATGGTTAAATAAATTACCTTAGATTCTATTACATAGTTAGTTACATACAGGTCGATCTAATAAAAACGTGTTAAAATAGCACCAATCTGTTAGTAAATCCTTTCAAATAAAAAAAGATTGTTCCAAAACGGTTCATAAATGGCAGTTCTGAGGTAACAAACATTAAAAAAAAGATACAACCGAATTGATAACCGAGTTCGAGAAAAGGAGAAGCCTTTTCTCGAACTCGATTAATAAAAAAAAGAAGATTTAGTTGTCAGGTTAAATGATAAGATTAAATCTGTGACTATCGTACCTTTGAGAAATTTACTTCGAAGCTCGGGTCCAATCATAAATTATTATTCCAATCACAAAGCATATCATATTATTGTAGGAGCCTACGGCTCCACATACCCACAACAAAAAAGTTAATTTCACAGAACAGAAAACTGCAGACTCGCTCAAACTTACACGAGCAGCTGCAGTTAATTTCCAGCTAAATTTGGCAAATATTGCCCAGGCAAGCGACACATGCGTCGCCCCACTCGTAGCTATTGCATCACCGATCACCCTATAAAACGCAGTACATTCCATTCGATCGCCATCATTCCTTTGGCAGACAGTTGCCCCTCTACATCATTACTTCGGCAGACAGTTACCGCGCTCTACACATCGTCCCCTCAGTGGACAGATATCTCGACTACACACTTCGCTCCTCGACTACACACGCACCGCCACGGCTTCACCTCGCGCCCACACTACATCACAACGGCGAACACAACTCAAGGCGTTAAGAACTGGCGGCTTCGACTCACTTCTCTTCAATCTTCTGAATAAACTCTTCTACACGGACATCTACGACTCTCATTAACGGAGCAGCCTTCATGCTGAGAACCACCCTTCGCTCACAAGCAATTGGAGTCTAGTGAAGGGTGGCCATTCTCACATTATATTAGTCCTCAATCAATCAATCATAATCATATTAATCCAATGATAAATCATTACCGGGAAACTGGTTTAGAAACTCTGATTGTCAAGTAAACTAGGAATGTCAAGTGTACTCTTGTTTACTAGGTGGAGGAAGGAAAATTGCGTTCGATGTTTACAGTAGCTATGTCTATGTCTATGTCTCTTTACTTTTCTGTACTAAATATCACAGTATTGGATCACAGTATTGGATCACAGTATTGGATCACAGTATTGGATCAAATATCACAGTATTATCACAGGGAAGTATTGCAAATTTTTGCCTATGAGATTTCACTATACATGCTTGTTGCTAGCGAACGGTTTCGTGCAGCTTGGGCCACAAGATCCATTGTGTACCCGGATCGGTCCAACTCACGATTCAACTCCTATTCAGTAGCTTTCTCGTGTGGATGGCTAACCGGGTAAGACTCTCGCGTCTCAGGCCTCACAGCTGGTGGACCGGATTGCATCCCGGCGCTACTGGGCGGTTTTGCGCACCGTTCGGCGACGCCAATCGGTTGTGCACTCTGACTAATTACTGAAGAAGTCTGGGTATCTACTATGGATATATACTGTCTCCTAAGCAGCGGGGGTGGATGTTGACCTGTTGTCGACCACTATTGAAATGACTATTAGGCTACCTGATCCTGAATTCAAAGCAGGGAAAAAGATGCATTTGGTCCGCGATAGATTCAACCGAATCACCGCTGAACATACGGCAGGTAGAGCCTGTGACCAGTCGGGAGAACGGAGATATCCAGAAGGAGATATGCTTCTAAAACTGGTTGTTAAGGGTCGAGGCTGTCCGCTGGTTACCTTTCCCGATGCCTCGCCGTAGGGCGTTGGCCTGTAACGGGCTTGTTGGCCACGGCTGAAAGAATGATCACATATTGTTATACCAGCCTGGGGTGACGGGTTCGCCCGTTGTAGACGACACCGCCCTACTTTTGAACTTGTTTTGGATTGAATTTTACTTGATTATTTTACCTGATTTTATTGTTTCAACAGATAGTGGGCTTGATTGCGTTTCTCATAAACTAAAATCGGAAATGAGTTCGCGTGAACAAGACAGAGCAGTAGGTACGTCAGAGCGGGACGTGAAATGAAACATTGTCACTTTTCCGCAGTAAAACTACCCACCGAAGATAAAGCACCTAAATCTAACAACGCACGAAATGAGTTCAAACTTATTCGGGCGTCTATAAGTTCGGCAGGTAGTTTTGGTGCGGGAAAATCGACGGCAGTTCATTTCATATTCCGTTCTAGAACTATTATAGAGTATACAATTTGCGACAAATCTTGTTCCAAATAGTTTTTCATGCGCTCAACCGCTTTTGAGATAGAGGGCAGAGAGCGCGCAGCGAGAGTCTTACCCGGGGTAGTCTTCCGCGCGTGGAGGCTTCTGAATAGGAGCTGAATCGTGAGTTGAGCCGATCCGAGTACAAAATGGATCTTATGGCCCAAGCTGCACGAAACCATTTGCTAACAAAAATAAACAAGTTCAACAATCGTTAATTAGTTCCAGGGCATTAAGCTATGTGAAATTCTTAAGGTGAACAAACGGCGGCAAAAAATAATGAAACGTATACTTATTACGCGGCTTCAGGCATGCTTGAAATAAAAATCTATTTTGAAATGAACAATAAAGGAGTTTATTTGATTTGACTCTTTAGTTTGATTTGTATTATTTTGACTCAGCGGGAATCAGTTTTATCAGTTTATCTATGCCCACTTCGTTGGGCGGTAAAACTATTTACTTGTGATACAATTATGAGTGTGGTTTGGTTAGTACTGAGTGCTATGATTTATTTCGTGACTGCCAAAAGAAGGGTTATATTTGTACTGCATATGTATGTATGTATTTGCATGCCAATTTGACTATATTACCGTTATTTGTGAGTGTCTTATTTGTCAGTGTCTTATCTCTTTAACCATTTATGCAGTAAAAGTGAAATTATATGCAGTAAAAAGGAAAAGTCTTTTGTTTGAAGCACTTGAGACGATAAATTTACTTATTTTGATAATAATTCATAATTTTTGATAATATGACCAATAAGCATGACCTAACAATTAAAATTATTTTTTAAATTTGAAAAACTACTTTTTGTGACGTAAATATAATAGTAAGGCATATGTTGTCGCTGACTTTTTTGTAGGCATTATCAAGCTCTACAACTTTTCCCTAGAACTTAATCATATATCTCTCATCGTTAAGGCAGCGTTAGTTAGAAACGTTTTCGTTCGACCGTTTTTTCCGACTTACTTTGGAAATCCGACTACCACGAAAAAGTCTTTTCATTTTTCGGATTAATATATAGCCTATAACACTCACAAATAACGTGGCTTTCTGATGGTGAAAGATTTTCAAAATCGGTTAAGTAGATCCAGAGATTACTTCCTACAACATCACAAACTTTACCTCTTTATAATATTAATATAGATTAATTTGAAACGTGTTTTTTCCTGTAACCGTCATATTAGAGAACGTCTACGTGTAAAAATGTGGTTGAGATGTCTAAAAACAACTCTCGGTCTGTAGATAATAATAATAACAATAATGCTTTATTTAAGAGAAAGTAGTATAAAAATTATGTCTTCAAAACTACCCAACTAGGTTAATGCCCGTACTAAGGTAGATTCTTTTTCTTTTAAATACAATACAATACAATACAATACAATCAACTACTCCAGTAGATAGGCATTCCTACACTTGGATGCGTCACAAAATTAAATGCTTAAAATTTAATTATTAAAAACATAACTATCACGATAGTTGTCATGGCTGTAATATTATATTCAATATTACCTACTTGCAAATAATAAAAATATACTAATGTCATTAAATAGCAAGAGAGAATAATATATTAAAATAGAAATGCAAATTCTATGTAGAATAATCAACGTAAAATAATTTTATTGCCAATCCAGCAATATGCCTTCGTATTTTTTAAACATAAATAGATGTAGGTATACTAAATTATATGAGAATTAGAATGTCAGCTATCATAACTCTGTTATGTTTAAAATTTTACAAATTTTGCTAATTATCAACATGGAAAATAAACTCGGAATTTTCAAACTTCCTTATACCATAAATTGGGTTTCTTAGCAAATTATTTATAATTATTTTATTAAATTGGTCCTCTCCAAGGCTTTTCATTTTCTCTGGAATCTTATTATAGAAGGACAGATTTTGGTGTATAAAACTGTATCGCACTTTGCTAAGTCGCTGTCGGTTTATGTGGAGATTGGATTTATTCCTCGTATCGTGATGATGAAAATCACTATTCACCGGAACTTCTGCTACTTAAGATGCGCACGTAATTTTATACTGCAATTAAAAACTATGGTAATATTTTACATGTTTATATAATAATAAAAATTATACATGTATTATTCTCATTTATATATAAATTTACCTACTTGTAATATTTACATACATTTGCATTTGCATACACGTATTTATTAGTAATATATAATTGTAATATTAAATTAAATTGATAACTTGTCGTTTTAAACGAAGGATATGTGTAATAATTTCAGCTACCTTTTTCCTGCCGGTCTCAAACAGCCACAAAGTAAGTTTTCCCTTTTTCATATGTAAGCTTTTGCATAGTTTTAACTTATCCTGAAAGTAATTGTGGAGCGTTTAGGAGCTACACAACTAAAGTGCCTTTGCGCAAATTTAGTTTTGGCCATCAAATGGTCATGAAATAGATGTGTCATCAAAAGAGAAAAATAAAAAAAGTCATCAAAAGAGAAAAACAATAAAAAAACGTATTGTTCGTATAACCGCCAAATCGAGAGAGCGGCTATGTGTAAACATTTAATTGAGGTGTCTAAAGAAAGCTCTCTTTCAGTAGATATGTCATCAAAGAATAAAAATAAAACGAGTCATCAGAGGGAAAAATAAAAAATGATAATTCCATCTGCTTGATTTCTGCGCGGGGGAGGAGGGCGGGGGGGGGGGAGATGGAGGAGAGAAAGAGGGATGGTTGGGGGGGGGGAGGGTAGTTGGAGAGGGTGGTAGGAAAAGGGGGTTGAGGGAGAGAATGGGAAGAGAGTGAGAGAGAGGGAGGGCTGGGGGGATTTCAAAGATTTCAATCATTTCACCGCTGTCTAGCTTATATTTGACAATGAATTTTACTTTATCTTATATTAATTTTTATATTTCTTAATATATATTAAATATTACTTATTGACTTTTTAATTATTTTTTTTATAGATTTATATTACTATTTACTTTAGTTTTATGTAACTTCTCTGATTGTCTTGCTCTATGTGATTCCTTTTTTTGAGGATCATATTTTAGTGCAATTTAGTTTTATGAACATTTTAATAAAACTTTTACATAATTTATTGTAAGATTAGAGTCCTATCCACCTTAGAACGGGCTAGTCCCAGTTGGGTGAAAGAATCAAATAAGCAAAAGGTTAAGGTTTTGCCATTCGGTTCCTGTTATTTTTATAAGCAAAAGCAATTTTTTATAGTAATTATTTCTTAAATAAAATAAATAAAATAAAATAAAATTTGCTAAAGTAAGCTGAATTGGCGCGAAACTTTTTGTTTACTTTCTGTTACACGTCATATCACGTACGCGTCGCTCTTCGATTGTTGCTATCCGTTTTCTACAAGACTTTGGTGACATTCCTGATCGTAGATCAAATGAGCAACGCACCGCAATGTAATCGAATTGATCCAAAGAAATATTATTTGTACATAAACAAGAACTATGTTACCGTTTTTTTAAACATATCAATAAAGTGACCGTAGATTTAGACGGATATCAGCTAGTTATTATGATTCCGATTTTATTTTTCCGGACCACCAACCGACCAGGAGGGAAAGCGGTTTGACAGTTCTTCAATCGTCAGAAGTGAGGTTAGGATAGACGACAGCACATGAGGTGTCATCTGCATGTCTCTAGGAGAAAGCTGGGAAATGGTAACAAAAAGAAGAAGATTTTTCTGCCCCCCTCCCACCTCTTAACCCCCCCCCCCAAAGTGATTGATTATGATATCAAATTCCCATTCAGCAATAATTACCTACTATTCCCACCCATGAAATTTGAATATAGCGCTGAGAAATAAGAATATTCGATTTAATAAATAAAGGACGCGTTCCGAATATTGCCCTTAGCTCAAAACTCAGAGCCCGGTCCGAATAGAGAATACGCCGCTGACTGCTAAACGGCCGACGCCGGCCAATCACGTGGGAAGTATCGAGTTCCGAGATTAGTCGACGATTCTAAAATAGAATCACTCAAGTCGTCCGATCGAGGACAATATCGAATTCAATGTCGTGCTGCCTTGACGTATCGTATCGCCACTTCAGAATCCCGGGGCAAATTAAAGTCTGTCTGTGTGTATCTGTGTGTGTGTGTGTGTGTGTATTCCTCCACGATAGCGCCCAAACGCTTCATCGGATTGAGCTGAAATTTGGCATGCAGGTACCATTCGGTCATAGCAAGATTTGAAAAGGGTATACTTAAATTGGGTCCACCAAGGGACTAGTCCAATTTCAATTTTGAAATATTGAACTACATTTTTGGGCTGAAATCATATTGTGAAATTTCTCATACGTGCTACAATTATAATATTTATATTCCGCCATACATTTTAATCAATTATTAACTTCGAACCGCCCGAGGCTACCCGAGAAATGAACCGCGTCGCCCGAGGCGCTTGTGTAACGGAACCCAAGCGGGTTCGTCCGCCGGCCGAGAAAAAGCCCACGTTGATTTTATTTATAAAATTATTATTCAAATGAAATCAGTCCTTAGCTACTTGCCGGGAAAGTCTTACGATGACACAACCGTTTTTTCTTACGATGCTTTTTTAAAAAATATTATTCGCAGACTATATCAATGACTTAGTATAAAGATTGATGATTAATTTGTACCTACCTAGTCCATTATAGTTAGTAATTTTTACACGAATGCTTAAAAAAAAGTGTTACGTGTTCAGGATTCATCTATGTATGTTTTCCGTTTCTTTATTCCACCATAACTTCTAAACGCTTGAACCGATTCAGAAGTGTGTCCTGTATATTATATTAGAAGTGTGTATTGTATCACCAGTAAATATATTGAAAAGAATAAAAAAGACGACTGCCATTACAGAAAGTGAACTGTGAGGGACCACCCCTCACAAGACTCCAAATTATTCGATGTGAGGTGGTGGTGTCAACTTACGAGTTATCTTCGTATTTAAAGGCGGTTTTGATGAAGCAGAAGATATTTATTAATTGAATCGATTGAATATTGCCAGTTATAACGCTTGCCAAATTAACGAGTGCCCGGATTACTTTATCGAGACGCGAGGGTTGCGCGACGGAGGTTATGGAGGAAAGTGGATGAGGATTGTATGTGTGCTCCTAGTATCTTGTACTGGGCACGGCTCGAGTCTGTGGGATTACAGACTGCTACTTCGAGACTCAGGGAAAATGAGGAAAGGAAACCAAGGAGCCGGATCCGTTGAGCGATCTTGTAGAGGGGTACCGGATATGCCGTCGCAACCTTGGGGGAAGGTGATCAATCGGGGACTGATAATTTGGTTGCTTTTTGGCCGGTTTATATAGGCCGTGCAATGATGCAATTTGAAATAATCTGAGTAAAACTATTGTTTCGTAGTGCTGATTCATAGCTGCACGAGTCAAAATAATAGCTGAATTGTGTCAGTGGATTTCACTGGAAATCGATGCATTTGTTGATCGTATGTAGTGGACTTAAGGTCCGTTACAGAACTATTGTATTTATAATTATATTAATAACAGTTTTTTAATGAAATATTTGTGGTTTATGTATTTATCCATATAGATAGATGTATATTTCCGGAATTTTCTCAATCAGACAGAATTCATTGGACACTAAACACGATATATTTATATTATTTTTATTGACATTTGGACATTTAGACAAGTATTTTTTGACATTTTGACAGTTTAGGTACCATGTGACAATCGGGATGATATAGCGATTCTAACAATATCATACACTTCTAAATCGGTGTAAGCGTTTAGAAGTTACAGTGGAATAAAAAGTCAGCAAAACCGGAATTTTTCCGAGTACAATTGCGTAGTTTTATAATTTTTCAAAATGTTGAATTGTAATATATTCGTAAGAACCAAAAAAGGTTATTTAATAATCGGTAATATTTTGCGGACACTTTGTATAATTTATTTTGTTAAATTAATATTCCAAATATTTCTCTTCGTTACAAGGCCTACCGGATCTATTCCTGACGCCCGCGAAGAGGAGGAACGAAAAAAAAGTAAACTGTCAAATGATGAATGTCAACACGCACCGCGTAAACGGCGATTTATATTTATTTATTTATTAATTTACAATAACTTTACAATACACACCATTATATACATACAATACACACCATTAACATATATGGTTGAGTTGGGAGAGATTGAGCACATCCTATGGTGAAAATGTTTATCCGCATTCCTAACTAGGTCAGAGACCCGTATCTAGGGATGCTGATTTTTGTTTAATGGTATCGACGAGCTGACTCTTTTGATATTATGAACTTACGTTGCATTGCATAATACATAAGAATATATACATATATACATACACATACATACATACATACATAAATATATATATATATATATATATATACATACCTACACATATACATGCATAAGCAAATAATAATACACGAGATTTGATATTAGTTAGTAATACATAATTTAATAAAACAACTTAAATTATTAGCGAGAGCAATTGAGACTCAGCATACAATGGACCCCTTTCAAGCAGGTACTTCTTTATAATAAAAAGGGATATATATATATATATATATATATATATATATATATATATATATATATATATATATATATATATATATATATATATATATATATATATATATATATATATATATATATATATATATATATATATATATATATATATATATATATATATATATATATATATATATATATATATATATATATATATATATATATATATATATATATATATCATATATCATCATATATATGTATATATGTATATATATAAACATCATATATATGTATATATATATATATATACATATATATGATGTTTTTATTTACACAGTATTTATATTTTTTAAAGTTAAAATACAGTAACCTATTATTTACTGTAATCTTTTTAATACTTATAAGCATTTAAGAAATATTTTTATTTGATTACAACACTCTTCAGATACTGTGGTTTTAGGTAAAATTTTGTTAAAAGTTTATTTATTAATACACGAATTAATCACAGTATCTCAATTACTGTGTTTAAGGTGCCTGCAGTTTTAATTTATTTAAGAAATATATATTTATTTTACATGGTTAGAACACAGTAATGGGTAAAATTTACCGATAACACAGTAACCACTCAGTTACGGTGTTTTAGCTTGAAAATATAAAATTTATCAAATATTTTTTTTTTAAATTTAAAACACAATATCTAATTTAATTAATTAAACAATTATAATTTAATATATATTTTTATGCAGAATTGAAGTTTCTAACTATTTTTTAACATTAAAGATTAAAAGAAATAATCTATATTGATTACCTACTTTGTTCATGAAAATAAATATTTAACAACTGAACTTTGACCGTGTTTTTCTCAAAAAGTCTTTTTTCAAGTTACTGTGTTTTCATTTACGACGGCAGAGTAGTGGAAAGACATTTATTTCTAAGATCTTGGATTTTTACTACTTTTCTGGCCTTTACAATCAAAAATAGACGTTTCCCGCTTATAACGAATTTCCGCTTATATCGAATTTTTACTCCGACCCCCTAAAATTCGGTATAAGCAGGTTTTACTGTAGTTTTAATCTATTTTTCTTTATGACTTCCTCCTTTTTTTTAAAACCTTTAGTACACCCTTCGCAACCAGTTTAGTAAAATATTATTATTATTATTATTTCTTGATGAACTACCAGCTTAACGCTGATGTGTTCATATCTATGAAATTCACTGGTGTTGCCGTTTCCTTTTTTTTTCTTTTATATATCATTTTTTAAATTCAAGCCTATTTTTGAATGCGTTTATGGTTGGTGCTTCGATAACTTCCTCGGACAGTTTATTCCAGCTGTTCACGATTCTGTTTGTCAGGAAGTGCTTTCTTGCTTCAGTTGAAAAGCTTGTAACGTCGAGTTTCAGGCTGTGACCTCTTAAGTGATGGTTTGAATTGCACACAAACATGCTTTCCAACTCTGGGCAGTCGTAGTGTTGCCTCAGTATTTTGTATGTCTCAATGAGATCTCCTCTGTGTCTCCGTTGATCCAGAGTTGTCAGTTTGAGGATTTTAAATCTATGTTCATAGGGTGTTTTTCTTAGGGTTTTTGGCAGTTTTGTCGCTCTACATTGTATACTTTTAAGCAGGTTGATGTCCTTGGCAAAATAAAGATTCCAGATTTGAAAACCATACTCGATCAGAGGACGAAGTAGGTTTTGTAATTTTTTTTTAATGTCGGTATCGTCAATACTTGAAAAGCTTTCTTTACCAAATATCAAATAAAACAATTTCTTCTTATTTATTTTTTATTTAATTATTTTACATAATATATGCATACTTAATTCATTTACTGTCTACTTCTTCTCTTGTCATCTGAGGATGCAACCTTTTTAAATGCAATTTCAAATCGTAACTTTGCGCATATTCTTTATCGCAGTATTTACACATGTAATTTCGTTGGTTCATGTGTGTCAGCATATGTCGTTTCATGCTATACCTAAAAAGATTAAAGTTAATCTACACTAGTATTATAAAGAGGTAAAGTTTGTGACGTTGTAGGAAGTAATCTCTGGATCTACTGAACCGATTTTGAAAATTCTTTTACCAATAGAAAGCCTCGTTATTTGTGAGTGTCATAGGCTATATATTAATCCGAAAAATAAAAATACTTTTTCGTGGTAGTCGGATTTGCAAAGTAAGTCGGAGAATAAGTGGTCGAACGAAAACGTTTCTAACTAACGCTTCCTAAAGATGAGAGATATATGATTAAGTTCTAGAGAAAAGTTGTAGAGCTTGATAATGCCTACAAAAAAGTCAGCGACAGCATATGTCTACCTTTTATATTTAAGTCACAAAAAGTAGTATTTTATATTAAAAAAATAATTTAAATCGTAAGGTCATGTTTATTGGTCATATCAACTATCATGAATTCTTATCAAAATAAGTAAATTTATAGTTTCAAGTGTGTAAAACAAATGACTTTTCCCTTTTACTGCATATAATTTCCCTTTTACTGCATAAATAGTTAAAGAGATAATACGCTCACAAATAAGACACTCACAAGATGACACTCACAAATAACGGTATTATAGTCAAATTGGCATGCAAATACATACATACATATGCAGTAAAAATATAACCCTTCTTTTGGCAGTCAAGAAATAAATCATAGCACTCAGTACTAACCGAACCACACTCATAATTTCATCACAGGTAAAAAGTTTTACCGCCCAACGAAGTGGGCACGGGTCAGCTAGTATATTATAAATTAAAATAAAAATAAGAATTACTTTCCTGGCAACTAGATCTGTCAACTACAACAGGAGAACCCGTCACCTCAGGAAGTTTTAACGAAATTTGATTGTTGTGTCTCCCGTCAGGTGAGCGCAGAAGACTTAGGACAAAACAATTCACCGTCAAGCTCCGCAACATGACAGTAAGAGGCCAACGCCTTATCCGCGAGATAACCAGGTATATTAACCAGCGCGCCGACACTCGCGCCCTTATTTCTAGTTGCAACCAGATTACTCCGGTCTCCCGACTGGTTATGAATTCGAGGTTGCTTGCGCGGTCCCCTCCCTTACGTAGCGGTAAAACGGTGTCATCCGAATCTATCGCGGACGACATCCTTTGCCCCGCTCTTCACCCCGGAATCGGATAGCCGATGGTCGTTTCAAGAGCAGTCGCCGTAAGGTCAACAACTACCCCCGCTCTATAGGAGACAGTACTCTTTCCAGACTCCCCCGACTGTTAATCAGAATGCAAAATCTATTGGTTTACGCCGCATGGTGCGGGTTCGTGCTTCATGTGAGGAGGCTGCCGGATGGGTGTTGACACGTGAGTGTGACCGACCCCGAACAAATGGGTCTTCGTGGCCAACTCAACAAGCGCTCATTAGCTCCCTACTTTCCTGACAGAGACAGAGGAAACATATTGTGAAAGCGCATTTTTTTTTTCAGATGATGACAGTTATTTTCATTTTGACCCCCCCGAGATGATTAGGACCATTTCCATACTAGGTCTATCTGTGAGTCTGTGTGTGTGTGCGTGTGAATCTCGATAGCGCTTAAACGCTTCATCTGATTGAGCTGAAATTTGGCATGCAGGCACCATTTGATCATGGAGAGAGTTGAAAAGATTGTGTTTGAAATCAATCCACCAGGGGGCGCGCTAGTCATACTTTGAAATATTAGACTTAGAGACTTCAAATCTCGATCTCAAAATATTAGACTTAGAGACTTGAAAGCGCCCGAAGGTTGACGCTGCCATATTAAACATACAGCTGGTACAAATGAAGTAAGGATATACACAGACGGCTCCAAAATCACTCAAGGTACAGGAGCCGGCGTCTTCTCAAATGATCTAAACATCAAAATATCAACTACCCTAGGCAACTTAAATACGATCTTGCAAGCAGAATGCATTGGCATCACCAGAGCAGCACAGGCAGTCGCAGCCAAAGATGTCGGAGACGTAAGTTTGAAATTTGTCTCCGACAGTGCCTCCGTGCTACAAGCGCTAGCAAAAAATACGATAACCTCAGTCCTCGTACTGGAATGCCACAATGCGCTTCAATCCATTGCAGGGTCAAATAAAGTGACCCTGTAATGGATAAAAGGGCACAGTGACTCACTGGGCAATGACGCGGCGGACGAACTGGCCAAAAGGGGATCAAAGGAAATATTATATGGACCGGAACCCTTGATGCCCATTCCCCAGGCCCAAATAAAAACATGGCTACGCAGGAACACCGAAGAAACCCACCTTACAGAATGGAAAAAAAAACGCAGGATGCAGGCAAACAAAGAACGCGGTTCCGGAAGCGTCCAAAAAACTTGCCCGCAACCTCACCAGATTAAAAAGGGACAAAATCCGTAAAGTCATAGGTACTATGACAGGCCACTGTCCCCTAAACAAACACCTGTTTACCATAGGTGTGACAGACAGCCCTCTATGAAGAGGATGCATGGAGGAAGAAGAAACGCCACAGCATGTGCTCATGAAATGCAGGAGCGTGGCAGAGCAACGGGCAAGAATACTACAATCTCCAGCATCTCTGCCGAAGGCCTTTAGCCACCCAAACAGGCTGCTAACCTTCTGGGACAGCCTGGGTTGGCTGGAGTAACATAAATGGAAACATGAGCCACGCACAACGGCCCAATCAAGAGGCCAAGTGCGGGAAAAAGCCCAGTCAAACTAACTAACTAACTAACATACAGCAGATTATTTAATGTTTGGAAGTATGAGTGCCATTTATACATTGTTTTTCATAGTAAAATTCTAGCTGCCAAAAGGTACTACAGCATTGAGCAATCTAATATCATATACAATCCATTTACTCAATCAGGACCCTTTGCAATACTGTAATTTAAGACTATGGTTTTTGACAATGTCATAACGTCAAAAAAAACCTATTATATTTGCAGCAAAAAAAAAGGTAAAAACAAGTAAAAAATAAATAAATTTGGAAGTAAGGGCGTGAGTGTAAGCCCGCTGGGTAACACTCCTGGCTATCTCGCAGTTAAGGCGTTGGCCTCTTACGGGTTTGTGGCGGAGCTAGACGGTGGACTGTTTTATCCAAGTCTTCTGCGCTCACTCCAGGGAGATAGAACGAATAATCGTTAAATCTTCCTTGAGGTGACGGGCTCGCCCACTGTAGTCGACAACCCTAGTTATATCGTTATACCAGCCTGGGGTGACGGGTTCGCCCATTGTAGTCGACACCGCCATCCTGCCGTTTCTCCTAGTTTAGAATTAAAATTGTCACCTTTTTGTAAAACTTTTGGCACAGGTTGGACATATGTGATTTTTTTCCCCATTGTGCAAACATTGTATGTGGTGTTTCAGTGTTGATTTATAGGAAAATTTCATTGAGCAGAGTTCACACTGAAAATGCTTATCCTGAAAAAATAAAACAGAAAGTATTATAATTCTTAGTACTTACTACCATGATAGTCCCGAGAGCCAGCGACAAAAGAGTGCGAGAGTTTTGTAAAAGCTGATACTTTCAGATCAGAGAGTATTTTGGCCATAGAATGCTGAGGTAGAGTCAGCAAGCCAGACTCCGGGACACCTGGCTCTGGCGTACTAGGAAAGGTGTAATTTCAATTAGTGTCCCCAAAGTGTTTTGGAAAAGCTGAAAATTCATCAGTAGTCAGTGGATACAACTAGGGTTGTCGACTACAGAGGGCGAGTCCATCACCTCTGGAAGTCGAGTCCATCTCCCTGGAGTGAGCGCAGATGATTGGACAAAACAGTCCACCGTTTAGCTCCGCCACAGACCCGTAAGAGGCCAACGCCTTAACCGCGAGATAGCCAGGAGTGTTACCCAGCGGGCTTACAGCCGTATTTATAGTCAAGTATCAGTTCAATACTCGAGTTATAACTCAGCCAAGTAATGTCTGAGTACCGGACGATACTCAAGTATTGCATGTGTTTTATAGACGAGGATGGCCAGTCGACTCCGCTGAGTAAAGGTGAAATATTCGGGAATTTATTCGTGTCGAGTGGCAGTACTGCCAAATGTATTGGCCATTTAACGTGGAATATTTTTAATTCATAAACCGCTCGACAATAAATTACCAAACTTTTATTTATTATGAATAATAACGTTTTTTATCGTTTTTTGGTACTTCTTGATTTTTAGATGTAGGTTTTTTGAAATATTCATAATTTTCGTGATGTTCATCTCATTGCCGGCATAAGAAAAAAAAGCACGCGCGCCGGTGGGTGGCGGGTGGGTCGCGTGGCCGCCATGTTTGTATTAGCTGTCATTCTCTTGTGTTCGTGTTGTTTCCGAGTGATTTGTGTTTCTGCATTTTTTAACGACTCCTCGCCTGATTATTTGATTTTGATTTGTTATACGATTGGATTATAGACTTACTGTGGATTTTTTAACGACCTAGCCTGACCCTGTTAAACGTTTTATCGATACTAACTACAAAAATGGAAGCGAGCACCGCGCAAGCTAAAAAGCCGTATACGTTGCTCGAAAAGGAATTGCTGAGCAGCTTGGTGGAAAACCATCCCGTTGTAAGCGATAAAAGGACGGATGGAACGATTATCGCCAGAAAACGAGAAGCGTGGAAGGATATTACCGAGCTCTTCAATGCATCCATGCTCGTGAACCAAAAGGCAAGTTTTGTATGGTTTATAGCTTCGGGCATCCCTAATTTATTATTAGGTACTGTTATGATTAGTAAATATATGTATTAGTACCCATATAAGCGCAAATCCTTGCTTTAGGCCTTGTTGTAGCATGTCGTATAGGTACATGCAAATCAGTAAATTCAATGTGGGACGATAATGTCAATGTAATTGTTGTAATTTGCAGGTTTCTACGAAGCAATTGCAACGTCTGTGGAGTAATATGAAGAGCAATGCACGTAACGCCAAAACGGCTGAAAATCAGCGGCATTATACTGGCGGAGGTGAGACTGTTCCGGACATGGACACGCTGGACGCAAGGGTCCTCAATATCGACAAAACCATATTGAAGCCTATCGATGAGGTTTTAGACTGCGATAACTTGCAACCAGGTAACTTTAATAGTGTTTCATCGTCATATACATCTCCATTTTCTGTTCAATCTTACAAAATACTAAATTACATATTACTTATTGAATTTTCAGAAACGTCCGAGCTAATAAGAGAGGACTATCCGGTTCCAGGTGAGTTGAATTAAATCACTATACATTTTGAAGCTAAAATTAGATAGGGCCAACTCTTCATCTTGACAGCACTCTACGTCGCATAAGAACTATGGCGCGACAGCAGTTCTTTTCATTCAACTGAATAATGCATCGATACATTTGCCATCCGGTCGCGAGCGGTTCTATCGAAGATGATGACAGTCGCAGCCCAATGATTAGCCCGTTTAGTTTACCCGAGCATTTTCAATGGGGCGAATCTGTAGGCGGGACTTGCGATAATAATTACTATTTATTTATATTTTTAATACCTAAACTTCAGCTAACCCATCAGCTTGCCTCAGATTACATTCATGCCATTATCGATCATCATAGTACTTCATACCGCACAAAATAAATCGCGGTTTGCCCTCAGTAGTTCTCTGACCAGGACAAACATCTGTTGGGACTATGAACATGATGATTCAGTTAACTAGTTACTTGTCACCCACCCGCACTGCCCTTCGTGTGGGACCTTTCTCATGTAAACTCAAGTTGTGATAGGTCAATACTTCTCTTCATCCATTAGAAATATTGCAGTTTCATAATGTCATTCTTCCTCATTGCAGAACCATCTTTATCATTGCTGCCAGCTGCAACAGGCAGTAACGAAAACTTGCATCAAGTGTCAGGTGAGGTATATCTATTTATTTATTTTATAATCTTTAACACTATAGTGCTAGCTCCTTTAAATACTCATCGATTGCTCGCTTAGGGGCTATAAGTTTTGCTAAAAAGTTTATCTATACCAAGAAAAGCAACCAATAATGGCATGAATCAACTTTATCTCTTAAAAAAAACGTCAACAATTCTTTAATTTGTTTTAATTATGAAAAAAAGATTAACATGTAAAATAATTGACATTGATGATACATCGCAGAGACATCGATGTGCTGTGTCGACGCACTACTGACGGGGAGGACAATTCATATTCCGTTCCCACTTGTCGGGTGTCGGATCCATTTTTTAATCGGATATTGCCGCCTCTGTTCATACTATGGTGGTGTTGGATCTGATATTTTCTCCCATAATTTAAAATCAGGAGTATATCTGTCGTAGCTATTTTATATCATGACAATAGAAAATGGAGTACCTCAGTAGTTTTCACATCTGGCCCTGCACATTTTATGCTAATTATAATATTAAAATATACATGTATTAGGTATTCACTAACAAACTGTTATCATTTTACAGCTATTCAGCCTCGCATCATCATTGAGGAAATAGAGGAAATAGCGACAAGTTTTGGCGAGGAAATATCGACAAGTTTTGGCGAGGAACCATTCCCCACGCTCAATGAAGTACCTTGTACTGCATCGACACCGCTTCAGCCACCTCGGTCCCTAGCCAGGGTCGTCAGGACAGCGGGAAGAGGCCGTACACCAGTGACGGAAAATGATATTAGAATTTTAAGAAAACGAATGATCGAGGAAGAAATTGAAGGCAATAGGATAAAACGAGCAAACCGGAAGATCCTTTTTGAGATGGATTTGGCGCATAAGAAGAGGATGCAGGATTTGGAATATGCAATATTGTTGGAAAAGAAAAGTAATAATTAAATATTCTGTCTTTTATTCAAAATCCCTTCTGATAATATGATTCCTAAACGCTAAACCTTCTACGATAGGTTGTTCCTGTGGGCCAACATTATCTCCAAAATCTTCATTATGGTCCTCTGCCACATGCTCCCATGTATCTCTGGCATGGATAGCAATATTATGCAGAGCTGCACATGCCAGAATGATATTAGTCACATTTTTGATGTCGTTTGCCATGCCTTTCTGAAGACATGGAAATCTCCTCTTCCATACACCGAAGACTCGTTCGATAACATTCCTGGTTTTAATTTGGCACTTATTGTACCGTTCTTCTGCTGGCGTCCGAGGATTTATTAGTGGAGTTAACATATAGCGGGCGCTAGCGTAACCGCTATCTCCCACTAATATTCCGTTGATTAAGTTGTTGTGAAGTTTTGACCTGAATCGTGAGTTGGCGAATATTCGGCTATCATGAGTACTGCCAGGCCACCGGGTAACAATGTCCAATATTTCCATTTGAGGACTGCACACTACCTAAAAGCAAGTTTTACATTTAAAATACAATCTTTACATACACGGTTTTAACAGCTGTTAGGTTTTTATACCTGAACGTTTAATGAAAAGTATCCTTTTCTGTTGCGAAATCTCTCTGTATCCGGACAGTTGCGGGGTCTCGCTATTCTAATATGTGTGCAATCAATGGCTCCGATGATTCCTTTCAGTCCTTGCCGGGGACCTATTCTTCCCAATTCTTCAAAACCACGTACATATCGACTTATCCCGGCTGGATTATTTTCAAATTTAACAAATTTAAGCAATTTTAATGCCAAAATCCTCGACACCCTGGAAACGATTAGGCACACTGTCGGTTGAGAAATTCCTCCAAGATCAGCGCAAACAGCCTAAAATGAAAACAAGGTAATAGGTATAATTTGTTACCAACTTATGACAATAGTAAATAAGCAATAAATCTGTTCATACTTGGAAACATCCTGTCGCATAAAAGCGCAAGCATATTAATAGCTGGAGCAATGGCTCGATAGGTAATCCACGATTGCTCTGCTTCTCCAGATCAGTGATAATTTCTGGGAGGATGACGTTTACCACTGTCGCTTTCGTAAACCTATAGCGATTCCGGAACGTATTTTCATCAAACTGCTCCAAGGGAGACACTGGCGGTCGATGATACGTTTTACGGCGTCGGAGTGGTCGTACTGCACCAGGAATGCCTCCCACGTTGTCAGCCATGTCAATCACCTCTTGAATCTCATCAAAATCATCCAAAAACTCGTCCATTACGATGAGATAAACAGCAAGGGCAAAAAGGCAAAATTCAAATCGTCGTTAATCAGGCCGGGTCGTTAAAATGTCCACACAGAATTTGTCAATATATAGCAAAACAAATCAAAATCCAAAAAACAAGCCAAGGGGTCAGTAATAAAGTCAAATAACAACAAAATTCACGATTAACGCAGCAACACAACAAAACGTCTGTAAACGCGCGACTGTCGAAAATGGCGTCTGACGTTTCCATGTAAGACTCAAGTAAGGGTCGTCCGTTACTTGGCGCCGAACCTGTACTTCAGTATCAATCGCCATCTTAGACTCGACTATAAAACGAAAACTTTCACTCAGGTATGACTGAAGTATAGGCCAGTACTCAAGTAACGACCGATACTCGACTATAAATTCGGCTGTTATTTTCACGCCCTTACTCCCAATTGCGACGAGATTACTCCGGTCTCTCGATTGGTTACGAGTTCGAGGTCGCTTGCGCGGTCCTCTCCCTTGAGAAGCGGTGAAACGGTGTAACCGAATCTATCGCGGACCACGGCATCCTTTGCCCGGCTGTTCACGGGTAGCCGATCGTCGTTTCAAGAGCAGTCGGCGTAAGGTCCGCGACCACTCCCGCTCTATAGGAAACAGTACTGCTTCCAGATACCCCCGACTGTTAGTCAGAGTGCGCAATCGATTGGCTTATGCCGCACGGTGCGCAGAGCGCCAGAAGGTTGAATCCCAGGGGAAACTAACCATAAGGCCAGAGTCCTACCCAGGCTCGCACTTCATGCGTGGATGCCGTCGGATAGGTGTTGACCCGTGAGTGTGACCAACCCTGAACAGAATGGGTCTTCGTGGCCAACTCATCAAGGGCCCATTAACTCCCATTCAGTGGATACAATACAGAACTCCAAACAAATGGCCAGACTGCTTAACAGTATAATGCGTGGGGTCAGCATTACTCCATTATTATCACAAAAATCAAGTCCATTCTATTGTGTAGCACAATAGACCGATGCGTGGTAGATACCGACAAATACGTACTGGCCTATTTGCAGGGATCTTCATTTTTGTACAAATTTATTTAAAACCGATACATAAAAGCTGCTTGTATAAACCGATATGTGTTGTATGATACAGTTGAAATGTGTCGTCATACAGACTCGAACAATTGAACAAAAAACTATTGAACTTGAACAAAAGATATTTTTTCTTGTCAAATAATATATTTAACTCAGTATTTCCTACTCTTTCATGGGGGTGAATAAGATTTTAAACTCTTTTTCTAATAAAATCTTGAATTGCTTTCAGAATCGAGAAAAACTATATTTATGCAATGCAACATTTTCAATCGTCAATTTCTCGAAATTACATGGTTTCGACTTATGACAGAATGCTTTTAAGGCAACGATATGCCAAAAATACAAAATTTCGAGTTATGTCACTATTCTTCCGGACTAATGATTATTTCCATACTAGCTGCGCCCCGCGGTTTCACCCGCGTGGTGATGGAAAATTGTGATAATGATGATAGAAAACCACATATCTTTATAAATTATA
The DNA here is from genome assembly GCA_944548615.1 of Micropterix aruncella. NCBI lineage: Eukaryota > Metazoa > Arthropoda > Insecta > Lepidoptera > Micropterigidae > Micropterix > Micropterix aruncella. Next base: position 20,442,424 of record OX155975.1, on the reverse strand, counting down.
GCCTATGTGTTATTCTGATGTGTAAGCTATATTATTGTAAGGTTTCATCAAAATCCATTCAGTAGTTTTTGCATGAAAGAGTAACAAACATCCATACATACATTCTTACAAACTTTCGCGTTTATAATAGTAGTAGGACTAACCTTCATATGTCTTGCCAGAAAATGACGTTCCCTATTGGAATGTTGGGAGAAACTGGCCTCGCAAACGCAGCATACAAACGGTTTAACACCTGGAACATAAGTAAAATTGAAGGAGAATAAAATCTGCATCGAAAAAGCTAGAGTTTCTACGAGTTGAAAAAGTCACTTTGAGGAAGAAATATTAACCAACAAGTAAATTCAAATTCTAATTATCCATATAGATAAATGTATATTTCCAGAATGTACTCAATGAGACCTTTCATTTCAAACAAAAAAACGATATATTTCTGGGATTTGGACATTCAGACAAGTATTTTTTGACATTTAGACAGTTTATGTACCCTATGACAATCGGGATGACATAACGATTCTAACAACATCACACACTTCTAAATCGGTTCAAGCGTTTAGAAGTTATGGTGGAATAAAAAATCACAGTTTCATCATCAATACATACAGGATTTTTTCCAAGTATGTTTTTTCCAAGCATTTTTAAACTTCGCAATTGTGCAAAGTTTAAAATTTTTCCAAAATGTTGGACTGGAATAAATTCGTAAGAAACAAAAACTGTTGTTTAAAAATCCGTGATATTATGTGGAGTGTATTAATTAAACACTTTATATAATTTATTTTGCTAAATAAATATTCCAAAATATTTATCTTCGTTACTAGGGCTACCGGATCTATTCCTAACGGCCGTGAAGAGGAAGAATGAAATAACTAAATAGTCAATATAAATAAATACAAACGGAGCTGCCATGGAATTCACCGACCGGAGTCGGGCCCATCATAATACTATTTTTTACACTTCTGGGGGGTGAGCAGTGGATTCCGGACTTACGAACCGGCTGTGGTAGGTTTAGGACAGCTGTCTTGCCACATGTGAGCGTTCACCTTGCCACCCATTCACTCCCCCTTCGAAGCCATAGAATTTGAGATGCGCAAATCGCAGTTTTAGATAATTTTTCTAAGAAAGAGTTGATTATTTTTCTGGAAAGGCCAAGATCTTTAAAGAGGTGAAATAGAGATTTAGCTGGCAGGCCACGAGCGCCAACTTCCACCGCGTGAAGGTGAACAGTGAAGCCGTTCCGGGTTACGGCATTTGCAAGATCATGGTATTTATTTAATTTGTACTCGTGGTCTTTTGGGATATTTGATTCCCATGGAACAGTTAATTCTACAATAAGAGCCACCTTCCGAGATAGAGAGTAAAGAGTTATATCTGGACGGAGGGCTGTGCATCCGAGACTTTCAGGGAATTTATACTGCTTAGAGACCGAATCAACCTCCAGAGTCCAATCTGTAGCTTTCTCGATTATTGAGAAAGGTTTTGTAGTTAAATGTTTTTTGCCTTTAGAGCCATCCCGCACAAACTGTATTGGGGGTTTGGAGGATACTGTCAAACCCTTGTTGGCACGAGCCACTGAGAGACTAATTACCTCGCGAATAACAGCGAGAACTTTGTCATGGCGGTAAGTGTACCGTCCTTGATCTAAGGCCACCTTGCAGCCAGCTAGAATGTGTCTAGCTGTGCAAGGGGTATTGCTACAGAGGGGACAAGAACTATCCTCGGCAAAGCTCCAACGAGCGAGGTTACTGGGGTCTGGAAGTGTATGCTGAAAGGCATTCAAATAAAATTTCAGCATCTCTGGCGTCCAGTCATAGAGCATTACCTTCCAGTGCATTGGAGGCGGAATGCAAAAGTCACCAATTGTTGTCCAGTCATTCTGGCATTGAAGGCCAATGGCATGAGCCATACTCTTGCTGTCGTAATCTCCCCGCAAAAGAGACTTCTTCAAGTCCACGTCGCTCGTGGTTGTACTGCCATACCCCAGACCAGTGCCATTCTGGCTGATTCCAGTAAGGAACCTTTTGTGGAAGTCTACGCGGGCTTGTAGTTCATTTGAATCACTACAGCCACTTATTACGTGCTTCGATATTGCCGGATCTTTGGAATTGCACAGAATCGAATTTTTGGTTATTCTGGAGTTGGCGTAGAGCAGAGAGGGCAGTTTAAGCGCTAGCCCAAAATTTTGTTTGGACCTGAAGAGAGTCGAGGGGTCAGCTGGTTTGGCTAAGGACAGCCAGGATTTTAAACTAGCTGTCACCAGTGCATCTAGACGGGACAGTTGGGTTTTGGTAAAATCGTAAATAAGAAAGGGCCATGACAAATGTGACGTTAGATAATTGTCATAGATCCAGGCCTTACGAGGGCCAGAAATTAGCAAGGCAACTATTTTCGCCAGGCAACTATATCAACACGCATCACGTAACACGGCGATTTATATTAAACACGCTGCTCTCTCCTTATAGGAGAGCAAGGGGTCGCGTATCGACACTCGGAAGGACAAAATGACATCTAACTGCAAAACCTTTCTCAATAATCGAGAAAGCTTCAGATTGGATTATAGAGGTCGATTCGGTCTCTAAGCAGTATAAATTCCCTGAAAGTCTCGGATGCACAGCCCTGCGTCCAGATATAACTCTTTACTCTCTATCTTGGAAGATGGTCCTTATCGTAGAATTAAATGTTTGGGAATCAAATATCCCAAAAGACCACGAGTACAAATTAAATAAATACCATGATCTCGCAAATGCCGTCACCTGGAACGGCTTCACTGTTCACCTTCACGCAGTGGAAGTAGGCGCTCGTGGCCTGCCAGCTAAATCTTTGTTTCACCTTTTTAAAGATCTTGGTCTTTCCAGGAAAATAATCAACTCCTTTCTAGAAAAATTACCTAAAACCGTGATTTCTGCATCTCAAATTCTATGGCTTTCAGGGTTCTGTAGTTAAATGTTTTTTGCCTTTAGAGCCATCCCTCACAAACTGTATTAGGGGTTTGGAGGATACTGTCAAACCCTTGTTGGCACGAGCCACTGAGAGGCTAATTACCTTGCGAATAACAGCGAGTACTTTGTCATGGCGATAAGTGTACTGTCCTTGATCTAAGGCCACCTTGCAGCCAGCTAGAATATATCCAGCTGTGCAAGGGGTATTGCTACAAAGGGGGCATGAACATTTTATTTTGATAGCATACCGTATAGGTGTGACAACCGCCATCTAATTAGCTACTGAATACGAGAGATTAATCAATGTTTGGAACTATGAGTGCCATCTACTAGTTGCATCTTGTAGTAAAATCATAGTTGCCAAAACGTAGTACAGCATTGAGCTATCTGATAACCTATACAATCAATGTTGCAACATTGTACACTGAAAAAATTAAGATAAATAAGATAATTATCATAATTATTACCAGAATGGCAAAGTTTGTGTTTTTCAAGTCCACTGTTATCAAAGAAAGCCTTTCCGCACAGGTCACACATGTATTTCTTTTGTTTACGATAACTGAAAAAAAAAATATAATAATGGGTAGTTCTGGTATCAATCCATAAGCTTAAAAGGTTTTTTATCATCAAGAAGATAAGGAGGGGATCTGTTTGAGACATATTAAATTTGACAAATTCAACACAAATATTCGAGGTCACAGCATAAAACTCAACCTTGCAAAATTTAATCCAATTCTCTTCAAAACGTTCTGCGAAATAGTTCTGAATAAACTACCGGTTGAAGTGATTAGTGCAAGCTCTGTCAATCAATTAAAAAAGAGACTCGATTTTTACATAAAAACATGTTTATATTGTTTATGACTAGCTTTACAAGAACTGATTTGGACATATTAGAAAAGCTGCCTGTCTAGAATAAATAATAATGGTAATAAAAGCGCGTTTATAAGCATAATTTATAAATAGTGCGGATGGCTAGTTTCTGCAGTATAAATATTTTATCAGCGTCAGCAGCATGACCCCACAGCAAGATGCCATACGACATCAAGCTGTGAAAATAGCTGAAGTAAACCAGCCTCGTGGTGTCTATATCTGTTAAATTATGATTATTTATTACAGCATATGCCACAGAACTTAGCCTGTCGCCAATTTCTTAATGTGTGGACCCCATTGTAGCTTTTTATCTAAAGTGATACCCAGGAATACAGCGGAATCGACCAGTTCTAGGCGCTCATTTTTTATGATAGTATTTGGCCCTATCTGCTTTATATTTGAAAGTGAGAATTTTATACATTTTGTTTTCTTTTCATTTAGTAGCAGATTTTTTGCTGTGAACCATTCCACAACATTCGAGATAGAATCATTCATATCGTCATAATTATGTTGTTGTCTACCTACTTTGAATAGCAAAGAGGTATCATCTGCGAATAAAACTATCTCACAATTTGGTTTTACTGTGTAAGGTAAATCATTTATATAAATAAGAAAAAGGAACGGTCCAAGTATTGAACCTTGTGGTACTCCCATGTATACTAACGAGCCGGTTGATCTCTCTCCGCCAATATCAACCTTCTGAACCCTATCATTAAAATAGTTTTTAAGAAGGGCTAATGAAGCTGCAACAACAGTCCCGTTACTTTTGGGTACCCCCTCGTACATACTTAAATAAAGAGGTTGGCAAATGGGCTTTATGTCACGAAGTAATACATAAATAAATCTTACAAATTAGTGTTGTGTTCCTTTTTGAGGTGAGCAACCATACTTTTCATTGTTTCGAAGCCACAGCCGCAAACGTCGCACTTAAAATATCGCATTTGATTCAAAGCTCCATCCGAATCCTTTTTTCTGCTCCGATTCAAGAGCAAACCGGATCGCTTACGATACAAATTGCCGCTGCCCCCACTGTTATTATCGCTCTCCGTAAAATTCTTAATGCCGAGCCGCAATTTCAATTTCATTTTGATGTCTTTCAGTTTCTCCTCGTTCTTGGACGTGGTCAACTCTTTGGTTTTCACGGCCGAATCACAGAATTGGATATTCGGTATCGAGAGCAGCTCGTTGCTCGAATAGAGATCGGGAAATATGTCATTGTTGAAGTCCGTTTTAACGAGGGTCAGTTCTGCGGAAAATAAAAACGGGTCAAGTACGATATAAAATTGAAGACTATCGCGGTTGTTTGACAGTATAAATAGGATAAAACGAAATTACCGCGTGAAGTTTGTAGCTCGTTTCGGCAACATTGCAGCCGGTGTTATTCAGGGTCATCAATTATTATTATCACATTGTCAAGCGTCACAAATAATATTTAAAGTCTGCCATATTAAAGAAAATAGTACATAATTTTTGGGAAAATACCATTTTAATACGACGGAAAATACTACAAATATTTCTTAGAAAAATTATCGTATTTATTATTATAAGGCGCGCGGGTAATGGCTTGTCTACTAATTGGGAAAGTCTTGGGGTGACCCAATGGATTTTTTTGAAATATGAATAAATGTAATCATTATATTATTTTGAATATAAGCATACATATCTTTGTAAATGCGTTAATAAATAAATTAAATAAATAAATAAACTAGGCATTTTCTCTGCTTTACTTAAAATTGTCTTCAAAATAATAAACACAACAAAATTTAAAAAATGCAGAGACTTTGACGGAGGAACCTGCCTGGGATAGTGGAAGCTTGTACGCTGCACATACAGCTAGACTACAAGCTGTAAGTGCAGATTACACTAGTATATATATTACTTTATTAATGTAATCTATAACCGACTCATCTCCGCCGGACGCTAAAGATACAGGATGGGCCATGAATTAGTAAACATTTTAAAAAATCATATAAAAAAAACCTATTTTTTATTATTTTTATTTACAAGATAGTCAATTTATAGGAATTCACTTTTTTTAAATAATATCCTATAAATGACCACCATCTCGATTTGAGTATTCTTCTAAGCGAATACGGAAAATCGTTAACGCTACGACTGACGGCGAAAAAACGACACTGCGCCTTTGTATTTTTTGGTCGATTTTGTATATGAATACCAACAATACCGTTTTTTATGATTTTTTCCTTGTTACCTAGTAAATTATCTTGTCAGTCGTGTATTTTATACTTATATTATATACTTCGTCCTTAGTAGCTAATTTTATAAAACAATCGATCCTTTTCTCCCAAAAATTAGAAAAAAAATGTTTTGGACTTATTGGGTTGTTATTTTATATTTATTATGTATTTATATGTAAACCTGGATAAGTATTATGCATTACTAAATAAAAATTAGGTGAGGTTTATAACAAAATAATATTTATAAAAACCACTTGAAAACACAGCATATTTTAAAATCAACCGGCTGCGCCATGCAAACCTCGCTTCATTCGGAACTATTTGACCTATTTTTTATTATTTTTATTTACAAGATAGTCAATTTACAGGAATTCAATTTTTAAAAATAATATCCTATAAATGACCACCATCTCAATTTTAGTATTCTTCTAAGCGAATACGGAAAATTTGGAAAACTCGTCGGCAGAGGCCGTGAGATAGCAGCGATTTCTTCTCTAATTTTTGCTTTTAATTGAAGCCGAGTCTTTGGATTATTACTGTAGACACAACTCTTCAAATAACCTCACAAAAATAAACTTGCTGGGGACAAATCCAGGCTCTTGGGTGGCTACGGAATGTCGCCTCTCCTGAAAATCAGCTTTCCAGAAACATATCTTTAACTACCGGCAGGGACTCCTTAGAAGTGTGACAAGTGGCTCCATCTTGTTGAAACCACATGTTCTGATTGTAGCCAGAGAATTTCAGCAGTTGTTGTGTCAGGAACTCCCGTAACATTTCCACATACTCAGCAGAGTCAACGGTGACCGTACGGCCGCAAGAATCTTCAAAAAAATAAGGGACAATGATCCCTTTTGTGGAAATTGCTGGCCATACAACTTGGGTTGTCGACTACAGCGGGCGAGCCCGTCACCTCAAGTTTTAACGATTAGTCGTTCTATCTCCCTGGAGTGAGCGCAGAAGACTTGAGGACAAAACAGTCCACCGTCTAGCTCCGCCACAAGCCCGTAAGAGGCCAACGCCTTAACCGTGAGATAGCCAGGAATGTTACCCGGCAGGCCGACACTCATGCCCTTACTTCCAATTGTGACCAGATTACTCCAGTCTCTCGATTGGTTACGAGTTCGAGGTCGCTTGCGCGGTCCTCTCCCTTACGAAGCGGTAAAACGGTGTTTACCAAATCTAACGCGGACCACAGCGTCCTTTGCCCGGCTGTTCACCCAGGATCGGATAGCCGATGGTCATTTCAAGAGCAGTCGCCGTAAGGTCCGCAACCACCCCCGCTCTATAGGAAACAGTACTGCTTCCAGACTCCCCCGACTGTTAGTCAGAGGGGGCTAACGGGCCCATGATGAGGTGGCCACGATGACCCATGTGTTCAGGGTCGGTCACACTCACGGGTCAACACCCATCCGACGGCCTCCCCGAATGGGGTGCGAATCCTGGGTAGGACACTGGGTCAACCAGTCTCCCCTGGGCATCAAACCTCTGGCGCCCCTGGACGGTCTGCACACCGTGCGGCGCAAGCCAATCGATTGTGCTCTCCGACTAACAGTCGGGGGAGTCTGGGAACCGTACGGTTTCCTATAGAGCGGGGGTGGTTGCGTACCTTATGGCGACTGCTCTTGAATTGACCATTGGCCATCCGATCCCGGGTAGCAGGCGGGCAAAGGACGCCTTGGTCCGCGATAGATTCGGTGCACTCCGTTTCACCGCTTCATAAGGGAGAGGACCGCGCAAGCGACCTCGAACTCGGAACCAATCGAGAGACCGGAGAAATCTGGTCACAATTGGAAGTGAGGGCGTGAGTATCTCGAGCCCGCCGGGTTTATTCCTGGCTAACTCGCGGTAAGGCGTTGGACTCTCACGGGCTGTGACGTAGCTAGACGTTGGATTGTTTTGTCCAAAGTCTTCTACGCTCACTGCAGGGCGATAGAACGATCAATCGTTAAAACGTCCTGTGGTGACGGGCTCGCCCGTTGTAGATGACACCTCAAGATGTTAGTCAGAGTGCATAGTCGATTGGCTTACGCCGCACGGTGCGCAGACTGTCCAGGAGCGCCAAAAGGTTGATTCCTAAGGGAAACTGACCGTAAGGCCAGAGTCCTACCCAGGCTCGCACTTCATGCGTGGAGGCCGTCGGATAGGTGTTGACCCGTGAGTGTGACCAACCCTGAACAGAATGGGTCTTCGTGGCCAACTCAGCAAGGATCCATTAACTCCCTGACCTGCTGGCCATACAGTTACCTTAGGCGAATGAAGGGCCTTTCATGTTTATTTTTTAGTTTTTTGCTGCTCCAATACCTGCAATTCTGTTTGTTAATGTGCCCGTTGAGTTGGAAATGGGCATCGTCCGAGAACAAGATGTTATCAAAATTACCGAAACGATCCAACATTGCTTCGGCATACGACTTGCGTAAATTTAAGTCATTAGGCTTTAATTCCTGCACTATATGTATCTGGTATGGAATAAACTTTAAATCAGAATTCAAAATACGGCGGAAAGATGTGCGAGAATAGTCAAACTGAAGCGGCAACTTTCTGCACGTTCTCTTTACTCCGACAAATCCGTGGGCCGCCGGCTTAGTGTCGATCGCGTCTCTTTAAAATGTTGTAACCCATTTATTTATTAAAGCAACACTCGGAAACTGGTTTAACCCCACAAATGACTGGCGATTAGCTCGGGTTTGCCTACGGCAAAATGTATATAAATTTATATTTACATTTACATTTACATATAGCGGGGTTTACTATAGAGCTATAGCATTACTATAGAGCGGATTACTATAGAGCGGCGCACATTTACATTTATATAAATTTATATACATTTTGTATACATTTTGCCAAGGCATCCATTATTGCACGCCTCACATTTGTGGGGTTAAGTCGTTCAAAACGTATTCAAACGCGAAATAAGCGCATCACAGTAATGAGCGAATTATTGTTTAACCCTTCGAGTAGCGGCATAATTTCATGGCAGACCGAGGCAATTTATTGGAATTTCTTGCATAACTATGGAATTACTATAGCAATCGTAAAAAAAATAACTGCAATGATCGCATTGAAATTTCGTATATAGAATATTGCAATCTCATTTTGTAAAACAATTAGATAATTATGAAAAAATATGAGAAAGTCAAAAAAGCGAAAAAAAAACTCTGCATTTCTAACTTGTACTTGTCCTACGGAAAAATACGGAATCCTATTTAGAAATTGTAAATACTATCGTGATCTTTATTAGATTCTTTATCAAAGGTAATATTTCGTTTTGCTTATTTACATACAAAAATATTTAGATATTAGCTCATAAAAACCAATAAAAATTTTGATTTCTCAAAAAAAAAATGATGATGTTTGACAATGGAGTTTTACCAGAAATATTCGCGAAATGACGCGCGAAATTATTCTAGCGACCGCCTATGTATCTATGATAATAATGAGATATTTGGTATGGATTTTAGGATGCGTTCGAATTAGAAAATAATATTACTGTGCGCTCCGGGAGCAAGCTGCCAATATTGGTTGTTACGTAGTCAACGGTGTCCTGATGTGCAACCAAATTTGGTCGTTACGTAGCCGAAGGGTTAAATAAAATTGTCTTACGCAAAATGCGCCCTGCCGCTCTGTGAAGCGATCCATAGCAACTAAATATCCGAGAAATGAACTACAAATTTTTGGCCCACCCTGTATATGAATATCTTACTCACCTTCTTTTAACGCTGAAAATTGATTCTTCAAATAAACATCAGCTGTAAGAGCCTTCTCTTTGAATTTGTAAGAAACATCGATCTGCTCGGAACACAGCAAACAAATGTTTTTCGGAAGTTCGTCCATGGCTGAAATCTATAATTATAATATATTCATATTCATATTCATTTTATTACTATACTGGTATACAAGTCAGATACAGATTAGCAAACATTCATACATATTAGCAAACAAACATTTTTTTATCATAAAGAAAAATATAAATAAACAAAAAAAACGAGAAAAAAAAACAATAATAATGTAAAAAGAGGAAATACAAGACAAAATGCAAAGAGATCATTAAACACTTTGGCTACCAAAGCATTTTAGACTTCACTCGAGTAATATTCCTCCAGTGAGTAAAACGCCTTATCTGTGAGGTACCTCTTAAGGCGTCTCTTAAACACGTCAAGAGATTGCGCCTGCCTAATGTGCTCGCTGAGTTTGTTGTAAACCGCTGGGCCGGCGATATAGGCTAGCCTCTCCGACTTGGATAATGCATGACTTACCAAACATAGCATGCTACGGGATCTTGTTGGATAGTGGTGATGCACACCATTCGCTTCAACATTGGTTAGATTTCTGCGAACGAACAGCGCTACTTCCATTATATAAACGGACTGCACGCTTCTGCATAACGAAGGCCCTCTGCCTGTCGGCTGCTCGCCCCCATAGCTCCGCGCCGTAAGTTAGCAGTGAATGAACGTATGCAAAGTTGTAATAAGATCGAGAGGCTAGAATGTCTCCTTTGGGCGCTCCAGATCGGTTCTTAGGTTATGTTATTAGGGTGTCTTGTGAAAATAATATTTTTGTAGTGTCTTAACTTCGTTGCGGCATTGATTATAGTTGTATAGCATGTTAGATTGCTCAGCGTCTTACGACAGTTTGACAACTAGGATTTTACTAACTTCCAAACAGTGATTAATCTTCTCCTATGTTCAGTAGCCCAATATACATATAGCGTTTTAATCTCAAAATAAAACAATATAAAACAATAATATCTGAAAATAAAACAATAATATAATAATAAACGAATTTTGAAATCATAGCTCTTAATATTTTGATATTTACATAAGTATGTCTTTGTATTCACGATCATTATTTCGTGTGTTTTTCTTTATATTCATAATCATTAGACGCTTTAAAGTTCAAATAGTCTAATAGATGGTGTTCTAATCTCTCTGTATTATTTCTGTGATCTAATCAGACTATATAAAAATGCGATAGATAGCACTAATAATTTAATGTTGTTATTGTTATCATTCCTTAAATAATGGGTATTTTATAATCAACCAGTAATTAAAAGAACATTATTTACCAATGTTATTATAGACGGCCAAATAAATTGCTATTAGTTTGGCCGTCAATGCTAACAGCGCCACCTGCATTTCGCTGGCGCAAAAGGGTTGCCAATTCGTACTATAGAGTTAAGCAATTTAATAAGCTATATAATCAATGGTTACAGCCAAAGGGGAAACCCTGCTTGAAATCAATACAGAGATCCTACGACGCAGTATACCAGACAGTAGCTTCTCTTAGAACAACATGAAATCAAGCCTCACGAGTCGTAAGGGCTCGGATGGTTGCCAGATGTTTTGCTACTCGGCCTATACAGATAGCTGAACGCTTGAAAAGGTTGCAGCCTTTACCTGCCCGTAATACGTACCGTTCGCGTTGATGAACCCCTCTGCTCACATTCCCACCCTCTTCCCGCATTACCTTGTAGGTCGAGAGTAAAGCTACTGTGTGGTATACTGTACCTATGATAACCCCAAGAAGATTTCATGTTATTAGGAGTATATGAGGCACCAGGAGATGCAGTAGTGTTCGGACCATGTCAGCTGTCACTCGAATTTTAAAAGAGCAAAAATGTTCCAAATTTAAAAAGCAGCCTCAACTCTATGATAAGTATGGAAGATCAGAAAGATCCACTCCTTATGAAACATGTATTCCTGGTACTGGGCAAAATAGCAAACACCAACATATCGCCCGGCCACAGGAAACCCGCTCAAAATCGGTAGTGTTTCTGAAAGAGCCCCGATAAGATTTCATGTTATTAGGAGTACATGAGGCACCAGGAGATGCATCGCAGGCCTGAGACGCGAGAATTCCACCCGGGGTAACCTTCCACTCGAGGAGGCTACTGAATCTAGAGTTGGACCGGTACGAGAACATCTTATGGCCCAAGCTGCACAAATCCGTTCGCTAGCAGTCTGGCCACAGATTCGAAGTTGCTTGCGCGGCCTCTACCTGACTTTAGCGGTAATTCTAGTTCGAATTTTTTTGCGAACCGAGGCATCCTGTGCCCATCAAGCTCACACGGGTTCGGTTCGCCGACGGATTGTTTCTAAGGATAGGTGACGCCAGGTCAACAACTACCCTAGCTTCTTAGGAAACTAGTTTCGCCGGAATGCGCAGGAGATTGGCTGATGCCGCACGGTTCGCAAACCGCCCATTTCCGTCAGAGGTGTTCCCCGGATCAAAGCCTCCAATCATAACTCTCTACGACTTGCAGGTTACAGCCGGAGGGAGAGTTCACAGCTGCACTTCCAGGTTGAGTCCCTATTCGAAGAGGCTACCGTGCTCATAAGAGCTGAAGGCTATCAGGCTCACGATGCACGGAACCATTTGGAACCTAAGGCACCATATGAGGCACCAGGAGGCGCAGCAGCGTTCGGCATGGAAGATCAGGAAGGAGACACTCCTTATAAAACATGTATTCCTGGTACTGCGCAAACACGTATGCAACCCAACATACTGCCACGATCAGTGCCAGATTTACGTATAAGCTACTCAAGCTATAGCTTAGGGTCCCCATCGTCGTCAGAATGTTTGACAGCCCAAAGGGGCCACGAAAAGTGCAAAGAAAGCCCCTGAGAATTCAACGCCTATGGGTTAATCCGACACTGGCCACGATCCTAATACTGCGGCCTGAGGAGAAACTCCAGGCAGTCGAGAAATTATTATTCGTGAGTTTCCTACTCAGGAAAAACTTACATTCAATCCCGTAACGGAAAAAAACTTTTCCGACAGCACTCCATTGTAAAGCGAAACATCTGCGCCAATTTCTAGACAAATCCTACACATATCTCCTAAGGAATCCATTGGAAATGTTACCGCGGCCAATAAATACGCGGATTTCAACAAAAAATGCAAAGGAAAATAAACAATTGAGGTTATTTATTATCAATTTATTATGACATTTGGCTGACATTGAATAATTTTGGCCGTGTCTGATTAGCTGATAAAATTCTGAGGCTATCAGCCAACCAATCAGCAGCGAGAATTTTGATATAAGTGACAGCTAATCAACCAATCACAATCGAGCATTATGCCCCGCCATTGCTGCCAACATAACCGACATAATACCGTTCTGCTTCCGTCTACAGATACCGTTCTGCTTCCGTCTAAAGAGAATTATTCTCGTTTAATTGCTAAAACTTACATTCGCTCCAGTAAAAAAAACTTGTAGGTACTCCTTCGTAAACCGAAATATTTGCGGCCACTTCTACGCAAATTCTACACATACTTCCTAAAGAATCCATTGTAAATGTTAAAGTGACAAATAAAATAAATATACATTTTATTACACAGATTTAAACAAAAAGTGTAAAGAGAAATAAACAATTGAGGTTATTTATAGTGGCGTAACTAAAAAAAATGGGCCCCGGCGAAAAATTTAACAAAAGGCTCCTATCCCTTACTCGCACATTCATTATGTCATATGGCATATAGGAACATAATTATATTGTAGCTACATTATAAATCGGCGTATTTATTTTGGGGCATTGCCTCCAACAAGTTGCGGAACAAGTTCCCAAGAATTTCAGTGGGACACGCGAGATCACATAGAAACATTTTGCGGGAGAATGTTCGAAACATTTGTTCCTATATTAATGGGACGCCTTACTGTATAATTCAATTATTGAATTATATTTCTCCGCCTTTGAATGTTGATGACAAAAAAATATAGTTTTATTACTGTACTTTATTTTGAGTAGAGCTACCAAGCGCGAGACTGGTAAGACTTAAACATACAAATATACCAATTTTTGCACATTTGCTGCAAATGAAAATAAACTGCTTAATGTATTTAAAAAAAGTGAACAAATACATTTCTAGAATGGTTTTCGTCTTGATTTACACTCTGCAAAATCATCGATCAGTTTTGAGACATCCATTTTTTTGGTTTTTCTTAGCTTCCTAGTAGAGTTGGATGGAACGTCGATTGTAATGGAAGTTCCATTTTGGCCCCCCGAGCTATAGTGGGCCTCGATAAGCCGCACCGGCTGCACCGGCTTAGTTACGCCACTGGTTTTATAACACTTGACTGACATTCAAATTATTTTTACCATTTCTGATTGGCTGATAAAATTCTGAGGCTTATCAGCCAACTAATCAGCAGCGAGAATTTTGTTTTAAGTGCCAGTAGATCAACCAATCACAATCGAGGATTGTGCTGCGCCACTACTGCCAACATAACCGATAGAACTCCGTTCTGGTTCCGTTTGATCTGGCTTCCAAACGTCCAACCACTTTATTATGCCCACCTTACAAACAGTGCTTTGCACACATGATTATATTATATTTGCACACCTGATTAGTGCTCTACACGTTGATCAATGCATTGAGGAAAACCCCAACGGGAGAACGGCCACCCCCCCTGAACAATGAAATATTTTCTAATCTTGTGTCCTATTCCTCTTTCCCGGGGTGGGATCTAAATCGCAAGCTCCCCTTTCTGTTCAAACTCCACAACCGGGCCTCAATCTACACCGCTAAGGGAGTCGCCCTCTTGAAAGCTTTAGAATATGTTTCGGTCAACCATATATCTCCATACGCCATCTTTTCGGACTCCCTCTGGTTGAAAAAATGAACAACCCTGCAATTTCTCATCGACCAACTCATATTGAAAACTCTATCAGGTTTCTGTTTTGCACTGTTAGGGAAGGAGGGGGTGAAGTAATCCTCACATGGATCCCTGGACATGCTGGAATAGCAGGCAATGAAACGGCAGACATTCTGGCTAATGAAGCCCGCTCTAAGGGAGTTCTCCTCCAGGTTAAGATCCCGGGGTCTGATCTTCTCCCCCTGATTGAAGAGGAGATGAGAAATGAGTGGGAGAAGGTCTGGCGCTTCTCGCATAAGATTAAGGAAATTCACTACTCCCAAATTAATCCTCTGATCTCCAATAAGCCGTGGTTCTACAAAAAGCCGTTTAAACGGAAGGAAATTACCACTATAAGCAGAATACGCCTGGGCCACTGCTCAGCGCCTGCTCATCTTTATCACTTAAACATTATCTCTTCTCCCCAGTGTGACTGTGGTTTCTCCTCCTGCACAGTTGATCACCGCTTTTTCAACTGCCCCTCCTTAATAATTTTCCTTCTTTTATTCCAAACCTTATCCAAATGAAAATTCAACTTCTTACCAAAGTTGACATCCTTTTAGCATCTAACTCTATAAAAAAATATATAATTATAGCCAAATTCGTCTCCCTCAACCATTTGGCCATTTAGTGCTCCCCAAAAAGTCTCCATAGGGCTCTCACCTAGGGCTGACCGGGACTTGGTCGCTTTCAGTGTCGGGCCGATGGAAATGTGATTATCGTAGGCGCCTCGGGTCAGAGGAAATAGCTACTGAATACGGTGGATTTTTGGCTGCAAGCAGCTGATGGATGGCATATTGTCACAGTAGCCAAGTGCTGGGGTGTGGTTGGGGTTGCCGCCCCTAATCCTAATCCTGATTCCCCCTTCCTTCTCTTACTATTCCAGCACCTCAGACCGCATAATAGGACCAACTATCCCTAACCTAAAAGCTACTTCCCAAGATCAGCTATTCCCACTATATATTTTCCTCCATTACTTATGTCTCATCGTCTAAATTATTAACTAAATTATTCCCTAACAGGCATCCCTTCTTACGTTTATCCCTGTAATGTCCATATTGTGTTTCCTATGTTATACTTAAAACAGTGTTGTCCTTTGTCTTTGTCCGTAGGTTGGCCACTAAGCATAGTTCTCACCCCCTTGTCAAGACAAATCTAAAAAAAGTAAAAACGAAGAAAAAATTGCCATATTGGCACTGTTGGCACACACAACAGCTGCCTGGAATTGCTACAAATATGAGGAAGAGGAGGAATTCTTTGGCCAGCAACCTGGTACACGTATTGGCCAGGAATACAACATTGATTGATTTTAGTTCACACCATTGATTTTATAGTGTAATGGTGCTCCTAAACGGGCTATACTTTTACGGCAATTTGTGGCCGCAATATCAGGAACTATAGCCCAGCCATCACTGCAACATTTTATTGGAGCTTATGGTTGGAAAATATATATCGCCCAGCCATTCTCGGCAATATCTCTGCAAAAGTATGGCCCATCATTTTGACTCATAAACGGGCTACTCAATCGGGCAACAATGGCCGACGAAATCATACGTGTCGCAGCGGCTTATAGTTTTAAATGAAAATTTAAAACGACAGAAAAAGACAAGAATCTGGATTTGACCTGACTTCAATAAGCGTGATACTTTAGATATCTTAGCCTGAATGTTTTCGATGATATGAATACCAATTGAAGAATCTTCTCCATGTGAATTCACTACTAATAATAAATTCACAATTGAATTATTTATTAATTATGTATATAAAGATTTAAATACACTAAAAAATAATATAAATTATTTCACACAATTGTACATATATCAGAATATATAATATTTTATAGATCAAAAAAAATAATCTTTAGATAATGTAAATACAAAATGAAGATGCTGTGCGTCGTGCCTCGCATAGAAAGGGACGCACTTATGGCTCAAAACGAAACAGCAATAAAGCTGGCCGGGCAATATTGCAGTATTTTCGATTGCAGTGATACTGGCTAGCAACTTCAGCCATACGAAAAATACTTGGCTAATGGCCGGGATATACTAAACATATTTCCGTATACTGCATAATATGTCTGGTATTGCTAGGAATGTTGCCGGGCAATATATCGAAGCCACATATTGCAGGGAAAAAGTGGCCTGTTTAGAAGTACCCTAATAAAATCAATGGTTCACACACTGGAAAGTCGTTCAGTTTAAGTTGGTGCAGGCCAACGTGCGGACAACAAAGCATGTATCAAAAATGGTTGTCGAGCTGGTTAAGGGCCGCCACAGCATATTTATTTAACCCTTAACCACCTGACGTCGGTCTCAGAGACTCCAGCGATTTTATTTTTCACATTATTCCGTTATTATGCATGTGACGCAATCGTGAGTCTATGTACTTTTTCCCTTCCCCCGCCAGTTCGTCCCGTGCCCTTGGCAGCTCTGGACGTGCGCGCTTTTGAAATTACAGGTAATTATTTTTTGCGTGCGGTCCGTTAGACGTCAGGTGGTTACGTAATTTTGTTAAATTATATTTTTAATGGCTAACAATGAATCGCATGGATGAAAATATAGTTTGATGGTTAGAGGAAGTTAACACAGACTCGGAAAACTGGACTATACCAGAACTTTCGAATGAAGACTGCAGTGACGTAGAAGATGGCCTAGTGGATCAGATCATTGAAGGCGAATGTCAGTCCGACTCAGAAGTGGAAGGTGATGGGCCTGACCTTCAACTCACTGAACAGGAAAACGACATCAGGTCGCCGATGGAATATTTATCTTCCGACGATGATGTCTTGTGACCCCAAAAAGAAACGCAAAACAGCCTACATATGTTTTCTATGTAAGAATCCAATTTGCATTGAATGTAGTAAGAAAATGTGCATTGATTGTCGCCGTAAGTTGTGATTTTTCGTGCCTTGTAATTTTGCAAAAGTTGTGATTGCTTCATGTCAAAAACTATTTTATCTCATAGATAATTAATCGAACTTGTCGCAAATAAGTAAACACAGTTTTATTATAAAGATTTTTTTAAGTCAGATCTCAGATTTTCCAAGTTCCTAGATTTTTACCTAAAATTGATAAACATTTGTTAAGTGTTGATTTTTGATATCTTTAAGCATACTTTTGCATTGTTTAAAGTTTAAATATGATTAAAAATATTATGAAAATAAGGATGTGACTTTAATTTATTCCAATATTTTAAGTTACTTTAACATAAAATGGAAAATACGCAGGCGGTCTCTAGGACCGACGTCAGGTGGTAGTGTATCTGAAATATACGTCAGGTGGCTAAGGGTTAAAGGGTATAATTACTGCCAATGGTGCACAGTAACAGGGCTTTCAAAAAGAAATGGAAAAAAGAAGGGCAGAATCTGGGGCTCGTTGCCTACTGAACGCGCGGCCAATGTGTGGACGCGATAACCAACTTAGCGCCAACGACCTTTCAGATCTCGCGCCAATGTATAGGCCAACTCTACAATACCTATCAATGCGACTATATTATTAGCTAGATAATGCCCTCAGATACAAATAAGTTGGCTACACATACCCTTTGCTCGTAAATCATGTGACAGAGAAAGCAATACATTGGACAGTATGCGAGAGAATAGCGCGCCAATATTCATCGCGGCAGCTCACACCGGAAACGATCGGCTGTCTGCCAGCGAACTACGACCAAACTACTACTGGCCAGCTTTCAGTACTTGTTTTGAAAGAGTCATTTTCGAGCGTGAAAGGCCCACCTAGGGGATTGGATATCGATGTAATAACCCGTTGGCCAGAGCCATTGGCACATATTGATCAGTGTTATGCCTGCTCTACGCGTTGGCCAATGTTAGGCCACATCGTTAAGGTGGAAGAGAGTCGGCACCAAGGGATGTGTGAAAAATGCATGGGAAAAAGCGAGACGTAGGCAATGGCACTGTTGGCTGATGTGTAGAGCTGGCATTAGGGACTAGCGTACATCTGTAAAAATCAAACATCTTTCGATTAAGAAATAGTTTATTTCTATAATATACATTTCTTCTTTATTAGTTTATAATAATATATCTTAAAAACAATTTAAAACAATCATTCAGCACTTAATTGGTAATACAATTATCGATAACCAAAATCAAATAACGCACTTTATACAGGTTGATCCACAAGGAAAAACTTTTGATTTATCAACAACTTATCAACAAATTCATGCCAGCCTATTCACTCAATGGCGTATAAGAAACATTGCGATAGGGAAAACAGTCAATTGGAAAACTTTGCAAGTTAGAAGTATTACTCATTATGATGCTCATTTTGACCGAAAAACTTGAAATAATAATAATAATAATAATAATTAAACGCTTTATTTGCTTTAACAAAACGTAGTGAAAATATTGAGTATCCACTGTCTAAAAGTAATTAATCTTGAACGTGAATTGTACCCCACCTCATAAGGCACGTTTCTAATGATATTTTCGTGAAATACAATTATCAATTATAAAGGATACATATTTTAAATCGGCATTACGAGACCTTCAAAATTACTTAATTTTTGGGGTACGCAGCAGTAAATTTTGTGATTTATGAACAATTTCTAAACTGTTTACATATGAACATATCTTGCTGTATATCTTCATGTAAATTATATATGATATTTAGAGATACGGAATTTTCGCAAAAAAAACCGAAATTTTGTAAAAAGAAAATTAAAAATATATATAAAACAACTGTTTAATAGACCTACAATTTATATTTAATATATTTTAAAAGTTAACATTGTTGTACTACCAATATTTGTTCTGCTTCTACGTTGTTCAACTAACAGAGCAAACTCACTTCTATATTTAATAAGAAAAGCTTTTTCCACTATCACCAGTGAACTTTTCCTCAAGCTCTATAAAAACCTACTGCCCGCTCCTCGAATACTCCTACCAGGTATGGAATCCTTACTTTCGGAAGGATATAGAGCACCTGGAAATAGTTCAGCGAAGAACAAAGTTGGTGCTATCGCTGAGGAACAAACCATACGAAGTGCGACTGAAAGAACTTCGCCTGACGACATTAGAGGAACGTAGGCAGCGAGGAGACTTAATAGAAAGTTACAAAATGCTTCACGGTTATTACAGTGTGCCCAACCTCGAGAGCATGTATACCCTGAACACCAATAAGCAACTGCGTGGACACTCGTTGAAGCTAAATAAGACAATTGCAGCATCGAACCCCAGGAAATATTTTTTGACAAATCGTGTAGTGGATGCTTGGAATGCGTTGCCAGAGGAAGTGATCAGTGCTATCTCTGTCAATAGCTTTAAAAACAAACTGGACATTTTTCTTAGTGCAAAACAGTCACAAGTTTAAAAACAAGTGTATGTGATATACACACATCAGCTTTAAGCTTCTAGTGTATATTATAATAATAATAATAATAATAACAGCATAGAAGTAACTAACTCTGTAATGCTGCTTCAGCAAAGGTTGAAAAACAGCATTTAGTACCCCAGAATATGTTCTTAACATTGGCATCTTTATTCCTATATACTGATCCATCAATCAGCTCATTTTGAGAAAGTTCTCTGAAAAAAGGATTTTTTGAGAAGTTTTCGAGTAATGTATTTTGTTTTAACCCGACTGATGTGAGGCGTCCAATAATGGTTGTCTATGGCAAAATGTATACAAAATGTATATAAATTTATATAAATGTAAATGTGTGCCGCTCTATGGTAATCCGCTCTATAGTAATGCTATAGCTCTATAGTAAACCCCGCTCTATGTAAATGTAAATGTAAATATAAATTTATATACATTTTTCGTAGGCAAACCCGAGCTAATCGCCAGTCATTTGAGGGGTTAAGGTGGTGATTGCAGCCACAGATGGGCAAATAACTGACCGATATGAAAGTAGGCTTGATTTGTTGTATTTAATATCATCTGCAAAGAAATTTTAGTGAAACTTTTTTCAGGTGAATATTTTTGCATTTTTTTAAATTTCAAGAAATTTTGCATAATCTATTTCGTAAAAACGAAAATTCCGTACCTCTAATGATATTAGATGGCTCAACTTCATGTTGCGTTTTGGCAACCCAGATAGACTGGCAGACGCCGCAACGAACTGCAAGGATCTTCTTTTTCAGATTTGATTCGTGTGCCGGATGACGCATTTGTAACAAATTCGTTCCTCATGGATCACATTGTATTCTATAATCTATATATATAGTACAGAAGGCGGAAGCTTTTTACTAGCCTATCGCAGAAGTTATGAGTTCTGCGACGTCGGGATTAGGCGACCTCGTGGTGAGTTGCATGGTGACTCCGTCGCTAAACGCCAACTTTGCGCGGACGAGAATGTCGAAGCCGCCCCGGAACGTCCCGGAACAGAGCAGCGTGTGGACGGCCGTGGAGTCGGCCACCCGCTCCGAGCCCTCGGCCGCCATCAGCCCGAGGAAGTGAAGGATGTTCTTGACCGCTTCCTGCAGCGACGGAACGGTAGTCAGCGCGTAAGTGTCTTCCGCTTCCGCGTAACCGTCGGAATCGGCACTGTCCCAGACGGCGCCGAAGTTTACTTTTTTCACTCTCTGTATCTGATCGCTCAAATTCACTTCCAGATCCTCCAGCATGTACTCGTCGGAGTAACCCTCGTCGGAGTCGGCGATTCCCGTGTTCGGATCGCAATCTTTAACGGTAAATTTCAGCGTGACTCCGAAAGTCCCGACGCTCGAGCCCAAATCCTCGGGAAACTGCAATATCGCAAATACGAAACCGTTCGTGTTATACGATAATTTCTCGCACGGAACTTCTTTCAATAGGCGATACCCCTCCGGCATTTCTAAACGAACGTGAACGTTCTCCAGCAGCTGATCGTTCAACGTATTGACGCAGTCGAACTGCAGGATTAAATGCTGCGCATAAATGTGCTTGATGCACTTTACGGTGTACTCCGTTTCGGATTCGGTCAAATCGATGTGCTCCGACGAACGGAACAAAACGCCGAGCGACTGTATGCCGGGTATCGCGTTCAGCTTCTCTAGGTATTGCTCCTCCCGCGCCGGTTTGACCTTCGGAACGGACGTCGTTATTATCATGCCTTCGCTTATGGATTTCTGCTTGACTTCCTCGGCGAGGGTTTGCGGCGTATCGACGGGGACGGTTTTGACGTCGAAGACGGTTTCGCCGGCGTCGGCGATGTGATCGCGCAGGGCTCGTTCCAGTGCGACCGCCGAAAACTGCGGAACGTCCACGATGTAATTCGTTATGAGCGTGCGGTCCTCCGTTTCGAGGACGTAACTGTAGAAAAGTGCACGATCGCGCACTTCATCGTCGGTATCCATCTGACAGCGCGCGAGCAGGACTTTTATATTCGGAAGTAGATCTGGACAGGTTGCGCCGAATTGCGCCATCGCCGAAACGGCCGCCGCTCTCACGGTCGCATTTTCCAGAATGACGCGATTGTATATAAAGCGAATATAGCGGGACGGTTGCTTCGTGCGCGGGCCTTCTTTCCCGAGTAAATGTAAAATGCGCACGGCTAAGGACGTGTGCTCGCAGTCTTCGATAAATTCGCATAAATGCGCAAGGCCCGTTTCTTTCGCGTCACCATTCTCTTCGATGATCGTTATAATCGTATCGGCGATAGAAGCTTTGTATTCGAGTCCGCCTTCATCGCGCAGCATACCGGCTAAGAATCCCATCAGCACGGAATGCTTCCGCGGGAACTTTAAGCACAGCGAGCGGATCGCTTGAACGACGACTATCTTAAACTCATCGGAGATCTCCGAAACGAACGTCGCTATCTGCTTCATCAAACGGTCGACGGAGCTCTCGGCGCCCGTTTTTAAAAGCGTTGTTATAGCCAACGTCGCGATCGATCGATTCGGATCCGTTATCAGGTTCTCGAGATCGAGATTGCAAGTCGTAACTGCATTCGGATGCGTCATGGCGACGCGGTTTAACGTGCGCACCGCGGCAAAGCGTAGCGTCGGCTTCGGGGAACCGCAAAACAGCTGCAGTAGACTCACAGCCGGGGCGAGTTCTCTGTTAGTCGTGCGCTTCAAGTTGACTATGGCGTGAGCGGCTTCGTATGTCACCATTTCCGATTTGTGGCGGAGGCACGATTCAATAAAGTCAAAGAGCGGCGAGTCTTGAGCACCACCTGTAAAAGAAATAATTTAATTTAAGAGTATATTAAAAACTAGACCATAGACACTTTTTTTGAACTAATAGAATTGTACAAAGTATAATGCAACTCTGCTTTGCAATCTAAATGAAGTCGATTGCCAACTCAACCGATTTCATTTACATTCTTGTCTGAATAATGATAATTTCATTAACTTATTTGTAAGATATACCGTCATCCAGTGCAGTGTCACTGTAATGTGATCAATATAATTAATATAATTGTTGCAGACTGGTATTGTTTTGAACAATATTGTCTTCCAACTGTTATGTTTTTCAGACTGTTATTGTGGTGAGTTTACTCTTTAACTATGTCAACAATGTGTGGTTCCCATTTTAAATCGTGTGATATAGTCAGTCTGAGATTTGATCCGAGTGGATCTTCAAGCCAACCCAAAATAAAGCAAAACCTCTGAGGCCTGTAAAAAATGTAATTCGACTACAAACCCCGGGTGTGTATAAAATTGTTGAGTTGAGTTGTTTAGGCTATGTTGGACAAACGAAACGGCCCATAGCTACTTGACTAATGGAACACATCAAAGCTGTAACGTTCAGCGAGAAAAATCGGCGATTCAAAATGTCATTGTGCTATCCAAAGAACGATTTTATTTTACTATTACTACCTCGCATGATCTGCGAAGCAATTGAAATATGAAAAACCCAAAACTTCAATAGAGACGACGGTTACAAACTCTCTTATACGAGGAACCCTCTTCTTTAAATGTTTCCAATGCTCATTGCCAAGCGCAAGGACGGCAACGTAACACAAGATACAGTGAGTGTTGTGTGCATGTAGGATTTTCAAAATTCCCACCCGCCGATCCCGCCGCCCCTCGACTGTTGTGACATACGAAGTAACAGCAGAGTTTGTCGCCTAGCCGCAGACGACGATTGGCACCACTTTAGCCTACCCTGGACAACGGCGGTTGCAACATCGCCGAAACGCCGGGTATTAGAAACCTCGTGGTAAATTCGTTTTCATCTTATTTATAATGTCAAACAACTGCGATAATCTTGAATTTCAAATCGGAATAAATCGTTTTCTGGTTGTTTTTTGTAGTAAGGGCGTATCTAGTAGTAAGGGCGTGAGGTCGGCTCGCTGTGTTCACTTTCCAATGCCTCGCGGTAAGGGGTTGGAGTCTTACGGGCTTGTTGGAGTAGTAATAAAAACAAACGGAGCTGCCATGGAATTCACCGACCGGAGTCGGGCCCATCATAATACTATTTTTTTTACACTTCTGGGGGGTGAACAGTGGATTCCGGACTTACGAACCGGCTGTGGTAGGTTTAAGACAGCTGTCTTGCCACATGTGAGCGTTCACCTTACCACCCATTTACTCCCCCCTTCGAAGCCATAGAATTTGAGATGCGCAAATCGCAGTTTTAGATCATTTTTCTAAGAAAGAGTTGATTATTTTTCTGGAAAGGCCAAGATCTTTAAAGAGGTGAAATAGAGATTTAGCTGGCAGGCCACGAGCGCCAACTTCCACCGCATGAAGGTGAACAGTGAAGCCGTTCCGGGTTACGGCAAACGGTGGACGGTTAAACGGTGGACTGTGTTGTCCTTAAGTCTCTGCGTTGCTCTGATATCTTTAGAGGTTCCTGGGTAGCAGGATCGCCCGCATTAATTGACAACTCTGCACTGTGACAAGACTGAATTGACCCGATTTCGACCTAAGTTTTACATTTTTATTGATATAATTACCGTTGGCGTCATCTTCTTCTAGCAATTTGCCGGCAATCCTGACCAATAAACAGACAGCATATGGCGATTTCAAAGCCGCCCGGCTGAGTCGCGCTACCAGTTTTGCAACCGCTAGTCTGTCCGTCTTGCGTATGTGATAAAGAACGCCTAGAGCATGATATTGGACCATTACATTGTCCGAATTGGCAGCTTCCTGGAAAGAAACAAAAACAAAATATAAACTTACTTTTCGGTTATCAAAATGACTTAAATTTAGAGCAGAGGTACCCATACTTTCTTGACCCATAGACACCTTGATGTTTTCCGTAGACCCCCTACCAGAATTTTCTTTAACTTACTAACATTAAAAGCTTTTTAACACCTGGAATAGTACTGATCGCCTAACCTAACAGGGTTTTCGGTAATGTGGACAGTTGTAAAAAATTAAAAATATGTACATTTTTTATTTGTTCATTTCTAAGCGTCCACGACCTAGAAGTACGAAGCATTTGGGAAAGCCGCACATAAGTGCACATGTCACTCTATCTCGCTTGCTCATTCATGTGGCGCGTTTATCTTACTCGTTCGCACTAATACCCCTTGAAGCGCAATTTTTTCACATATCTCATTCGCACCTTCCCTCGTTAGTCATGTGCGCTGGCCTCTTCAATCGACTAGTGATGCAATTTGAGTTGTGTTGATTTCATTCCGTGATACATGTGACGCGCGCGTTTGTTTATTGCTATTATTATAATTTTAAATATAATATGCTGTATACAAAATCTGTTTAAGAAGTGATCCGACATTAACGGATCGCCTGAATGCTTATGGTGACCTACCTAGATGGAGTCCACTAACGTGGACCTCCGTTTACATCTCGTGCACCCCGATTTTTTTTTTCGCTTACATGGACCCACTTAAAATGGCAAAAAGACCAAACGGAGCTGCCATGGAATTCGCCGACCGGAGTCGGGCCCATCATAATACTATTTATTACACTTGTGGATTTTGGACTAACGACCGGCTGTGGCGAGTTTAGGACAGTTGTCTTGCCACATGTGAGCGTACACCTTACCACCCATTCACTCCCCCTTCGAAGCCATAGAGTTTGAGGTGCGGAAATTGCGGTTTAGTATGCTTTCTAGCAAGGTGTTGATTATTTTCCTGGAGAGACCAAGATATTCAAAGAGGGGAAACAGAGATTTGGATGGCAGGCCACGAGCGTCAACTTCCACCGCGTGAACGTAACAGTGAACCCGTTCTAAGTGACGGCATTTGCGAGATCATGGTATTTATTTAGTTTGTACTCGTGGTCTCTTGGGATATTTTTAATCCCATGAAACAGTTAATTCACAATAAAAGCCATCTTCCGAGATAAGAGAGTAAAGAGTTATATCTGGACGGAGGGCTGTGCATCCGAGAGTTTTATAGAATTTATACTGCTTATAGACCGAATCGACCTCCAGAATCCAATCTAAAGCTTTCTCCATTATTGAGAAAGGTTTTGTAGTGAAATGTGAGCAGTGAAGGTGAGCAGTAAAGCCATTCCAGGTGACGGCATTTGCAAGATCATGATATTTATTTAATTTGTACTCAATCATGTTATAGTTATATCTGGATGGAGGGCTGTGCATGCAAGACTTTCAGGGTGGTGTGGTTTTACCGTGCGAATTTTGCATCAGAATGGCTGGCTCTTGAAGGGTTAATCCTTATTAGCTGAACAATCGCAGAGTCCTTAATTTGAATGTTGACAGTTTACGAACGTACCTGTGCTTCGTTGGCCCATCGGCGCACGAGATCGTTCGCGACGGATGTCAAGTGTAAAGCAGAAACTAGTGCAGCGCTGCTCACAGCTGGACTCTTATCGACGATTGCTTGTTTCATGTACCGTTCGATAGCCTGCAGCATCGTACTATCGGTTATACTACAAAGCGCCCGTATCGCGGCTGCTCTATACAGATCCTCCTTCCCGGTCATGTCTTTCGTGAGCGAAGATGTCACTATTATGACGTCATCTGCAGTGGAGCTCAACTCCTTGATGCCCAGATACACCATCCTTCTCAGGATCACATCCTTCGACTGAAACAGCTTCGTCATTGCGAAGAACGCCTCCGTGGCCTCCTGCGTGCTCAGCTGCTCGCCCTGATTCAGCAAATACAGGATTTTCGTGAGGATGTGCGTGCATTTTCGGTTATTCACCGGGGTCTCGTTGAAGTATCTCGCGTCCTGCAGAACGCTCGTTTTTTCGATGTTTTGAAACGGATTTCCGCCCCCGTCTTCCTCCTCTTTCTTGTCGCGCTTGAATGAATTCATCGCGACGCGAAAATAACTATTTTATCAAGACAAAATCACGATTTTAACGATGCAAAGCAAAACCTTAACACGTCAGCCGACTGGCCAGGCAAACATGACAGCTCGCCGGTGTTGCCTTATGGCAGAAATAAGAAAGAATCGAATTATTATATCTCCTAAATTTAATAATATAGATAGAGCACAGTGATAAAGAAAAAAAATCCATGTCACAGATTCTTCTCTGATATTAGTATATCGTCGGCTTGTTGCATTTTAATAATAATAATAATATAGAAGGATCACAATGAATCACAGTAAGTCAAAATTGTAAATTAGTAACAGATTCTTGTACGATCAGTATATCGTTGGTTAGTTGCAAGCACTGTTGGAAAAATTTAGTCGACTAACGATTGACGATTGAATGCGTTAATCGTGATTGACGATTGAATATGTTAATCACGATTAATTATACATTTACAATTTATTTTTTGTTTATAAGGTGTGTTTAATTTTTATTTGTCAATATTTTTTTGTAAAATAAGCAGTTTTTCATTTTTTACCTGTATTTTATATTTACAATAGTAGTAAAAAAAAATATCAAGTCGAATACAATATGCACTTTATTTTATTCTATGTAATATTTAAGTGTACTGGTTGTTAATTTTATAAATTAATAATGATCAGTGTTGTACAACCCATGGTTAGATTTAGAGAGCACAATTAATTATACATGTCCATACATATGGTTTCAAAATCGAATGTGTTAAAAAGAAACACCCAAATATTACGCTCATACACATTGTAGAACGTAACACTTGACAGTACACACAACTACATAGATACAGATTCATGTTTGCCTATTTTCTTCATAATTTTAGAATGCTTATTTTCTGTGGTAGCGAGTTTAGTAAAGATGTCAATAACTCCATTAGGCCCCAGATTCGCCTAAAGCCTGGTCTCACATGCACGGTTTTCTGGTCCGATTTTTTAATTCGTTTACCCTATTACCAGCATGGGCGTACTCAAGGGGGGGGGGCAGGGGAGGGCAGCTGCCCCCCCCCCTGGAAACGCATTACAGTTAACCCTTCAGGCCTCGTCCCCTCAGCCGATTGACAAGTTGATGACCCAAACAATTTTATTAAAAATGAGTAAAAAAATTGAATTATGACACTGTCTCACCAAAACATTAATTATTGCCAAACCACTGTGTCCATAATTAAAATAAAACATATTAACATAATAAAACATAATAAAATAAAACAAATTAAATTAAAATTAAATTAAAACGGGGCCATCACACTGAATCGTGTTGTGGCCGATATCGGCCAATCGGGGCCTGAAGGGTTAAAATGATTTTTTTTCGTGGAACTCATGATTTAGCACTGAGGGGAAAAGAAAAAGATGATGAAAAGAAAAAGACGGCGTTTTTCAAGATTTGCTTAAAGTAAAAATTGATTCTGGTGATGAGATTTTGAAGAAATACTTAGAAAAAGGATACAAAAATGCCCAATATACGTCTCCAAAAATACAAAATGAAGTTTTAAATATGTGTGGAAATTTAATCACAGAAAACTTGGTCGATAATGTCAAAGCCGCAAGTGCCTACAGCATTTTGGCTGATTAATCAGCTGATATATCAGGATAGGAGCAACTATCTATAGGTCTTAGGTATCACCACCAGAGAGAAAAAAATGTTAAGGAAGAATTTATAGGTTTTGTCAAGTTAGACAAAATGGATTCCCAAACGATAGCGGGTGAAATTAGTGGATTCATCAATGCGCTAAACATTGATGTCAACAAATGCTACGATGGCGGGTAAAGATGGCGGTGTCCAAAAAATATTGAGAGAAACATATAAAACGGGTTTATATTTTCACTGCGCCTGCCACAAATTAAACCTCATAGTAAACAACTTAAATAATGTCTTTGAGATCCGCAACTGCTTTGGAACTGTAAAAGATACGATAATGTTTTTCAGGAAATCAGTTTTGCGTCAAAAATATTCACCGAAAATACCATTGCTGTGTGAAACAAGGTGGTCTCATAAGTACAATAGTATTTCGATGTTTAAGAAGCATTTTATCGAAATTGTGGAAGGTTTGGAAAAGCTTTCTCAGGAAGGGAATCCTGGCACAAGAAAAGTAGCTTTCCAGTTGCTATCCGCAGTTGGACAAACCACATTTATATTGGCTTTATGCATTATAGACAAGTACAATTCCCTGCTGCAACCTGTCGCAAATACATTGCAGTCTAAAATCCTGGACGTAATTAAATGTGCAAAACACATCCAAACCATAAAAACTGAAGTTGCAAAACACAGACGTTCTGCTGAAGAAGGCAGTGAAGAATTATTAAATTCAACTAATGAAATTGCTGAGGCTTTGAACTTCTTCTTTCTTTTCCTTGTGGCAATTCCACGCAGCTAGGGTGCTGGTGATTTTGTGCCAGTTTGTATGTATTGTTGACGGGAGGATGACTACTGTTAATGTTAGTACCTACAAAAAAAAAACAAAAAGGAAGGGACATCACAATTGCATACACAGAAGACAACATAGAGACTAAAAACATAACAGAATATTAGGGGAATATTTTGGAGGAAGAAAAAGGAGAAGGGTCAGGGTAATAGAGAAGTGCTTCTGGGGGCAGCGCCGCTCCCCACCGCCCCCCGAGAGCAGCCCCCCCCCCCCCCCCCGGCATCGGCCGCACCGGGAATGTGTCGTCCATTGACTTTGAACTTAGAATTGCGTCTTCCAAGGACAGAAAGCCGTCAACAATATAGGGCAAATCATCCAGCTGATTCGTTAAGCGAGTATTTTCGACGCTCGCTATACGTGCCCTATTTGGAGATAATAAAAATAATAATCTCAGATAATAAAAATTACAGATCTAAAATTAAAAAAAAGTATGGAAGTAGTCTCTAAATTTTACAAATTAGAAGGGATTACATCAGAAGCCGAACTGTGGCGCACTTTATGGATAAACAAGCAGGAGGACTTTGAAACTTTGGAGATTACAGAATTAATCCAACAAGCAGAATCTTTTTACCCAAGTTGAAAACAGCACTAGAAATTTTATTGGCGATGCCTTATTCTACGGCTACAATTGAAAGGTCATTCAGTACACTCAGACGCGTTAAAACATGGCTGAGATCAACAATGACCGAAGACAGGTTAAATGGGCTTTGTATGCTTAGCGTACATAAAAAACTTTTAAACAGTATGGTCGATTCTTTCACAGAAGACGTCATAAACCGTTTTGCTGAAGATCCTCGAAAATTACTTTTTAAATAGATGTTTAATTATTTATTTTATTTTACTACCCATAAAGTAGGATCTCCTGCGGGTGTCACCTATACTACACACTACATGCACCTAATGTTTCGTGTGGTACGCGGTGGACCCGACTTAAATTTCTGATTTGCCCCCCCCCCTGGGCCAAAAGCTGGGTACGCCCATGTACCAGATTACTATATACCCGAACTATTACACCCGTTTACTATATACCCGAACGCAAGCATTTCATACAAAATATTCTACATTACCAACAGCATACAAGCTCATCTGACGAGTTAGTATTGTCGAGTATTTTTCCCTCACTTCGAATTATTTTCTACTCTTTTTTGCCAAACGTAATTCGTCGTCATCCATCTGGCCGCGTGGCATCACTGTCAGTAAAAATTCCAAATGGGGAAAAAGAACGTCTGTACGTTTACTGAAAGCCGAGCATAGTCGATACTAATTTTTGGTTTTCCATATCTTTGGCATCCACGTACACTATCATATCTTGTTTTTTTTTTTAACGGAGCATGCGCGTTGAACGTCAAATTTAAATTCAAAGTGAAGTCCCTATAGTGGTGTGATTTGAAAAAAAATGGCCGTTACCGACTTTTCGAACTTTGTTTCGAACCGTCGCTGAAGCTGCTTTTGTTTTTTGTTTATGCTTGCTTTTGTTTTCTGTTTTCTGTTGATTTTGTTCTATTAGAAATTACTAACGGTGGTGGTCGCGTTTTGCACGTATTTCGTGTCCGTCTCCGGTGTTCTCCTTGTTCTAACTAGTGTTCATTCTGTGCTCCTGCGTGTTTTCTAGCGTTGCCCGCCTATTTTGGTGAGTAATTATAACATTATTTCACAAATTAACTTTTTGTAGGGTATAGGTACATTTTTTTTCTATTTTTTAACCACGTCTATGATGAGTTATCCGTGATTGTATTGACATGGAATTAGCCGCAGGGGGGTCAACGGGAGCACACCCGTTGACCCCATCAAACCTCAGTGCTATTTTCGATGGGGAAATTGATTCTAGGGCCTCTGTGGGAGCCAACGTAGAGGTGGCTTCCTCAGTCGAACGTGAACCAAATACAAGCCCTAATTTGTACGGGGAGGGTTCCCAAGGACCCTTCTTAGTGTTTATCCAGTATAAACCGACTCAACCGGCTGAGAGTGACCCCTCCAGCCTAAACATTTTCCCCCTCTCAGTAGGCAAACTAATCCAGAACAGGCAAACTTTATACACAATGGTAATTACAACATAGATGTTAATATACTTTCTATTCTTCTGGTACCGTCGTAAAAGACAGACATATTTCAGTATGGCGAATGTTGCACGCTCGATATTTATCATGATATTTGGATCGTGATCCAGGATCATAATATTGATCGAGTGTGTAGTATAGCGTATCACGGATCGTGATACGGATCTCAAAATTACTAGAAATTCAGAAATCCAAGATCTGGATCAAGTATCACATGATAATTATATCAAACATCTAGTCTCTTGTGTATTCATTCTGGCAGCGATGGAGGAGGACGCACTTAAAAGGACGGGTTTCGCCTTACCTCAAATTAACGACCAAAAATATTTAAATAAGGTCCAAGAATATAGGTATTAACCTATACGAGGTATTAATCGGACGCCAACGATGCCTTGTTGCGTCGTTTGACAGATCTATGTACTATATCTATGTAGATGTATGTATTATATAAATATATAATATACATGACTAACAAGATTATTTACTAGGTAACATGAAAATGAAAAAAGGATATTGTTTGTATTTATTTACAAAATCAAGCAAAAAGTTACAGCGCAGTTTTCGCGCGCAAAGGCTAGCTTCCGACCGGACAAATATAAAATGCATCAGATTGTGTCATTGTTACTATTCTTAAAACAGTGCAAAAAAACAATGTAGTTATGAAGTCGGAGACTATCGCGGTTATTTGACATTATAAATAAGATAAAAAACGAATCTACCGCGTGAATTTTGTAGAACCCGACGTTTCGGCGACGTTGCAGCCGCCGTTGTCTAGGACAAACGAAACAGCCTATAGCAAAACGATTGATAGAACACATCAAAGCTGTTAAAAACGTTCAGCGAGAAAAATCGGCAATCTGCGAACATATATTCGATAGCGGAAGTAACCATTAGATGCAGTTTCAAAATCCCATTGTGCTATCCAAAGAACAATTCTACTTTCCTCGCATGATCCGGGAAGCCATTGAAATAAGAAGAATCCCGAACTTCAATAGAGACAACGGTTACAAACTCTCTTCTATGTGGAACCCTCTTCTTAAAATGTTCCCACCGCCAAAAGCCGGACACAAGGACGTAAGACAGGATACAATGAGTGTTGTATGCATGCCGAATTTTGGAAATTTGCGCTCGTCGAGCCCGTCCCCCCACCACCGTTATAATTTACGCAGTACCGGCAGCGGTATGCAGCATACCCGCGGAACAACAGATTGATAACCCTTTCAGTCTACCCTAGACAATGGCGGCTGCAACGTCGCCGAAACGTCGGTTTGCTACAAAAATCACGCGGTAAATTAGTTTTTTATCTTATTTATAACAATATAATTGGTATTTATATATACAAAATCAAGCAAAAAGTTGCAGTGCTGGTTATTGCGCGAGAAGGCTGGCTTCTGACAGGTTTATGATTAGTGATTACAGTCCATCTAAGGAATCGCGAGCTGAGGAAGCGGACGGATTACGCCGTTCCCGACTGTCATTTTTCATCGGGAGTTAATGGGCCCTTGCTGAGTTTGCCACGAACACCCATTCCGTTCAGGGTTGGTCACACTCACAAGTCAACACCTATCCGACGGCCTCCACACATGAAGTGCGAGCCTGGGTAGGACTCTGGCCTTAAGGTTAGTTTCCCCTGGGAATCAACCTTCTGGCGCTTCTGGACGGTCTGCGCACCGTTCGGCATAAGCCAATCGATTGCGCACTCTGACTAACAGTCGGGGGAGTCTGGAAGCAGTACTGTTTCCTATAGAGCGGGGGTGGTTGCGGACCTTACGGCGACTGCTCTTGAAATGACCATCGGCTACCCGATCCTGGGTGAACAGCCGGGCAAAGGATGCCGTGGTCCGCGATAGATTCGGTATACACCGTTTCACCGCTTCGTAAGGGAGAGGACCGCGCAAGTGACCTCGAACTCGTAACCAATCGAGAGACTGGAGTAATCTGGTCGCAATTGGAAGTAAGGGCATGAGTGTAAGCCCGCTGGGTAACACTCCTGGCTATCTCGCGGTTAAGGCGTTGGCCTCTTACGGGTTTGTGGTGGAGCTAGACTGTTTTTGTCTTAAGTCTTCTGCGCTCACTCCAGGGAGATAGAACGACTAATCGTTAAAACTTCCTGAGGTGACAAGCTCGCCCGCTGTAGTCGACAACTCTAGTTCTCATTTTTCATCCTACATCCTCCCAGTACTAGTACTGGGAGAGTGCGGGGTTTGAAGCGACGGCCAGGGGCGGTGTATTCCGTCCTCTTCCCCAGCCCCCGATTCCTCATAGCTTGCGCGCGGACAGTAGGTAAGTAGTTAGTTACATAGATCAGATAAAGATGATTTTTGTTATATTTTTTTTTGTGACTGAACGATGATCTAATCCTTGTTTTTATCTTTTCTTCAGAAAAGCCCTTTTTTTTTTTTTTTTACATAAACGTTCAAATGCCTGAGCATGAAATAAAATGAATTTACAATTAAGTAAATGCCGTTGCATGCTTCTGAAGTTAGATACACATCTGTCTGAGCTGAGGTTATATAGCGCATACATTAAACGCAAATGTTTATCTTTCTTTTATGCTAAGCAAAGTGCAACCGAGCCCGCCTTGCTAGGCACCCCTGTGTTAAGGCGAGCTCACTTTCGGAGTCCCACTCGAGTGCCTCGTTTGTGTCAAAAGAAAAATTTTAGAAAACTTTTTTTTTTTAATATTGCAACCATATCTTAACCGCAGAATAAAATGTACAAACGCGAATCCCCTGTTTTGCTGTATAGAGGTGACTATCGCATCGCTTTCATAAGAACTCCGCCCGTATCACTGTAAAATTGGTAATCATAAGGCAGGTAGGCAGCTAATTTCGTATTGAACGAACTGAAATGATTGTCTAGCGATTCTCGACTTCTGTAAGGGGTAAAATTGCTCGGAACGTTGCAAACCCACAGGGGTTTGCAACGTTCCGAGCAATTTTACCCTTTTGGGTGTAATTAACCCCAGGTTAGAAATCGCTAGCAAGAGCATAGGATTTCACGATACACTAGAAGTGTTCCAATACTAATATCTTTTATAGATGGAAGGACGTCTTTCTGGTATACCGAGGCGGATCGGCGGAAGAAGTTCGAGTGCCGGCGGCAGCGATGGTGGCAGCTCCGTTCCGGCTTATGGAACTAACTTGGGGAGCAACCGGCTGTCCAGACTGTTGTCTAAACTATCCATTGCTGACCCAAAGAAGTCTCTGTCGAATAGCGCAAGGGTGAGTATTTACAAGAAATAATGATCAAGCTCCAGGATTTAAGGGCCAGTGATCAGCAAACATATTTCTTTACAAATCATTCTGCTATAAGTTACATATGGATAGGTAGAAGTACAAAACCAAAAGTATGACATAAATCAACATTTATACCGCAATATATTCCATATAGCGAGATATAAGAAATGGTAATCTTTATGACATGAGGAACAGCTTAAAACATCCTTATTTGCTACCGGTGTGTCGCAACCTCCACAAACCGGCTTCTTGACCCGGCTATAAAATATTTTGCAGAAAACTGATATTTTAATAATATAGTCTTGAATTACTCTAATAATGATGCCATCTACAGTCGATGAACAGAATGTCGCGCTTTGTATGTGCAAAAACTGGGTGGTCACAGATGGTTCGTGTCTTTGCTTTGTCCTGAGAAGTTCAGTTTAAAGCGATAGATAGCAATGTCTTCCTTTAGTAATACTTAAATTGTATTTATCTATTTCTTTAAAAAAGAATAGAAAAGGGTGTAGCGGTGAAACGGTGTCTACCGAATCTATCGTGGACCATGGCAACCTTTGCCCCACTGTTCACCCGGAATCGGGTAGCCGATGATCGTTTCAAGAGCAGTCGCCGTAAGGTCAACAACTACCCCCGCTCTATAGGAGACAACTTGGGTTGTCGACTACAACGGGCGAGCCCGTCACCTCAGGAAGTTTTAACGATTAGTCGTTCTATCTCCCTGGAGTGAACGTAGAAGACTTGGGACAAAAACAGTCCCCCATCTAGCTACGTCACAAGCCCGTAAGAGGCCAACGCCTTAACCGCGAGATAGCCAGGGATGTTACCTGGCGGGCCGACACTCGCGCCCTTACTACCAATTATGACCAGATTACTCCGGTCTCTCGATTGATTCCGAGTTCGAGGTCGCTTGCGCGGTCCTCTCCCTTACGAAGCAGTGAAACGGTGTAAACCGAATCTATCGCGGACCATAGCGTCCTTTGCCCGGCTGTTCACCCAGGATCGGATGGCCGATGGTCGTTTCAAGAGCAGTCGCCGTAAGGTCCGCAACCACCCCCGCTCTATAGGAAAAAGTACTGCTTCCAGACTACCCCGACTGTTAGTCAGAGTTGGGAGTTGGGAGCTAACGGGCCCATGATGAGTTGGCCACGATGACCCACGTGTTCAGGGTCGGTCACACTCACGGGTCAACACTCATCCGATGGCCTCCACGTACGGGGTGCGAACCTGGGTAGGACACTGGGTCAACCAGTCTCCCCTGGGAATCAAACCTCTGGCGCTCCTGGACGGTCTGCGCACCGAGCGGCGCAAACCAATCGTGCTCTCCGACTAACAGTCGGGGGAGTCTGGGAACTGTATTGTTTCCTATAGAGCGGGGGTGGTTGTGTACCTTATGGCGACTGCTCTTGAATTGACCATTGGCCATCCGATCCTGGGTGAACAGCCGGGCAAAGGACGCCTTGGTCCGCGATAGATTCGGTATACTCCGTTTCACCGCTTTATAAGGGAGAGGACCGCGCAAGCGACCTTGAACTCGGAACCAATCGAGAGACCGGAGAAATCTGGTCACAATTGGTAGTTAGGGCGCGAGTGCCGCCCGCCAGGTATTTTTTTTATTTTTTATTTGTTGAGTGGGGCTTTTCTAAGGTCTTTATGAGCCTTGTAACACTGCGACCATTGCTGATCTATTGTGCTCGCCACCTACTATAGTTCTGCGCTAAGCCCCGTGTCATTCAAGAACCGCAGCAGGCTTTTGGCGCCAGATTGTTTTACCTCCTCAGGTTGGAGGTAGTGACCACCCAGGTGGTTGTATCTTTTACGCATCAGCGGGCCACACTCGCACATGAGGTGCTGGGGAGTTTCCTCTGCCCCTTGGCAGAACCTGCACATTTTTGTGTCTTTGAGCTTGAGGTTGAACATGTGTTTGTTCAGGCCACAATGCCCCGTGAGCGCCCTTACCAGTATGCGTAGATTGTTCCTATTTAGCGATAGGGCCTCACGGGCCGTCTTACGGTCGTAAGGCTTAATAAGCGCTTTGGAATGATTCAACCCTGGCGTGTTGTTCCAGTGGTTGACGGATTGTTCTAAACACATTTGTTTGAGCATTAGGTTTGCAAGGCTTTTTGGTACGCCACAGCAAGGTTCAGGGCCGTATAACGTTCCCTTTGCTCCCGTCCTAGCAAGTTCGTCGGCTTTTTCATTTCCCTCGATTCCTGCATGGCCGGGAACCCATCTTAGTATTACCCTGTTCTTTTCGCCCAGGGAATTCAGTAGTGATATGCAGTTTTGCACTAGCTTTGAATTAATGGTATTCGAGGCTAGTGCCATAAGAGCTGCTTTGCTATCCGAGTCGATATAGATACGGTGGTTGGCGTAGTCCTTTTGGAGGTTGATATCCGCACATTCAATAATGGCGTAAACCTCCGCTTGGAATATGGAGGCGTATTTTCCCAAGTTTACACTTCTTTTGAAGTTTGGTCGCTCTCCATATATACCACAGCCTACGTCAAGTCCCGATTTGGACCCATCAGTATACCATTTAAGGCTACCGGCCTCCCATTGCAGTTGGCTTTTTAGCCAGTCGTCTCTGGGCGGCAGTTCCACTGTAAAAAGTTTTCCAAAGTTTAGGAGTGGGAGCATGGTGTCTGATACCATGTTGAGGGTTGGATTTTCACTGACTGAGTCAAGAACTGATCTTAGTGCTTGTGAGATCCAGTTTACCTTCTCTCGGGCAGATAGCCTGTACATGCTGGCTTTCGCCACCTGTTGCAAATGAATGTGTAGGGGCGGTAAGTTCAGCAGTGCATCTAGAGCTGCTCCAGGAGTGGAGGACATTGCGCCAGTTGTCATGAGGCACGCCGTCCTTTGGATATTGTTTAGTTTGGTAATCACAGTTTTCTGGTTGGCTTTGTTGCACCATACCACCGAGGCGTACGAGATTATCGGCCTCACAATGGCAGTGTATAGCCAGTGGGAGATCTTGGGGTTAAGGCCCCAGTTTTTCCCCGCCAGTCTTCTGCTTATACCCAAAGCACTTTTAGCTTTTTGAATTGTTTTATCTAGGTGGCTGTTCCAGGTGAGTCTTTGGTCGAGCGTGACTCCCAGACACTTTACTTCCTTGGAGAAAGGAATCTGCCTGTGGTTTAAGATTGGCATTTTTAGTCCACCTAGTTGACATTTGTTGGTAAATGGCACGAGGACGGTCTTATCGGCGTTGACCGATAATTCGTTCTCTCTGCACCAATTGCTAACGATTGTTAACGCTTTTTGCATTATGTGTGAGATCGTGTTTTGGCAGAAGCCCCGGACAATGACTACTAGGTCATCAGCATAGCCCTGTGTGTCTATCCTGGCCTCTGCCATCCTATGCAGGAGTTGATCTATTGCAAGAGTCCATAGTAGGGGCGAGAGTACGCCTCCCTGCGGGCAGCCTCTTGTAGTGGTGACTTCAAGGTTTGTTCCGTGAAGAGCTACCTTGGCCGTGCGGTTTGAGAGCATCGCTTTCACCCATCTGGTTGTGGTGTTGTCAACTTGTTTTGACTCTAGCCCCTTCACCAGTGATTTAATTGGGGTTTTGTCGAAGGCGCCCTCAATGTCTAAAAATGCGCATACTGCGATTTGTTTGTCTTCCAACGCCTTTTCCACTCTGTCTACTAGGTAGAGCAGAGCGGTTTCCGTGGATTTGCCTCTGCGGTAGGCGTGTTGGTTACAGCTGATAGGGTTGACCGTTAGGATTTTTTCCCTGATATAGCTATCCAGTATCTTTTCCATCGCTTTCAGTAGAAAGGATGTTAGGCTAATTGGCCTGAAGGACTTTGACAGTGCGTAGTCCTTCCTGCCAGCCTTGGGTATGAATAGCACTTTGACCTTGGTCCATTCTTCTGGTATATGTCCCCAGGCATAGCTTGCTCTGAAGATTTTAACCAGATATGGGGTTAGAATGTCGATACCCTGTTGCAAAAGCACGGGCATGATTCCGTCGTCCCCGCATGATTTGTAAGGTTTAAAGGATTTTACGGCCCATTTAACTTGATCGGGCCTTATGATTCTAGCAGCCCTACTCCAGTCCTCGTTTCGAGGTCTGTATGGAGCAGTGGCGGCGTTGCTAGTTGTCACAGCACCTGGGAAGTGGGTCGATATTAGTTCCTCCAGAGTTTCCTTTTCATTTGTTGTAAAGGTTCCGTTTGGTTTTTTCAGAAGACCAATTTGGTTAGGTTTGTCCTTTGCGAGCAGTCTATGTACTCTGGCTCCTTGAGGCGTTTCCACTATGTCCTCGCAGAAGCTTTTCCATGTTGCTCTTTTGGCTCTCCTAATTTCTTTGTTGTACTCGGTTAAGGCTTTTTTGTATTCCTCCCAGTTGAGAGTTTGTTTAGCCTTATTAAATAGTTTCCGGGTTTCCTTCCGTAGTTTGTCCAACTTCGGGTTCCACCATGGAACTTTTCTTTTGGAGGTCTTTGTCTTGAGTGGGCAGCTTTCCTCATAGGCGTTTATAATGCCTTTTGTGGTATCCGCCACGGCCAATTCTAGACTCTCGCGTGTTTTTATATTTTTTTGTATTGTTTCAAGGTTAAGCCTTAGTGTGGTACGGTAAGCGTCCCAGTCGGTGGCTTTAGGATTCCTGAAAGTTGTGGTTTGACAGTCTACGGTGTTTAGTAGTTTAAAGGTTATTTGTCTGTGATCAGACATTGAAGTGTCATCCCTGACATGCCAGTTTTTTATGTGTCTGGCTAGATTTTTAGAGGCAAAAGTAATGTCTAAAACTTCCTGTCTTGCACTTGTCACAAAGGTCGGCATGCAGCCTTTGTTTAATAGGCATAGGCAGTTGGTTGTGATAAAATCATTAAGTAACTCACCTCTATTGTTGATGTCTGAGCTCCCCCACGCGGTGTGGTGTGCGTTTGCATCACATCCAACCAGTAACTCAGCCTTTTGGGTACGGGCGTACTCCACCAGGTTTGCCAGCTCTTCGGTTGGATTTTGTTTCTCTCCAGATAGATAGGCTGAGCATAAGATGACTCTGGATCCATTCCATCCTTTGAGATTTATATACGCTGCTGACAGGTCATTAGTACATAGCTCTGTAACAGGCAGGAAGTTAATGTTTTTCTTGAACACTATGCATGCTCTGGGTTTTTTCCCTCCCGGGTACGAGAGGATTCTACCCGCAGCGTTTAAGCCCTGGATAGTTAAGTTATTTACCCAGGGTTCTTGTACGAGGGCGATGTCGATTTCTCCTTTGGTGAAGCAACACTCCGTCACTGCGCTGGCGGCAATGGCGTGGTGGAGGTTGATCTGGAGAATCCTCGTAGAGTTGCCTATGTTCGCCATCAGTGATCCATAGGGGTTGTGGGCTCTGTCGCAGGCTTTTCCCTCTCCAATGGAGGACGAGACCGTCCATGTTTGGATTGGGATGTGCCTTGCTCATTCCCGGGTTTTTCCCCCTTTTTAGGCGCTCCTGTACTCTCGTCAGCAGGAGAAGGCCGATTTGCCGGCTCTTTCTTTCGCTGTATGGGAGCAGGCGTTTGTCTGCCTTTGTTGGAGTAGGACGGGATAGCCCTGTTTCCTGGGGGATTCGTGGGCTCACCCCTGATTTTCAAAGAAATCTTTCCAAAACCAAGGGTGGTCCTGTAGTCGGTTTTCCGAAGGGTTTCCAAAGAGGGCTCGTCAATTGAGAAGGTCACGTGGTGTCCATTCTTTTCCTCCCTGCTGTTGAGTATTTTCCAGTATTCTGGAGATATGCCTTCGTTCTGGTTTGTCAGCAGACTTAGGGCGTCCTTTATGTTCGCCGCCTCGCTGCTGGGGAAGAACGTTGTGCAAACTAGTGGCTTGGGCATTTCGCTTTCCGTCATGATAGACAGCTTTGCCTCGGGCCATGGTTTGAGGTTTGGGATTACTCCCACAAGCCAATCCTGGCTCTTCTGATTTTCACATGTGATCAGGACCCAGCCAGGCCTGTGAGTGAAACCCAGAAATTTTGGGCCCGAGCCTCTGACAGTGATGTTTTTAATCAGGGTCAGTAGCGAGCGGTGCACCAAATGCATTTGGTTTTCTTCCATCGGGCTTTCATTTTTTATTCCCACACGTGAAGAACCCACCACCTCCCTGAAGTTTGGCTTGATGCCTTCTTCTGGGTATATCTTAGGAGCCTTT
The DNA here is from genome assembly GCA_944548615.1 of Micropterix aruncella. Classification (NCBI taxonomy): domain Eukaryota; kingdom Metazoa; phylum Arthropoda; class Insecta; order Lepidoptera; family Micropterigidae; genus Micropterix; species Micropterix aruncella. Next base: position 20,401,760 of record OX155975.1, on the reverse strand, counting down.
TTTGAGTTTTCCCTTGGCGACTCCTCCGACCGTGTGCGTTTGGACGCCCTTTGGTCATCAGATATGGGAGTGCTCTGATGGGTCAGGCTCTTAATATCTTTCCAGGGCCTGAGGCATGCTACCGAGGCTTCTCTAGCACTCACGTTTGCTGCCCTCAGCATCCTGAAACGTTTTCGAGCAGCACCGGACAACTTTGTCCTGTGCTTCTCGTGTGTCTCAGTGTCTTGGTCCTTTTCTTTGGGCATAGCAGAGTCGTTTCCTATTCTGTCTGCACCTTTGCTTGTCCCTGCGACAGCTGAGATTTTTTCGGGCAAAGAGTCGGTTTGAGTCGTGCTCCATGGCTCCGAACTGTTTCCTTCCCGGACGGTACCGTCCTGGTCGAAGTTTAGAGGGGAATTTTTATTTTCTTTTGAGTCCATATTTGTTCCCACGAGTAGTCAGGAAAGGGTCGTCAAAAACCGACAGAGCCTGTTATCGGTCAAAGGGCATTTCTACTTCCCGATTCGCCCCGGTTTCGGAAAGCCACCGTTAGAGACTGAGCTCTCCCTCAGCCACGCAGCCGTCGGCACGGTACGGGTAACACCTTAGCTTGGGGTGGAGGTCTTTTGGCCTCCAAGTCATCAACTTCAGGGATCTCTCCCTGTTGTAGCTGACCGGAGTTTCCAGGGTGCACCGGCACGCCCACTCACTACTTTCCCATCCTAGACTTTTAGGAATAGTCTGGGCCAGAGCGAGATAAAACGTGCACACGGGGAGGTAGACCTCCCCCGCCAGGTAACATACCTGGCTACTCGCGGTAAGGCGTTGGCTTCTAACGGGTTGTGGCGTAGCTAGACGTCGGATTTGTTATGTCCAAAGTCTTCTACGCTCACTGCACGGTCGATAGAACGATGAATCGTTAAAACGTCCTGCGGTGACGGGTTCGCCCGTTGTGGTTGACATCTCAATATGTTATTCAGAGTGCACAGTCGATTGGCTTACGCCGCACGGTGCGCAGACCGTCCAGGAGCGCCAGAAGTTTGATTCCCAGGGGAAACTGACCAAGGCCAGAGTCCTACCCAGGCTCGCACTTCATGCGTAGAGGCCGTCGGATGGGTGTTGACCCGTGAGTGTGACCAACCCTGAACAGAATGGGTCTTCGTGGCCAACCCAGCAAGGGCCCATTAGCTCCCCTAGTCAATCTTCTGGCGCTCTATAGGAGACAGTACTGTTTCCAGACACCCCGACTATTAGTCAGATATGCACAATCGATTGGCTTACGCCGCACGGTGCGCAAACCGTCCAGGAGCGCCAGAAGATTGACTCCTGCGGGAAACCAGCTCTCAGGCCAGAGTCCTACCCGGGCTCGCACTTCATGCGTAGAGGTCGCCGGATGGGTGTTGACTCGTGAGTGTGACCGACGCGGAACAAATGAGTCTTCGTGGCCTACTCAAACAGGGCACATTAGCTCCCAAGAGAAATCATCAAATAAACTTCCTCTTATACGATAGACCAGCATTTCCTATTTTTGCCCTAGCCCAGTAATTTTTATTTCCCCCCCCTCTCTTCGTGGCCCACAATTTTTTAAAACTCTTCTGGAGGCAAAAATAAAACACATTTGAATGTCTACATAGATGTAATATAATTGAAACGTTAACTTTTAACACTTCGAGTAGCGGCATAATTACATGGCAGACCACGGCAATTTTTTGGAATTTCTTGCAATATCGCCGCGCTCAACAAATAGTACTATGACTATGGAACTACTATAGCAATCATAAAAATAATAACTGTGCAATGCTCGTATTGAAATTTCGTATATAGAATATTGAAATCTCATTTTGTAAAACGATTAGATAATTATGAATAAATATGAGAAAATCGAAAAATTAAAAAAAACTCGGCATTTCTAACTTGTACTTGTCTTACGGAAAAATACGGAACCCTATTTAGAAATTCTAAATACTATCATGATCTTTATTAGATTCTCTATCAAAGATAACATTTCGTTTTGCTTATTTACATACAAAAATATTTAGATATTAGCTCATAAAAACCGATAAAAATTTTGTGTTCTCGAAAAAAAAAATGATGATGTTTGACAATGTAATTTTACCAGAAATATCTGCGAAATGACGCGCGAAATTATTCTAGCGGCCGTCTATGTATCTGGTAATAATGAGATATTTGGTATGGATTTTGGGATGCGTTCGAATTAGAAAATAATATTACTCTGCGCTCCGGGAGCAAGCCGCCAATATTGGTCGTTACGTAGTCAACGGTGTTCTGATGTGCAACCAAATTTGGTCGTTACGTAGCCAAAGGGTTAACAATAATATAATAATTATGTTGAAATTATTTTGTTGACTACTATTAACACAGTATACCGAGATAGCAGTAGACTCTCTCGAGCGAGGGACGAGGGTGCGTGGAATGTGGGTAAAGGGGTACGTTTTGACGAACGCCTTTGGTTAGCGTTACGCGGAGGTAAAGGCTGGCGACTTTTCGAACGTTTTCATATCCACGGTGGCCGAATAGCCGACATCTGGCGGCCATATCCGAGCTCTTACGACACGCAATGTATTCACTTTGATTTCAATTTTGTTCTAAGAGAAGTTACTGTCTGGTATACTGTGCTATTACTGAGAATAAAATAAAATACAAACGGAGCTGCCATGGAATTCACCGACCGGAGTCGGGCCCATCATAATACAATTTTTTTTTTTTTTACACTTCTGGGGGGTGAGCAGTGGATTCCGGACTTACGAACCGGCTGTGGTAGGTTTAGGACAGCTGTCTTGCCACATGTGAGCGTTCACCTTACCACCCATTCACTCCCCCTTCGAAGCCATAGAATTTGAGATGCAGAAATCGCGGTTTTAGATAATTTTTCTAGAAAGGAGTTGATTATTTTCCTAGAGAGACCAAGATCTTTGAAAAGGTGAAACAAAGATTTAGCTGGCAGGCCACGAGCGCCTACTTCCACCGCGTGAAGGTGAACAGTGAAGCCGTTCCGGGTGACGGCATTTGCGAGGTCATGGTATTTATTTAATTTGTACTCGTGGTCTTTTGGGATATTTGATTCCCCCCAAAGCTGTTTATTCGTAACGAATAACTCTAATTTTGGTGGAAAAGACGTAAACTTTGTTCTTAGGTCTGGTTCAATTTCCAATCGGTTTGTATATTTATTTTTAAGCAACAGGAGTGTTATAGGTCGTGCAAATCTCTAATTTTGAACTCTTTCCAGGTGCTCTATATCCTTTATAAAGTACAGATTTAATACCTGGTAGGATATTAGAGGATCGGGCTAACATAGGTTTTATAGAGCTTGAGGAAAAGATCGCTGGTCATAAAAGAAAATCTTTTTCTATTAGATATCTATACTAATATTATAAAGAGGTACAGTTTGTGACGTTGTAGGAAGTGATCTCCGGATCTACTGAACCGATTTTGAAAATTCTTTTACCAATAGAAAGCCACGTTATTTGTGAGTGTCATAGGCTATATATTAATCCGAAAAATGAAAAGACTTTCTCGTGGTAGTCGGATTTGCAAAGTAAGTCGGGGAATAAGCGGTCGAACGGAAACTTTTCTAACTAACGCTGCCTTAACGATGAGAGATAAATGATTAGGTTCTAGAGAAAAGTTGTAGAGCTTGATAATGCCTACAAAAAAGTCAGCGACAGCATATGTCTAACTTTTATATTTAAGTTACAAAAAGTAGTATTTTATATTAAAAAAATAATTTAAATCGTTAGGTCATGTTTATTGGTCATATTATCAACAATTATGAATTCTTATCAAAATAAGTAAGTTTGTCGTCTCAAGTGTTTAAAACAAAAGACTTCCCTTTTACTGCATGAATAGTTAAAGAGATAATACGACATAGGTATGGAACCGCGACCGTATCGTAATATAATATAATTTGCTCTCTTAACTATATCGACTATGCGAGTTTCCCATTTGAGTCCCAGGGTATAATAGTGATGCTGTGGTCTTTCTGGGTTATAATTGGCTGTAATTTTTTCACTCAATTGTATATCCTAGCCTTTCAGACCCAATATGTAGAACAGTGCATTTATCTGCATTAAGAGAAAGCAAACATTCTTTGATCCAGAATTGAGCTGTCCTGGATATTCTGGTGAGCTGTGTCTGTTGTTTGTTTATGTTTCAATGATTAATTTGTTTGTTTTTGTAGCGTTCCCGTTCCGAGACTGCATACAGTATGGGAATGACTCCGCAAACTCCGCAAAGGAACGTTGTTCACGCCAGTGAGGTTTGTGTGAGAATTAGCGTAATTTTCCGCCTCCTAATCACTTGTCTAATCCAATCCCTTTTATAAATTCTTCCGCTCCAATCAATATTGTCGGTACCCATTTAAACATGTCGCGACCCGCGCCGATCTGAGCCGCCCAGCGCTACGGATCGCCCCGTCGGAACGACGGGTAGGACAGTATATTTGTTGACTTGGCGAGGCGCGTCGTCGAATATATTCGCTCCGCAACAACAGACGAGATTATCGTTTTTTCTCGTTGCAAACCGCCGCATCGCATCACACAAACCTTTGTGTTGATTAGCCCGCATCGCAATTCGTGTGAAACCTCAGTGAGTGACAGATAAACGAGAAGCAGAAGCAGTGCAGTCCAGCAGCACAGACGGAACAAACAAAACCGTAAGTACCGACATCCTGTCTTTCCACTTTAAATATCCGCTCCTGGGTACTAAGGTACACCAGGTGGTCCTTCAAGCTAGCAAACTCACACGGATCTCACGCAAAATCATAAACCGCCTAGAGTGCTCTTCTGAGTAACGAGACCAGACCTCTAGGTACCCGCATCATCATAAGTTGGTCACTTCGGCCGGATTTGAATCATTCAAAGTAAATTTCAATAAACCATGTTTGGGGTCACTTTGGCCCGGATGTGAATCATTCAAATTAAATTTAAATATATCATATTTTAGGTCTCTTTGGCCTTTTTTTCGCATATATTTTTTTTCGCATTTCATTAATCTATTTGCATATTTTCGCCAGTTCACCCTGTTGTGTGTTAATTAATTACTTATATTTCGAAAAATAATCAACAAAAGAAAAATAATATAACAATAATTAAATTTATTTCATTTAATTATAATCAAAATGCCTCCGAAAATAGAAAATCAGTTGAAATTATTAGAGTCTAAACGTCAATCCTACTTCTCTCGTTTGCAAAGAGTATACGATAAATCGAAAAATATTACAGATGATATTTCGCGAGAATCGTTTTTAGCGGATGTAACGACGTTGCCAGAACTACATCATAAATTCGACACATTGATAGAAAATATAAATTCTTTAAAATTGGATTTAAATCCAGAGTTTGAGCCCAATTTTGAACCATGCTTCGCGTTCGAAGAGCTATACGGTATCATTCAACGTAAAACAGAAACAATAAATAAAAAAACCACACACATGCAAAATTCCAATATTTCAAAATTACCACGCTTGGAGCTGCCGTCATTTAACGGTAACTTTCAGAACTGGCCTGTATTCTATGAGGTTTTCCGTACGTCTATCCACGAAAATTCGGAATTGTCAGACTCTCAAAAAATTCAGTACTTAGTAGGAAAATTAACTGACAAAGCGCAAACAGTCTTTGCCGGCATTACGCCCGCAGCAGAGAATTACTCCATAATTTGGAATACATTGGTTACTAAATACCAAGATGTACGTGGTACTGGAACAGCATATTGCGACATGCTTCTGGATTTAAAGCCTATAACCCAATCAACTTCTAATAATCTTGAGTCATTTATTGATCAATTTTCAAGTTGTATTTCTGCATTAAAACAACTCAAAATACCGGATTTAACCGAGTTCCTGTTAATTCATATTGGCATGAAAAAACTCGACCGGGAAACCGCACAGGAATTCGAAATGTCTATAAGAAAGACAGATATTCCTAAATATGACGAGTTTGTCACATTCATACGTGATAAAGCAAAAATTCTGCAGCGAACTACGATCAACAGGGTGTCAAATTTGCGCCCTATAGGCAATCAAAATAAACCGAACAATAGTGGGTACAAACGTTCAGGTCAGTCATCCCATGCATTTGTTGGTATTGAACAAAATCCAAACATATGCTCATTCTGTCAAAAAAATGACCACGACGTTATTTATAAGTGCGCCGATTTCTTAAAAGAAACACCCGAAAATCGTTTTAATTTTGTGAAAAAACATAAATGTTGTGTTAATTGCCTGAGTGCAAAACATGCTACGCACGCATGTAAATCAGATAGTAGGTGTCGTCGGTGTAACCTTAAACACCACACACTACTGCATTTCCAAAATACACCATCCGCGAAAAATTATGAAACTTCAGCTTCACCAACGGACGTTGCAATGTGCACATTGTCTTCTGTTGGGCCAAGGTGCCATACCTCCAACATAAATCAAGTTATTCTTTTGGGCACTGCTCGTCTTAACACCATAACCGCAAAGAACCAGATATATTCTGTCAGGGCTTTAATCGACAGTGCTAGCCAAAATAACTTTATAACCCATGCATGCTGTAAACGGTTAGGTCTAAATCCTCTACCGAATCGCAATCATGCATTTGTGAAAGGGATAGGGGGGAAGATACATCCGGTAAACGGGATTACATGTGTTACTTTAAGTTCCCGTCATAATAATGACGTAAAATTCACCATTCAACCGCTGATCGTTGACCGAATTACGGACGAGCTGCCTAGTGCGGTAATTGATGTTTCGTCATTAAGTTACTTGCAGAATTTGCCGCTGGCTGATGACAACTTTGGTACGCCTGAACCTATTGATATGATACTCGGAGTTCAGATCTTTACGGAGATCCTATTGCAGGGAAAGATACTCGGCTCAGTAGGTCAACCACACGCACTTGAAACAAAACTGGGATATATTATCATGGGGACTGCCCCAATATCCAATTCCAGCTGTTCATTAAACAATTACGCTTTCTGTTCATTCAATAATATGTCCATGGAGAATCTCATGGCAAAGTTCTGGGAGCTAGAAGAAATCCCTACATTAAAATTTCTATCACAGTCAGATCGGAAATGTGAAGAAATATACTCAAACACAACAACACGTGACACATCAGGGAGATATACCGTGGCTTTACCATTTAAGGACGATGTTGATACACTCGGGGACTCTATACAAACCGCAACCCGACGATTCTTATCCCTCGAAAGAAAATTAGCCTCGTCGCCATCGTTGCATCAGACATACGACGGAGCAATTCGGGAATACTTAAATAAGAGTTACCTCTCCGAGGTCCTGGAAGGCCTAGGAAACTGCGGCTATTATATCCCGCATCACGCAATTATTCGCGAAGATAAAACCACTACAAAATTGCGGATAGTAATGGACGCTAGCGCCAAAACTTCCAGCACAGTATCGCTAAATGATATTTTATATGCAGGAGAAAATCTCCAACTCAATTTGTTCAACATTCTCCTGAATTTCCGCTTATTTCCTATCGCAATTAATGCAGATGTTCGACAGATGTACTTGCAGGTTGGTATTCTGCCAGAACATAGAAAATTTCAACGCATCCTGTATAGATTTAATCCAAATGAACCTCTTACTACCTACGAGTTTACCCGCATATGTTTCGGCTTAAAATGCACCCCTATTCTGGCTCTTCGCACTGTACGGCGCCTAGCCTCAGACGAATGCAGCCGCTTTCCTCTAGCGTCGGAAGTAGTGACACGAGACATATTCATGGACGATGTAGTCACAAGTGTCATGACACCATCAGACGCAATCGAGTTGTCAACTCAGCTGATTAAATTATTCAAGGCCGGGGGATTTGACCTTGTAAAATTTTCCAGCAATTCGCATGAACTTCTACAGAGAATCCCCGAGGAACACTGCCTTTCTCAAGCAGTGGATTTTAAGGAAGAAAATTCTATAAACATTCTGGGTCTTCGTTGGCTACCTTCGTCTGATGTATTTACTTTCGTCGTTAATCCTGAAATAACTAAATGCACAAAGCGCAACATTTTATCTTTCGTAGCCAAGCTTTGGGACGTCATGGGTTTTGTTGCACCAGTTATATTATACGCAAAGCTGCTAATCAAAACTTTATTATTATTATTATTATTATTATTTATTTATATACACTAGCAGCTTTTGCAGCTGGTGCGTGTACTTCACGTGTTGAGTGTACTGTTTGTCTTTGTTTTATTTTATTCCTTACACTTTTTAATTGCCATTTTTACTAAATGTTTGTCTAGTAGATTTTTAAAACCATTCACTGAGATAGCACTTATCACTTCTTGTGGTAGTTTGTTCCAAGAGTCCACCACTCGGTTAGTCAAAAAGTACTTTCTTGGGTTGGAACTAAAACTGTTTCGGTTTAGTTTTAAGGAATGTCCACGGAGTTTCTCGTTGGTGTTCATTGTGTACATTGCATTAAGGTTGGCTACATCATAATGACCATTTAGAATCTTAAACGTCTCGATGAGGTCCCCTCTTTGTCTTCTTTGCTCAAGTGTAGTAAGACCCAGTGCATCCAAGCGGTTTTCATAAGGCTTGTTCCTTAGGGATGGAACCATCTTGGTTGCCCGCCTTTGCACTTTCTCCAGCAGTTCAATGTCTTTTATGAAGTAGGGGTTCCACACCTGGTAAGAGTATTCGAGGAGAGGGCGGACGTACGTTTTGTAGAGTTTGAGGAACAAATCAGAGTTTATGTAGGAGAAAGCTTTCCTAATCATGTAAAGAAGTGAGTTTGCTCTTTTTACAACTTCTACTATATGCGGTTCCCATTTGAGGTCCTGGGACACAATTACTCCAAGATCTTTCTGTGTGGTAACTGTGTGTACAGGGGTTCCCTCGATCGTGTATTTGTGATGCGGATTCTTGGGACCTATATGCAGTACGGTGCATTTCTCTGCGTTTAGTGTGAGAAGCCAGTCCTTAGTCCATTGCACGATGTGGTCGAGGTTGTCTTGAATCAGTTGACGGCTTATGACAGGATCTCCAAAGAATTTGGTGTCATCAGCAAAAAGCGTAAAGGATGTTTCCATAATCGCTTTGAGGTCTGTCAGGAAAATACCGAACACAACAGGGCCGATCACCGAACCCTGAGGCACGCCACTGAGAACGTCATGGGCTTCAGATAGTTCCTCTCCGACTCGCACCTTGAATTTCCTGTTCGATAGAAAATCTGCAATCCATGACAGTAATTTGCCTCTAAACCCAAAATGTTCCAGTTTGTGGATTAATCGTTTTATTGGGACTCGGTCGAATGCCTTCTCGTAGTCCAAGTAAATTACATCAGTAGAGTTCCGTTCGTCCCACTTACGAGTCCATTGGTCAACACATGTGAGGAGGTTAGTCACAGTTGAGCGTCTCGGGACGAAGCCATGTTGCTCCTCGATTGTTATGTTTTCCCGGGCTAGAAAAAGTCTTATTTTTTCGGCTACAATTTCTTATTTTATGGCTTCTAAAATTGGACTGGGACGATATGCCTCCTCAAAACATCATTTCTGCATGGTCACAATTCCAAGCAGATTTACCAGAGTTAGAACGCCTGGAAATACCTCGACACTTAGGAGTTACATCAAACGTCACCCTAACTTTAATTGGATTTGGAGATGCAAGTGAAAAGGCCTATGGAGGCGTGGTTTATTTACATGTGTCCTACGCAGATCACAGGCCAAACAAGCTCACTATAGTTTGTGCAAAGTCTAAAATCGCTCCACTAAAGGTTGTATCTCTTGCACGCCTGGAGTTATGCGCAGCTCTCTTACTTTCAAAATTGATAAAGGTAGTTGTCGATACGTACAATCCGCGTTATCGACTTGAAAATATATTCGCTTTCTCTGACTCTACCGTCGCTCTAAGTTGGATTCATTCATCCCCGCATCGGTGGCACACCTTTGTGTCAAACCGAGTCGCAAAAATTCATGATAACCTCCCCGCATCCAAATTTTACCATATATCAGGTAATGAAAACCCTAGCGATTGTTTGAGCAGAGGCTTATTACCTTCTCAACTAATTGATCACCCGCTCTGGCTACATGGGCCTCCATGGCTCCAGTCAGATTCAAGTGTTTGGCCTATCCAACCATTTACTCACGACAAGCATGTAGCAGTTCCCGAGGAAAAAACAGTGGTGTTAAGTACAATATCAGCTGAAGAACCATTAATGTACACATTGGCCAAACGGGTTTCTTCGTGGTTTAGACTACTCCATATAGTTGTCTATGTACTTCGCTTTACAAAGAAGTTACCAAGATCGGCCAAAATGACAGTTTCTGATTTAGATGCTGCAGAATCTCGCATTTTAATAGCAGTTCAAACGGTACAATTTTCGGAAGATATTAAGACCATACAAAGAAACCAACCAGCGTCAAGCGCTCTACGCAAGCTCAACCCTCACTTAAAGGATGGTCTACTTCGAGTAGGCGGTAGACTGGCGAACGCTGAACTGAGTGAGGAAAGTAAGCATCCAGTTTTACTTCCTAAGCGCGATCATGTAGTCAATCTAATTATAGATTACTACCACAGTCGGTACATGCACACTGGTCCCCATTTATTGATGTTGTAACACTGTAACAATTTTAAACACGCGGTTTGCGTAAAAAGAATCAAAAGCAGAAGAATTTTACCATCAAAAAAATCTAAGTCATGCCGAATGAGAGATAAGAAATTTTGAGCGCCACATGGTTTTAGAGGAAAACCACGAAACTAAAAAAATTACTACCGTTAAACAAAAAAACAAAAAACTAAAGTGAGGTTATCATAAAGAAAAATCACATCTCGAGGGGTGGGTGGTGGTTTTTTTTTCTTGCACTGAATGAGGCTTATGCGTCGGAATGCCTGGAAACAAAAGCAATAAAAAGACAGTTTTCACATTGATGAGTAGTTCGTTTATTCTTCGTGAAGTTGTGACAGCAGGAAAAGGTGGCTGCCTTCTTCAGGTCAGCACGATGTTGAAAATTCTCAGAATCTCCGCGGTAATGACGCTGGTGACGGTTCTCAGAACATTTGTTTCAAACGGATAGAAATTAGGTTAAATTAAGTACCACTCCTGTGGGCAAACAGGAAAATCTCAGGTTATCTCAGGCATCATGGCGTATAACCTAGCTTCGAGTAAAATGGTTGACTCACCCCAGAAAAACACGAACTAAATTACATCATATTTTGGCACTCCACTGACAGGTGCACTCTTGACACCGCCGATTAAGGCACTTTTTCACCTCCTTGACACCAAATCCCTTGCACCTTTTTTGCCATCTTGGTAGCAAGTCAACAGTTACAATGTCGTTACTGCGGCAACAATTTTGGATTCTGTCTGCACGAAACATTGTAAGAAAACGCATTCAAATGTGCAACACATGTTTCTAAACGAACCCTAAAGTGGTATTTCCGATAATGGCCGATCTGCCAGCATGTCGCTTACGTCAAGCAAAACCATTTTGCCACACGGGAGTTGATTATGCCGGTCCTTTCACAATAGTACTCAATCGTTATCGTGGGTGTCGAACACAAAAGGCATATTTATGCCTCTTCGTATGTCTAGTGACCCGCGCTCTTCATCTCGAACTTGTCTCTGATTTAAGCACAGAAACATTTCTAAATGCATTCAAACGCTTCTTATCCCGGCGAGGTCCGTGTAGTACCATGTACTCAGACTGTGGGACTAACTTCATAGGAGCAAAGTTTCACCTGGACTCTGTATTCATTTCTCGCTTCGGACGAATGTTATGTTATAAATAAACACCTCACGTCTTCCAAGATTGAATGGAAATTGAATCCACCACGTGCCCCACATTTTGGTGGTATATGGGAGGCAAATGTCCGTTCTGTAAAAACTCATCTCCACCGAGTAATTGGTACGCAAATTTTAACATATGAAGAGTTATACACCGTCCTCGCTCAAATAGAAGCCCTCTTAAATTCACGTCCACTTTCATTATTAAGTGGTGATCCATCAGAGCCACTCGCACTAACGCCCGCCTATTTCCTAACCTTAACACCACTAACCTCGCTACCAGCTGCCTCTGTATCAGAACAACCACTTTCTACGATCAAACGCAAACTTATGCTTATCAATAAAACCGCAAATGTTTAATTACTTATAATTTTACCAACCGCATTTTTTAGTGTTAAGTTATATTCTTTAGCCATTTAGATCAGCTGGCATAATAACCGGTTTATAATAAATTCATCACATCGCTTCATTGAGAACACACACAGGGTCGATTGGTGCATTCAAGTTAATAGATTGGGTATTAATTCTCACATGACATAAAGGTTTATACCTTTCATTTGAAAGGGGTCCTTTCAAGGCCGGGGGAATGTTCACGCCAGTGAGGTTTGTGTGAGAATTAGCGTAATTTTCCGCCTCCTAATCACTTGTCTAAACCAATCCCTTTTATAAATTCTTCCGCTCCAATCAATATTGTCGGTACCCATTTAAACATGTCGCGACCCGCGCCGATCTGAGCCGCCCAGCGCTACGGATCGCCCCGTCGGAACGACGGGTAGGACAGTATATTTGTTGACTTGGCGAGGCGCGTCGTCGAATATATTCGCTCCGCAACAACAGACGAGATTATCGTTTTTTCTCGTTGCAAACCGCCGCATCGCATCACACAAACCTTTGTGTTGATTAGCCCGCATCGCAATTCGTGTGAAACCTCAGTGAGTGACAGATAAACGAGAAGCAGAAGCAGTGCAGTCCAGCAGCACAGACGGAACAAACAAAACCGTAAGTACCGACATCCTGTCTTTCCACTTTAAATATCCGCTCCTGGGTACTAAGGTACACCAGGTGGTCCTTCAAGCTAGCAAACTCACACGGATCTCACGCAAAATCATAAACCGCCTAGAGTGCTCTTCTGAGTAACGAGACCAGACCTCTAGGTACCCGCATCATCAAACGTAGTTCCATTTCCAAGACTAACTGCAACACCTAGCATGCAGGTATGTATTTATCATTCACTGTATTAATTGTTGGAACATTGTTAATGGCACTTGGATGTGTCGACTACAACGATATTGATCGTTCTGTCTCCCAGGTGAGCATATAAGACTTGAGGACGAAACAGTCCACTGTCTAGTTACACCACTCGCCCGTAAAAGACCAACGCTTTACCGCGAGACACCGGGTAATCACCCAGCGGGTCGACCTCGCGCCCTGACTTCCAGTTTCGGCCAGATTTCTCCGGCCTCCCGACTGGTTACAGGTTCAAGGCCGCTTACGCGGTCTTCTCCCTTACGTAGCGAGTATTTGGTGTCTACTGAATCTATCACGGACCACGGCATTCTTTGCCCAGCTCTTCACCTGGTATTGGGTGAGCGATTCATCATTCAGTCATTGTAAGAGCGGTTGCCGTAAGGTTAACTGCCCCCGCTTTATAGGAAACAAAGCCGATTCCAGTCTTCCCTGGTTATCAGTAGGAATGTGTGCTGACCTGTGAGTTGGGTCGACCCTATCACATGGGTCATAATAGCCCAACTGCACTGGGTAGCAAATGGTTTCGTGCAGATTGGGCCATAAGATCGATTTTGTTCTCGGATCGACTCAACTCATGATTCAGCTCCTATTCAGAAGCCTCCACGTGCGGAAGGTGAGACTCTCGCGTCTCAGGCCTCACCAGCCGTGAGGCCTGAGACGCAAGGCCTGAGACGTGAGGCCGATTTAATGCTAAGGTACAAGTAGCTTTTCTGTACTTTTGCCAGTCGTATTCGAGGTGCTCTTTCAACGAGATATAGCTTGAGTTTATTTTTAAATTAGGCCATTTTTCCTTCGCGGCTTTTTTTTTTGATACTAGAGGGTAGCTTATTGTAGCATATAATACCAACATAGTTCGGATCCCTTTTAAAAAGTTCTAAGTTTCACTAGGACATGGCTGCTTCACCCAGAGTTGGCTCTGGACAGAGTATTTTAATCAAAGCTTGTTTTAACAAAAAATGTTTTTACTGTATTTATTTAGTTAGGCCACTGTTTAAAGTCCTTAAATATTTATTTCAGCATGTACGCACGCCATCTGCAGAGCGGAAACGGACTTGGCAGACTTCCGTGGATAGAGCGCTTGCTGGCATAACTGTCAAAGATCATAGGTACCATCATCTATCAACATTTTTAGAGATTTTTACAGACCCAGACATTAGGGAGCTAAGGGGCCCTTGCTGAGTTGGCCACGAAGACCCATTCTGTTCAGGGTTGGTCACACTCACGGGTCAACACCCATTCGACGGCCTCCACGCACGAAGTGCGAGCATTGGTTTACAATCACCTTGTCACTGTATGTGTTATAGATTTTGACATAGTTAGATCGGTTTCTCGGATAATTTTTAGTTCTATGTTTCTATGTTCTTGGGAAACAGTATGTTGGTTAGGGTTGATCGTTTTTTTTTCTTCACAATCTCAAAACCTTCCTATGCGGAAAATATATGGCCTATATACATAGGCCAAGGGAAAAATAAAATAAAAAGATATTTTATTGATTAAGTACTGCCGCAAGGGGGATGAACTTTAGGTGTTCGAGCCTTTTTATGGTAAAAAGTGAAAGTGATTTCTGTTACAGGGAACAGGCATTTATTACTTTATAATGTTTGTATGAGAGGACACATACTTGTAACCATTTGGTTAAAATAAAAAAATAAAACACATTTTCTAGCTTCTTTTTAGAATAAAATCAAGAAAAACTAAACAAAACTGGCATGATTCCAGGCGATTTCTTATAAATCTATCTCTATATGGTCGCAGTAGGTAGTATTGCCGCCTGCTCATAATAATTTGACCAAACAACACAAACCTGGTAGAACAACATCAAGATAGTCGATATTTAATATTTACTATTTATTTTCAGACCTTTAGCTGATAAGGCTGTCCGCACGCAAGGTCCGAGGAATCGGGGGCTGGGGAAGAGGCAGGATTACGCCGCCCCTGGCCGTCGCTTCATACCCCGCACTCTCTCAGTAATAGTACTGGGAGGGTGTAGGATGAAAAGTGACAACTAGAGTTGTCAACTACAACGGGCGAAACCCGTCACCTCAGTAAGTTTTAACGATTAGTCGTTCTATCTCCCTGGAGTGAGCGCAGAAGACTTATACAAAACAGTCCACCGTCTAGCTCCGCCACAAGCCGTAAGAGGCCAACGCCTTAACCGCGAGATAGCCAGGAGTGTCACCCAGCGGGCTTACACTCATGCCCTTACTTCTAATTGCGACCAGATTACTCCAGTCTCTCGATTGGTTACGAGTTTGAGGTCACTTGCGCGGTCCTCTCCCTTACAAAGCGGTGAAACGGTGTATACCGAATCTATCGCGGACCACGGCATCCTTTGCCTGGCTGTTCACCCAGGATCGGGTAGCCGATGGTCATTTCAAGAGCAGTCGCCGTAAGGTCCGCAATTACCCCCGCTCTATAGGAAACAGTACTGCTTCCAGACTCCCCCGACTGTTAGTCAGAGTTGTCTGTTAGTCTGTTAGTCTGGGGAGCTAACGGGCCCATGATGAGTTGGCCACGATGACCCATGTGTTCAGGGTCGGTCATACTCACGGGTCAACACCCATCCGATGGCCTCCACGCATGGGGTGCGAACCTGGGTAGGACCCTGGGTCAACCAGTCTCCCCCGGGAATCAAACCTCTGGCGCTCCTGGACGGTCTGCGCACCGAGCGGCGCAAGCCAATCGATTGTGCTTTCCGACTAACAGTCGGGGGAGTCTGGAAACTGTACTGTTTCCTATAGAGCGGGGGTGGTTGTGTACCTTTGGCGACCGCTCTTGAATTGACCATTGGCCATCCGATCCTGGGTGAACAGCCGGGCAAAGGACGCCTTGGTCCGCGATAGATTCGGTGCACTCCGTTTCACCGCTTCATAAGGGAGAGGACCGCGCAAGCGACCTCGAACTCGGAACCAATCGAGAGACCGGAGAAATCTGGTCACAATTGGAAGTAAGGGCGCGAGTTTCTCGAGCCGCCGGGAAGAAATTCCTGGCTAACTCGCGGTAAGGAGTTGGTCTCTTACGGGCTGTGACGTAGCTAGATTTTGGATTTTACTGTCCGAAGTCTTCTGCGCTCACTGCAGGGCGACAGAACGACTAATTGTTAAAACGTCCTGTGGTGACGGGCTCGCCCGTTGTAGATGACACCGCAAGATGTTAGTCAGAGTGCGCAATCGATTGGCTTATGCCGCACGGTGCGCAGACCGTCCAGGAGCGCCAGAAGCTTGATTCCCAGGGGAAACTAACCATAAGGCCAGAGTCCTACCCAGGCTCGCACTTCATGCGTGGAGGCCGTCGGATAGGTGTTGACCCGTGAGTGTGACCAACCCTGAACAGAATGGGTCTTCGTGGCCAACTCAGCAAGGGCCCATTAACTCTTGATGAAAAATGACAGTCGAGAACGGCGTAATCCGTCCGCTTCCTCAGCTCCCGATTCCTTAGATCAGCGATGCACAGACCACGGCCCGCGGGCCGCATGCGGCCCGCCGAAACTTTGTGGGCGGCCCCCGTCCTCGAAATGATTTGAAAAATATATTTTCAATATACATAGGTAGAAAACTGTGCACGCTCGCCGAGAGCCTAACCGCTACAACGTCTCGTTCGCACTTCGCTACTTGCCACTTCTTGCATCTCGCGCTCGCTCGCCCCGTATGCCGACGCAACGCTTTCGCCGCTCGCTCGGGCCGACAACTCATTCATATATTTATTTTATTTATTTATTTATTTGATCGAGAGTGCTGCATTCTCAAGCGTTCTCTGCATACTCCTGAGCAGAGGGTCTGCTGGTCAGTATCTTCTAGAAGTGGCGGGTGTTACGTTTCGATATAGGAGTTTGGCGTGCCTCCGCCGCCGCCGGCCGCCTCTAACCCCTCTAACAACAACGCAGTGCGTCCCCTACAATGCTCGCTCACGCTGCAGCCAGTCCGTACTCCTGAGCAGAAGGTCTGTCGGTCAGTGTCTTTGTGAAGTGGCGAGTGTTACATTTTGTGTTGCGGGGATAATTATCATCATAGATCACGATGGATAATAACCCATCAAGTCCAGGAACCAGAAAATGCAAGATTGAAAATGAAAATTGACACTTTCAAGACAGTTGGACTGAACAATATTTTTTTGTACAATCATTGAGTAAAATTGTGTATTTGATATGTAAAACTGCGGTAGCTGTCACAAAAGAATACAATGTGAGAAGACATTTTGAAAGTAAGCATGCGATATTTTCAAAATTGGAAGGTGAATTATGTAAGCAAAAAATTGCAAGTTTGAAAAGTGAATTAGTGGGCCAACAAGCAATGTTTATAAAGCCTGTTGAAGATGGCAAGATCGCTACAGAAATTAGTATCGAAATATCGAATCTTATCGCGAAGACATCTCGCCCATTTACAGATGGTGACTTAGCAAAAGAGTGTTTGAGATTGGCCAGTAGAATGTGTCCTGAATCAGCAAAAAAAAATTAAAAATACAGTTAAACCGAATGACAGTACAACGAAGAATTGCAACCATGTCTGAAGACATAACAGACCAATTGAAAGCGTTTTCCAAAGAGTTTGCATATTTTTCGTTAGCTATTGATGAGTCAACTGACATATCCTCCACGGCTCAGTTATTAGTATTTTTACGTAGCACCACCCATTCTTTTGAAGTATACGAGGAGGTCATTGGCATGAGCTCATTATCAGATCAAACCAGAGGATCAAACCATATGCTCAATGGGATTTTAGAACAATGTGATAAAGTTGGCTTGGACCTAAAAAGTTGTCAGAAATCGCAACTGATGGAGCACCCTTCATGGTGGCGGCGGAGGCACGCCAAACTCCTATATCGAAACGTAACACCCGCCACTTCTAGAAGATACTGACTAGCAGACCCTCTGCTCAGGAGTATGCAGAGAACGCTTGAGAATGCAGCACTCTCGATCAAATAAATAAATAAATAAAATAAATTTATGAATGAGTTGTCGGCCCGAGCGAGCGGCGAAAGCGTCGCGTCGGCATACGGGGCGAGCGAGAGCGAGATGCAAGAAGTGGCAAGTAGCGAAGTGCGAACGAGACGTTGTAGCGGTTAGGCTCTCGGCGAGCGTGCACAGTTTTCTACCTATGTATATTGAAAATATATTTTTCAAATCATTTCGAGGACGGGGGCCGCCCACAAAGTTTCGGCGGGCTGCATGCGGCCCGCGGGCCGTGGTCTGTGCATCGCTGATCTAAGGAATCGGGAGCTGAGGAAGCGGACGGATTACGCCGTTCTCGACTGTCATTTTTCATCAAGAGTTAATGGGCCCTTGCTGAGTTGGCCACGAAGACCCATTCTGTTCAGGGTTGGTCACACTCACGGGTCAACACCTATCCGACGGCCTCCACGCATGAAGTGCGAGCCTGGGTAGGACTCTGGCCTTATGGTTAGTTTCCCCTGGGAATCAAGCTTCTGGCGCTCCTGGACGGTCTGCGCACCGTGCGGCATAAGCCAATCGATTGCGCACTCTGACTAACATCTTGCGGTGTCATCTACAACGGGCGAGCCCGTCACCACAGGACGTTTTAACGATTAGTCGTTCTGTCGCCCTGCAGTGAGCGCAGAAAACTTTGGACAGTAAAATCCAAAATCTAGCTACGTCACAGCCCGTAAGAGACCAACTCCTTACCGCGAGTTAGCCAGGAATTTCTTCCCGGCGGCTCGAGAAACTCGCGCCCTTACTTCCAATTGTGACCAGATTTCTCCGGTCTCTCGATTGGTTCCGAGTTCGAGGTCGCTTGCGCGGTCCTCTCCCTTATGAAGCGGTGAAACGGAGTGCACCGAATCTATCGCGGACCAAGGCGTCCTTTGCCCGGCTGTTCACCCAGGATCGGATGGCCAATGGTCAATTCAAGAGCGGTCGCCAAAAGGTACACAACCACCCCCGCTCTATAGGAAACAGTACAGTTTCCAGACTCCCCCGACTGTTAGTCGGAAAGCACAATCGATTGGCTTGCGCCGCTCGGTGCGCAGACCGTCCAGGAGCGCCAGAGGTTTGATTCCCGGGGGAGACTGGTTGACCCAGGGTCCTACCCAGGTTCGCACCCCATGCGTGGAGGCCATCGGATGGGTGTTGACCCGTGAGTATGACCGACCCTGAACACATGGGTCATCGTGGCCAACTCATCATGGGCCCGTTAGCTCCCCAGACTAACAGACTAACAGACAACTCTGACTAACAGTCGGGGGAGTCTGAAAGCAGTACTGTTTCCTATAGAGCGGGGGTAATTGCGGACCTTACGGCGACTGCTCTTGAAATGACCATCGGCTACCCGATCCTGGGTGAACAGCCAGTCAAAGGATGCCGTGGTCCGCGATAGATTCGGTATACACCGTTTCACCGCTTTGTAAGGGAGAGGACCGCGCAAGTGACCTCGAACTCGTAACCAATCGAGAGACTGGAGTAATCTGGTCGCAATTAGAAGTAAGGGCATGAGTGTAAGCCCGCTGGGTGACACTCCTGGCTATCTCGCGGTTAAGGCGTTGGCCTCTTACGGCTTGTGGCGGAGCTAGACGGTGGACTGTTTTGTCCAAGTCTTCTGCGCTCACTCCAGGGAGATAGAACGACTAATCGTTAAAACTTACTGAGGTGACGGGTTTCGCCCGTTGTAGTTGACAACTCTAGTTGTCACTTTTCATCCTACACCCTCCCAGTACTATTACTGAGAGAGTGCGGGGTATGAAGCGACGGCCAGGGGCGGCGTAATCCTGCCTCTTCCCCAGCCCCCGATTCCTCGGACCTTGCTCGCGGACAGTAGGTAAGTAGTTAGTTACATAGATCAGATAAAGATGATTTTCATTATTATTTTTTTTGTGACTGAATAATGATCTAATCCTTGTTTTTATCTTTTTTTCAGAAAATCCCTTTTTTTTTTTTTGAGCATGACATAAAATGAATTTACAATTACGTAAATGCCGTTGCATGCTTCTGAAGTTAGATACACATCTGTCTGAGCTCAGGTTACATAGCGCATACATTAAAGGCAAATGTTTATCTTTCTTTTATGCTAAGCAAAGTGCAACTGAGCCCGCCTTGCTAGGCACCCCTGTGTTAAGGCGAGATCACTTTCGGAGTCTCACTTGAGTGCCATGGTTGTGTCAAATGAAAAATTGTAGAAAACTTTTTTTTTTTTTATATTGCAAGCATATCTTAACCGCAGTATAAAATGTTCAAACGCGAATCCCCTGTTTTGCTGTATAGAGGTGACTATCGCAATGCTTTCATAAGAACTCCGCCCGTATCACTGTAAAATTGGTAATCATAATGCAGGTAGGCAGATAATTTCGTATTGAACGAACTGAAATGATCGTCTAGCAATTGTCGACTTCTGTAAGGGGTAAAATCGCTCGAAACGTTGCAAACCCCGGTGGGTTTGCAATGTTTCGAGCAATTTTACCCCTTTGGGTGTAATTAACCCCAGGTTAGAAATCGCTAGCTAGAGCATACGCTTTCACGATACACTAAAAGTGTCCAATACTATTATCTTTTGTAGATGGAAGGACGTCTTTCTGGTATACCGAGGCGATCGGCGGAAGAAGCTCGAGTGCCGGCGGCAGCGATGGTGGCAGCTCCGTTCCGGCTTATGGAACTAACTTGGGGAGCAACCGGCTGTCCAGACCGTTGTCTAAACTATCCATTGCTGACCCAAAGAAGTCTCTGTCGAATAGCGCAAGGGTGAGTATTTACAAGAAATAATGATCAAGCTCCAGGATTTAAGGGCCAGTGATCAGCAAAGATATTTCTTTACAAATCATTCTGCTACAAGTTACATATGGATTGGTAGAAGTACAAAACCAAAAGTATGACATAAATCAACATTTATACCGCAATTAGAAGTACAAAACCAAAAGTATGACATAAATCAACATTTATACCGCAATATATTCCATATAGCGAGAAATGTATAAGAAATGGTAATCTTTATGACATGAGGAACAGCTTAAAACGTCCTTATTTGCTAACGGTGTGTCGCAACCTCCACAAACCGGCTTCTTGACCCGGCTATAAAATTATTTGCAGAAAACTGATATTTTAATAATATAGTCTTGAATTACTCTAATAATGATGCCATCTACAGTCGATGAACAGAATGTTGCGCTTTGTAGGTGCAAAAACTGGCTGGTCACAGATGGTTCGTGTCTTTGCTTTGTCCTGAGAAGTTCAGTTTAAACCGATAGATAGCAATGTCTTCCTTTAGTAATACTTAAATTTTATTTATTTATTTCTTTAAAAAAGAATAGAAAAGGGTGTAGCGGTGTCTACCGAATCTATCGTGGACCACGGCAACCTTTGTCCGGCTGTTCACCCGGAATCGGGTAGCCGATGGTCGTTTCAAGAGCAGTCGCCGTAAGGTCAAAAGCTACCCCCGCTCTATAGGAGACGGTACTGTTTCCAGACTCCCTTGACTGTTAGTCGGATTGCACAATCGATTGGCTTACGCCGCACGGTGCGCAAACCGTCCAGGAGCGCCAGAAGATTGATTCCTGCGGGAAACTAGCTCTCAGGCCAGAGTCCTACCCGGGCTCGCACTTCATGCCGCCGGGTGGGTGTTGACTCGTGAGTGTGACCGACCCGGAACAAATGAGTCTTCGTGGCCTACTCAAACAGGGCACATTAGCTCCCAAGAAAAAACTTCAAATAAACTTCCTCTTATACGATAGACCAGCGTTTCCTATTTTTGCCCTAGCCCGGTAATTTTTATTTCCCCCCCCCCCTCTTCGTGGCCCACTATTTTTCAAAACTCTTCTGGAGGCAAAAATAAAACACATTTGAATGTCTACATAGATGTAATATAATTGAAACATAAACTTTTAACACTTCGAGTAGCTGCATAATTTCATGGCAAACCGCGGCAATTTATTGGAATTTCTTGCAATATCGCCGCGCTCAACAAATAGTACTATAACTATGGAACTACTATAGCAATCATAAAAATAATATGTGCAATGATCGTATTGAAATTTCGTATATAGAATATTGAAATCTCATTTTGTAAAACGATTAGATAATTATGAATAAATATGAGAAAATCGAAAAATTGAAAAAAACTCGCCATTTCTTACTTGTACTTGTCTTACGGAAAAATATGGAACCCTATTTAGAAATTCTATATACTATCATGATCTTTATTAGATTCTCTATCAAAGATAACATTTCGTTTTGCTTATTTACATTATTATTATTATATTATTATTATATTATACACTAGCAGCTTAAGGCTGATGCGTGTATATCACATGCACTTGTTTTTAAACTTGTGACTGTTTTGCACTAAGAAAAATGTCCAGTTTATTTTTAAAGCTATTGACAGAGATAGCACTGATCACATCCTCTGGCAACGCATTCCAATCATCCACTACACGATTTGTCAAAAAATATTTCCTGGGATTCGATGCTGCAATTGTCTTATTTAGCTTCAACGAGTGTCCACACAGTTGCTTATTGGTGTTCAGGGTATACATGCTCTCGAGGTTGAGCACACTGTAATAACCGTGAAGCATTTTGTAGCTTTCTATTAGGTCTCCTCGCTGCCTACGTTCCTCTAATGTTGTCAGGCGAAGTTCTTTCAGTCGTACTTCGTATGGTTTGTTCCTCAGCGATAGCACCAATTTTGTTGCTCTTCTCTGAACTCTTTCCAGGTGCTCTATATCCTTCCGAAAGTAAGGATTCCATACCTGGTAGGAGTATTCGAGGAGCGGGCGAATGTAGGTTTTATAGAGCTTGAGGAAAAGTTCACTGGTAATAGTGGAAAAAGCTTTTCTTATTAAATATAGAAGTGAGTTTGCTCTCTTAACTATTTCGATTATGTGGGTTTCCCATTTGAGGTCCCAGGAGATAGTGATGCCGAGGTCTTTCTGGGTCATAACTGGCTGTACTGTTTTCCCCTCAATCGTATATACTAGCCGTGGATTTCGAGATCCGATATGTAGGACAGTGCATTTATCTGCATTGAGAGAAAGCAGCCATTCCTTGGTCCACTGCACTGTAGAGTTAAGGCTGTCCTGGATGTTCTGGTGAGCTATGACATACATACAAAAATATTTAGATGTTAGCTCATAAAAACCGATAAAAATGTTGATTTGAAATTCGTCTCCCTCAACCATTTGGCCATTTAGTGCTCCCCGAAAAGTCTCCATAGGGCTCTCACCTAGGGCTGACCGGGACTTGGTCAATTTCAGTGTCGGGCCGATGGAAATGTGATTATCGTAGGCGCCTCGGGTCAGAGGAAATAGCTACTGAATACGGTGGATTTTTGGCTGCAAGCAGCTGATGGATGGCATATTGTCACAGTAGCCAGGTGCTGGGGTGTGGTTGGGGTTGCCGCCCCTAATCCTAATCCTGATTCCCCCTTCCTTCTCTTACTATTCCAGCACCTCAGACCGCATAGTAGGACCAACTATCCCTTACCTAAAAGCTACTTCCCAAGATCTATTCCCACTATATATTTTCCTCCATTACTTATGTCTCATCGTCTAAATTATTAACTAAATTATTCCCTAACAGGCATCCCTTCTTACGTTTATCCCTGTAATGTCCATATTGTGTTTCCTATGTTAAGTACTTAAAACAGTGTTGTCCTTTGTCTTTGTCCGTAGGTTGGCCACTAAGCATAGTTCTCACCCCCTTGTCAAGACAAATCTAAAAAAAGTAAAAACGAAGAAAAAATTGCCATATTGGCACTGTTGGCACACACAACAGCTGCGTGGAATTGCTACAAATATGAGGAAGAGGAGGAATTCTTTGGCCAGCAACCTGGTACACGTATTGGCCAGGAATACACCATTGATTGATTTTAGTTCACACCATTGATTTTATAGTGTAATGGTGCTCCTAAACGGGCTATACTTTTACGGCAATTTGTGGCCGCAATATCAGCAACTATAGCCCAGCCATCACTGCAACATTTTATTGGAGTTTATGGTTGGAAAATATATATCGCCCAGCCATTCTCGGCATCTTGCTGCTGTTTGCGAATGCTGCTTAATTTATAGCCTATGCACTACCACCTGCCAAAATATGTATGTTTTTTTTTTCTTTTCTTTTTATATAATAAATACATACGGAGCTGCCATGGAATTCGCCGACCGGAGTCGGGCCCATCATAATACTATTTATTACACTTGTGGATTTTGGACTAACGACCGGCTGTGGCGAGTTTAGGACAGTTGTCTTGCCACATGTGAGCGTACACCTTACCACCCATTCACTCCCCCTTCGAAGCCATAGAGTTTGAGGTGCGGAAATTGCGGTTTAGTATGCTTTCTAGCAAGGTGTTGATTATTTTCCTGGAGAGACCAAGATATTCAAAGAGGGGAAACAGAGATTTGGATGGCAGGCCTCGAGCGTCAACTTCCACCGCGTGAACGTAACAGTGAACCCGTTCTAAGTGACGGCATTTGCGAGATCATGGTATTTATTTAGTTTGTACTCGTGGTCTCTTGGGATATTTTTAATCCCATGGAACAGTTAATTCACAATAAAAGCCATCTTCCGAGATAAGAGAGTAAAGAGTTATATCTGGACGGAGGGCTGTGCATCCGAGAGTTTTATAGAATTTATACTGCTTATAGACCGAATCGACCTCCAGAATCCAATCTGAAGCTTTCTCGATTATTGAGAAAGGTTTTGTAGTGAAATGTGAGCAGTGAAGGTGAGCAGTAAAGCCATTCCAGGTGACGGCATTTGCAAGATCATGGTATTTATTTAATTTGTACTCAATCGTGTTATAGTTATATCTGGATGGAGGGCTGTGCATGCAAGACTTTCAGGGTGGTGTGGTTTTACCGTGCGAATTTTGCATCAGAATGGCTGGCTTTTGAAGGGTTAATCCTTATTAGCTGAACAATCGCAGAGTCCTTAATTTGAATGTTGACAGTTTACGAACGTACCTGTGCTTCGTTGGCCCATCGGCGCACGAGATCGTTCGCGACGGATGTCAAGTGTAAAGCAGAAACTAGTGCAGCGCTGCTCACAGCTGGACTCTTATCGACGATTGCTTGTTTCATGTACCGTTCGATAGCCTGCAGCATCGTACTATCGGTTATACTACAAAGCGCCCGTATCGCGGCTGCTCTATACAGATCCTCCTTCCCGGTCATGTCTTTCGTGAGCGAAGATGTCCCTATTATGACGTCATCTGCAGTGGAGCTCAACTCCTTGATGCCCAGATACACCATCCTTCTCAGGATCACATCCTTCGACTGAAACAGCTTCGTCATTGCGAAGAACGCCTCCGTGGCCTCCTGCGTGCTCAGCTGCTCGCCCTGATTCAGCAAATACAGGATTTTCGTGAGGATGTACGTGCATTTTCGGTTATTCACCGGGGTCTCGTTGAAGTATCTCGCGTCCTGCAGAACGCTCGTTTTTTCGATGTTTTGAAACGGATTTCCGCCCCCGTCTTCCTCCTCTTTCTTGTCGCGCTTGAATGAATTCATCGCGACGCGAAAATAACTATTTTATCAAGACAAAATCACGATTTTAACGATGCAAAGCAAAACGTTAACACGTCAGCCGACTGGCCAGGCAAACATGACAGCTCGCCGGTGTTGCCTTATGGCAGAAATAAGAAGGAATCGAATTATTATTTCTCCTAAATTTAATAATATAGAAGGAGCACAGTAGTAGTAGTAGTAGTAGATGGAGTGGGGGGCTTGTTTCCAGCCCTTGATGTCACCTAGATCTGTAAGGTCTTTTGTAACTACCCACTGTGTGATTAGGTCAGTGGTCAGCTAGTAGCCCGGTACTTCTTACCAGTCCAAGCAGGTCACTGACCTTCAAGTTGGGCAGATCGCTGGGTTCGAGAAAGGCTCGTCCCAGTAAACTGTGTCTTTTGGCGGCGAGCCCTGGACAGCGACCAACAATGTGTATGCTGTCTTCAGGTTCCTCGCCGCATATTCGGCAATCCTTGCTCTCAGTCAAGCCAAGGTTGAATTGATGAGCTCTAAGGGTCGTGTGTCCGGTGAGGAGACCGATAGTGGTTCTAAGGTTCTTCTTGCTCATGTCAAGTAGGGCCTTGGTTTTCTTCTGTAGTGGTTGCTCCATCATGGCTTTTGCCTGGCGACATCCCTGACTCTGTTTCCAGGAAGCCCGATGTTCCTGCTCCAAGCAGTCCCTGATGATTTTCTTACCTGTAGCGAAGGGGACCCCTACAGCTGGCTCCACTGGGCAATCCAGTGTGCCCAGTTTTGCCAGTCTGTCGGCCTCTTCGTTTCCGGGTATGCCTTGGTGACCCGGTATCCATATTAGGGTGATTTTGTTGGATTTTCCCAATTTGTTGAGCTCCTGCATGCAGTCCCAGACCACAGAAGATTCTGTGGTGGCTTTAGCCAGAGCGTCCAGTGCTGCTCTGCTGTCAGAGCAGATGAGGATTTGTCTGTTTTTTACCTCAAGTCGACTTTGTAGTTTTATGCATTCCAATATGGCAAGTACCTCGGCTTGGAAAACCGTAGCGTATTGTCCAAGGGGGATGCTGATTCTGTGGTTGGTTTTGGGTCCGTACACGCCTGCCCAAAACGTCCATTTGTTCCTGAGCCGTCGGTGAACCAGGCGTCTGCGTTGTGGCTTTGAAGCCACTGCGGATTTTTCCATTCTTCCCTGGTGGGGATTAGGATTTTATAGGATTTCTCTACCGAATTTTTTTTCCGTAGTCGATCCTGGGTCAGAGTGAATGGGCTTTTGTGGAGGAGGTTTAGCTCCGGATGATTGTGCCCTCCTCGCTTCCACTCGCCCAAACACTTCAGTCTGTATGCTGTAAGTCTGGCGGAGTGGATGATGAGCTTGTCCAGAGGCGGGCAGCAGAGGGCCACCTCTAATCCCGCTGTTGGGGTGGTCTTCATGTCGCCAGTTGCAGCCCTCAGGTAGTTACCTTGAAGGCTTTTAAGCATTTTTAGTGTCTCAAGCTTTTTCACCCTGGACCACCAGACTATTGCAGCATAGGTTAGTCTAGGCAGCAGTACTGCCCTGTAGAGCCATAAGGCGACCCTGGGTTTGAACCCCCAGGTTTTTCCCATGACTCTTTTGCACGTCCACAAAGAGGCATAGAAGGTTGTTCTCTTGCGCTCGAGGTGGTGCTTCCAATTGAGCTTTGGGTCTAGATAGACTCCAAGGTATTTGACTACTGTAGCGTATTCTATCTCCTTATCCCAGAGCTTGAGACACTCAACGGGTTCGGGTTTGTATTTTCTGGTGAAAATCATGGCCTTAGTCTTGCTTGGATTAGCGGACAGACCTCTGGCCTGGCACCAGTCTTGGGTGGTCTTAACCCTTGGAGTAAATGGGTATTTTCATGGATGCATCTGTCTCTTTTGCAGGATTTTCGGCGACATCGACTTAAAGTACTATAACTACGAAACTACTACACCAATCATAAAAAGAACAACTGCACAATGATTGCATTGAAATTTAGAATATAGAATATTGAAATATCATTTTGTAAAACAATTAGATAATTATGAATAAATATGAGAACGTCAAAGAAGTGAAAAAAACGCGGAACCAGATCTGGTCATATCATACTCAACGGATAATCGTTTCAGAACCAGATTTGGTCGTATCATACTCAAGGGGTTAAGTGCTTTGTCCATGAGCTCCTTAAGTATTGATAGGAAGTTTCCTCTTACTACTATGGCCACGTCATCAGCGTAGCCGTAGACAGAGAAGCCTTGGTTTTGTAGATCTGTTAGGAGTTCGTCTACAACGATGCTCCACAAGAGGGGGGAGATGACTCCACCCTGTGGACAGCCCTTGGCAGGGATTCCCGTGATGGAGGTGTCGCCTTGATAGGCGGTCAGATTCCTATTTGAAAGCATACTCAATGTCCAGTCAATGATGGTCTCTGGTATTCCTCGTCTGTGCATAGCGTTTTTTATAGTTGCATATGATGTGGTGTCAAATGCTCCTTCGATGTCCAGGAATACTCCCAGAGCGTAACCTTTCGCCGCTAACTGTGTCTCTATTGTGCTCACCAGGTGATGTAGGGCAGTGTCCGTAGATCTGCCCTCCCTATAGGCATACTGAGCATCAGCAAGCGGTTGAAGAGCTAGGTGGTTGGTTTTCAGGTAGCCGTCAACTAGTCTCTCCAGTGATTTCAGGAGAAAGGAGGTGAGGCTAATGGGTCTGTAGTCTTTGGCAAAGATGTGGCCGTTCCTGCCTGCCTTTGGAATGAACGTGACTCTTGCGCTGCTCCAGGCATGAGGGACGTGTCTGAGGGCTATGCTCGCTCTGAGTACCTTTGTTAGAGGGCCCAGCAGCTGGCTTAGCCCTTTTTGTAGTAGGACTGGGTATATTCCATCCGGTCCAGGTGATTTGTAGGGGTCGAAGGAGCTCACGGCCCATTCTACTGCTTTTGGATTAACTATCTTGGCTGCAAGGGCCCACTCCCTGGGCTTGTGGAGCCTCTTGGAGTTCTCCCCTGCGGCAATTGGGTGTGAGGATTCCTGGAAGCCCGGAAAGTGTGTTTCCATTAGGAGCTTCAAGGTTACCTTGGTGTCGCTTGTGTGCCCCCCCTCTGGTCGTTTAAGGCATCCCAGCTGGGGGCGGTTGTTAGAGCTGAGGATCTTGTTGAGCCTGGAAGCTTCGGAAGCTGTTTCCACGCTCTCACAGAAGTCCCTCCAGCTTCTTCGTTTGGCTTTAACAATGGCCTTGTTGTATTCGTTTCGGGCGTTTTTGTATTCCTCCCAAAGATGTTGCGAGTTAGTGTTGTGATTTCTTGCCCTATTGAAACACCTTCTCAGCGTAAGCCTGAGCTTGGTCAGCTCTGGGTTCCACCATGGGACCTTTTTTGAGAGGTTTTTTTGTTTCAAAGGACAATTCTGCTCGTAGGCGTCTATAACGGCATTAGACAGTGATTGTGCAGCTGTTTCTAGTTGCTCTTTGGTGTGAAATCGATTCGGAACCGTGGTGAGCTTGATAGCCAGGTCCCTATCGAATCCTTCCCAGTTGGTATTTCTAGGGTTGCGAGCCCACTGAATTTCCAATGAGTGCCGAAGCGTTAGATGGATCTGCCTATGGTCCGAGCCTGAGGGTTCATCTGAGACCCTCCAGTCTTGAACCAGGTCGGCCACTTCTTTTGTGCAGATCGTGATGTCCAATACCTCCTGTCTTCTTGAGTCTATGAAGGTAGGTTCTGTTCCTCTGTTGAGGATGGTGAGTTCATTGCCTAGGATAAAGTCATGCAGGCTTACCCCCCTCGGGTTTATGTTGGAACTACCCCAGCACACGTGGTGGGAGTTCGCATCGCAACCCAGAAGGAGTTGGAGCCCGCGTTGTTTCGCATATGTCACTAGGTTGGTTATATCTTCTTGCGGTGGCAGGTCAGTGGAGTCATAGGGCATGTATGCTGACCCAATGAGTAGATCCACCGTCCTGTCTCCTGTCAAGTTGATTTTTGTTAAAACGACCGTTAGGTCATCGCCGCTGAGTTGTGGCAGAAAAGTGGCTGTGACGCCCTTAGTGACCACACAGGTCCTGAGTTTCCGAGTCGGTTGGGCCTTATGAATGGTTCCGGTTGGGCCTTATGAATGGTAGAAGGAGCACAATGATAAAGAAAAAAAAATCCATGTCACAGATTCTTCTCTGATATTAGTATATCGTCGGCTTGTTGCATTTTAATAATAATAATAATATAGAAGGATCACAATGAATCACAGTAAGTAAAAATTGTAAATTAGTAACAGATTCTTCTACGATCAGTATATCGTTGGTTAGTTGCAAGCACTGTTGGAAAAATTTAGTCGACTAACGATTGACGATTGAATACTTTAATCGTGATTGACGATTGAATATGTTAATCGCGATTAATTATACATTTACAATTTATTTTTTGTTTATAAGGTGTGTTTAATTTTTATTTGTCAATAGTTTTTTGTAAAATAAGCAGTTTTTCATTTTTTACCTGTATTTTATATTTACAATAGTAGTAAAAAAAAATATCAAGTCGAATACAATATGCACTTTATTTTATTCTATGTAATATTTAAGTGTACTGGTTGTTAATTTTATAAATTAATAATGATCAGTGTTGTACAACCCATGGTTAGATTTAGAGAGCACAATTAATTATACATGTCCATACATATGGTTTCAAAATCGAATGTGTTAAAAGAAACACCCAAATATTACGCTCATACACATTGTAGAACGTAACATTTGACAGTACACACAACTACATAGATACAGATTCATGTTTGCCTATTTTTTTCATAATTTTAGAATGCTTATTTTCTGTGGTAGCGAGTTTAGTAAAGATGTCAATAACTCCATTAGGCCCCAGATTCGCCGAAAGCCTGGTCTCACGTGCACGGTTTCCTGGTCCGATTTTTTTAAACGTTTACCTTATTACCAGATTACTATATACCCGAACTATTATACCCGTTTACTATATACCTGAACGCAAGCATTTCATACAAAATATTCTACATTACCAACAGCATACAAACTCATCTGACGAGTTAGTATTGTCGAGTATTTTTCCCTCACTTCGAATTATTTTCTACTCTTTTTTTGCCAAACGTAATTCGTCGTCATCCATCTGGCCGGCGTCACTGTCAGTAAAAATTCCAAATGGGGAAAAAGAACGTCTGTACGTTAACTGAAATCCGAGCATAGTCGCTATTAATTTTTGGTTTTCCATATCTTTGGCATCCACGTACACTATCACATCTTGTTTATTTTTTTTAAAAAATGGAGCATGCGCGTTGACAAACGTCAAATTTAAATTCAAACCGTGAATAAGTGAGTGCAACCGGCAAGTTTGTTTTGTGGTGCATTTTCCATCGGCTTTATACTTAATGGTAATTACAACATAGATGTTAATATACTTTCTATTCTTCTGGTGCCGTCGTAAAAGACAGAGATATTTCAGTATGGCGAATGTTGCACGCTCGATATTTATCGTGATATTTGGATCGTGATCCAGGATCATGATATTGATCGAGTGTGTAGTATAGCGTATCACGGATCGTGATACGGATCTCATAATTACTAGAAATTCAGAAATCCAAGATCTGGATCAAGTATCACATGATATATATCGAACATCTAGTCTCTTGTTGGTATTTACCATGTCAGTATTCATTCTGGCAGCGATGGAGGAGGACGCACTTAACAGGATGGGTTTCGCCGTACCTTAAATTAACATCCAAAAATATTTAGATATAGGTATTCCAAGAATATAGGTATTAACTTATACGAGGTATTAATTGGACGCCAAGAATATAGGTATTAATCGGACACTAACGATGCCTATAGGCATTTTGCATCGGTTGACATGTATCTATGTAGATATGTATTATATAAATACGAGTGGTATTACCCGGCGTTGCCCGTGTTATATCTTTTCTCAAATACCAATGTATACCAATTTTCATGGCGATCGGTTGAGCAGTATAGAAGTTGGTGTGCTGCAGCGCCGTCTAGTTGAAAGTTGCAACAAAGCGGATATATATAAAAACCTTAACCATGAAAAAATACATATATATGCCAACTTTCATGGTGATCGGTCAAACGGTTTCGGAGTCTATTAAACTCGGACAGACGGGCATACAGATATACCAACATCCATTTTTATATTATATTATTTTGGCCTGTTTTTAAAATTTAAACTTTGAATGCCTATGTCTCGCTTATTTATAGCGACCGACACAATTTTCTTCCAGATTTAGCATTAAAATGAAAAAAATTGGAGAGAGGTTCCTATACTGCAGTTATTCCACTTTTATAACTATGTGATAATACTTACATGTATATATTTTAATTAAAGAGTTTTGAACAATGAAGCACAAATAATTAAAAAGCAGGAATAATTTCACTGTATTACCTTCACAATATTTTGAATTTAGAATAACGCTTGGCCGACTATGACGTTTGTAGGTTTAACATAGCAGCGCCATCTATGGATTACTCAATAGATAACGCCATCTGTTAAAATCGTTTGGAACTAACAGATAATTGCGAATGTCAAATAATAGACATTGCAATAAAATAATATCGCGACTATAAATTAAGACGTAAGCTATCCTATCTTTCAAGTTGGATCAAACTGCACATTGTGTGCAAATTTGATTCAAATCGGTTAAGTAGTTTAGGAGTCCATCGCGGACAAACAACGTGACACGTAATTTATATATATTAAGATATAATATACATGACTAACAAGATTAATTACTAGGTAACAAGAGGGAATTCATGAAAAAACGATATTGTTTGTATTTATTTGCAAAATCGAGCAAAAAGTTACAGCGCAGTTTGTGCGCTGGCTTCCGGCTGGCTTCCGGCCGGACAAATATAAAAAGCGTCAGATTGTGTCATCGTTACTATTCTTAAAACAGGGCAAAAAAACAATATAGTTATGAAATCGGAGACTATCGCGGTTATTTGACATTATAAATAAGATAAAAAAGCTGCGACATCGCCGAAACGTCGGGTGCTACAAAAGTCACGCGGTAAATTAGTTTTTTATCTTATTTATAACAATATAATTGGTATTTATATATACAAAATCAAGCAAAAAGTTGCAGTGCTGGTTATTGCGCGAGAAGGCTGGCTTCTGACAGGTTTATGATTAGTGATTACAGTCCATCTAAGGAATCGCGAGCTGAGGAAGCGGACGGATTACGCCGTTCCCGACTGTCATTTTTCATCGGGAGTTAATGGGCCCTTGCTGAGTTTGCCACGAACACCCATTCCGTTCAGGGTTGGTCACACTCACAAGTCAACACCTATCCGACGGCCTCCACACATGAAGTGCGAGCCTGGGTAGGACTCTCGCCTTACGGTTAGTTTCCCCTGGGAATCAACCTTCTGGCGCTCCTGGACGGTCTGCGCACCGTGCGGCGTAAGCCAATCGACTGTGCACTCTGACTAACAGTCGGGGGAGTCTGGAAGCAGTGCTGTTTCCTGTAGAGCGGGGGCGGTTGCGGACCTTACGGCGACTGCTCTTGAAATGACCATCGGCTACCCGATCCTGGGTGAACAGCCGGGCAAAGGATGCCGTAGTCCGCGATAGATTCGGTATACACCGTTTCACCGCTTCGTAAGGGAGAGGACCGCGCATGTGACCTCGAATTCGTAACCAATCGAGAGACTGGATTAATCTGGTCGCAATTGGAAGTAAGGGCATGAGTGTAAGCCCGCTGGGTAACACTCCTGGCTATCTCGCGGTTAAGGCGTTGGCCTCTTACGGCTTATGGCGGAGCTAGACGGTGGACTGTTTTGTCCAAGTCTTCTGCGCTCACTCCAGGGAGATAGAACGACTAATCGTTAAAACTTCCTGAGGTGACAGGCTCGCCCGCTGTAGTCGACAACTCTAGTTCTCATTTTTCATCCTACATCCTCCCAGTACTAGTACTGGGAGAGTGCGGGGTTTGAAGCGACGGCCAGGGGCGGTGTATTCCGTCCTCTTCCCCAGCCCCCGATTCCTCATAGCTTGCGCGCGGACAGTAGGTAAGTAGTTAGTTACATAGATCAGATAAAGATGATTTTTGTTATATTTTTTTTTGTGACTGAACGATGATCTAATCCTTGTTTTTATCTTTTCTTCAGAAAAGCCCTTTTTTTTTTTTTTTTTTACATAAACGTTCAAATGCCTGAGCATGAAATAAAATGAATTTACAATTAAGTAAATGCCGTTGCATGCTTCTGAAGTTAGATACACATCTGTCTGAGCTGAGGTTACATAGCGCATACATTAAAGGCAAATGTTTATCTTTCTTTTATGCTAAGCAAAGTGCAACCGAGCCCGCCTTGCTAGGCACCCCTGTGTTAAGGGGAGCACACTTCCGGAGTCCCACTCGAGTGCCACGTTTGTGTCAAAAGAAAAATTGTAGAAAACTTTTTTTTTTAATATTCCAACCATATCTTAACCGCAGAATAAAATGTACAAACGCGAATCCCCTGTTTTGCTGTATAGAGGTGACCATCGCATCGCTTTCATAAGAACTCCGCCCGTATCACTGTAAAATTGGTAATCATAAGGCAGGTAGGCAGATAATTTCGTATTGAACGAACTGAAATGATCGTCTAGCGATTGTCG
The DNA here is from genome assembly GCA_944548615.1 of Micropterix aruncella. Classification (NCBI taxonomy): domain Eukaryota; kingdom Metazoa; phylum Arthropoda; class Insecta; order Lepidoptera; family Micropterigidae; genus Micropterix; species Micropterix aruncella. The sequence continues at coordinate 20,367,751 of OX155975.1, read as the reverse complement.
ACTTCTGTAAGGGGTAAAATCGCTCGGAACGTTGCAAACCCCTGTGGGTTTGCAACGTTCCGAGCAATTTTACCTCTTTGGGTGTAATTAACCCCAGGTTAGAAATCGCTAGCAAGAGCATAGGATTTCACGATACACTAGAAGGTAGAATAGGTAGAAGTACAAACTCAAAAGTATGACATAAATTAACATTTATACTGCAATATATTCCATATAGCGAGAAATGTATAAGAAATGGTAATCTTTATGACATGAGGAACAGCTTAAAACATCCTTATTTGCTACCTGTGTGTCACAACCTGCTTCTTGACCCGGCTATAAAATTATTTGCAGAAAACTGATATTTTAATAATATAGTCTTGAATTACGCTAATAATGATGCCATCTACAGTCGATAAACAGAATGTTGCGCTTTGCGCTTTGTTAAAAAAGAATAGAAAAGGGTATAGCGGTGAAACGGTGTCTAGGTACTGTTTCCAGACTCCCCCAACTGTTAGTCAGATTGCACAATCAATTGGCTTACGCCGCACGGTGCGCAAACCGTCCAGGAGCGCCAGAAAATTGACTCCTGCGGGAAACTAGCTCTCAGGCCAGAGTCCTACCCGGGCTCGCACTTCATGCCGCCGGGTGGGTGTTGACTCGTGAGTGTGACCGACCCGGAACAAATGAGTCTTCGTGGCCTACTCAAACAGGGCACATTAGCTCCCAAGAAAAAACTTCAAATGATCTTCCTCTTATACGATAGACCAGCGTTTCCTATTTTTGCCCTAGCCCGGTAATTTTTATTTCCCCCCCCCCCCCCCTCTTCGTGGCCCACTATTTTTCAAAACTCTTCTGGAGGCAAAAATAAAACACATTTGAATGTCTACATAGATGTAATATAATTGAAACGTTAACTTTTAACACTTCGAGTAGCGGCATAATTTCATGGCAGACCACGGCAATTTTTTGGAATTTCTTGCAATATCGCCGCGCTCAACAAATAGTACTATAACTATGAAACTACTATAGCAATCATAAAAATAATAACTGTGCAATAATCGTATTGAAATTTCGTATATAGAATATTGAAATCTCATTTTGTAAAACGATTAGATAATTATGAATAAATGTGAGAAAATCGAAAAATTGAAAAAAACTCGGCATTTCTAACTTGTACTTGTCTTACGGAAAAATACGGAACCCTATTTAGAAATTCTAAATACTATCATGATCTTTATTAGATTCTCTATCAAAGATAACATTTCGTTTTGCTTATTTACATACAAAAATATTTAGATATTAGCTCATAAACACCGATAAAAAATTTGTGTTCTCGAAAAAAAAAAATGATGATGTTTGACAATGTAATTTTACCAGAAATATCTGCTAAATGACACGCGAAATTATTCGAGCGGCCGTCTATGTATCTGGTAATAATGAGATATTTGGTATGGATTTTGGAATGTGTTCGAATTAGAAAATAATATTACTGTGCGCTCCGGGAGCAAGCCGCCAATATTGGTCGTTACGTAGTCAACGGTGTTCTGATGTGCAACCAAATTTAGTCGTTACGTAGCCAAAGGGTTAACAATAATATAATAATTATGTTGAAATTATTTTGTTGACTACTATTAGCACAGTATACCGAGACAGCAGTAGACTCTCTCGAGCGAGGGACGAGGGTGCGTGGAATGTGGGTAGAGGGGTACGTTTCGACGAACGCCTTTGGTTAGCGTTACACGCAGGTTGGCGACTTTTCGAACATTTTCATATCCACGTGGGCCGAATAGCAGACATCTGGCGGCCATATCCGAGCTCTTACGACTCACAATGTATTCGCTTCGATTTCAATTTTGTTCTATGAGAAGTTACTGTCTGGTATACTGTGCTATTACTGAGAAGTACAAAGCTGTTTATTTTTAACGAATAACTCCAACTTTGGTGGAAAAGACGTTAACTTTATTCTTAGGTCAGTTTCAATTCCAATCGGTTTGTATATTTATTTTTAAGCAACAGGAGTGTTATAGGTCGTGCAAATCTCTTACTTTGAACTCTTTCCAGGTGCTCTATATCCTTTCTAAAGTACAGATTAACCCCTCGCGGCCCGCGGTTTGAATTTTAATGTGTGCCTTACGGCCCGTAAGAAATTCGCGAGTCTCAAAAAAAAGATGGCGTTTCAGAAAAAAAACGATTACTCCGAAACTGTCACACCGATCGTCTAAAAAAGACCTGTTTTATGTTCCTATTGAAATTTGCTATTAGATATTTGTAACGTCGTTATGTAAAGCAATAAAGATTATTCATAATTATTAGTCAAAGTTGTACTAACATAATTAGCGGTCGGCCTCGCCTGGCCATTTCGGGCCGTCTGGGGTTCGACGGTAAATATCAATTCTGGACGTTTCGGGCCGTCTGGTACGCGAGGGGTTAAATACCTGGTAGGAGTATTAGAGGATCGGGCGAACGTAAGTTTTATAGAGCTTGAGGAAAAGATCGCTGGTCATAAAAGAAACTCTTTTTCTATTAGATATCTATACTAATATTATAAAGAGGTAAAGTTTGTGACGTTGTAGGAAGTGATCTCCGGATCTACTGAACCGATTTTGAAAATTCTTTTACCAATAGAAAGCCACGTTATTTGTGAGTGTCATAGGCTATATATCAATCCGAAAAATGAAAAGACTTTTTTGTGGTAGTCGGATTTGCAAAGTAAGTTGGGGAATAAGCGGTCGAACGGAAACGTTTCTAACTAACGCTGTCTTAACGATGAGAGATATATGATTAGTTTCTAGAGAAAAGTTGTAGAGCTTGATAATGCCTACAAAAAAGTCAGCGACAGCATATGTCTAACTTTTATATTTAAGTCACAAAAAGTAGTATTTTATATTTAAAAAATAATTTAAATCGTTAGGTCATGCTTATTGGTCATATTACCAACAATTATGAATTCTTATCAAAATAAGTAAGTTTGTCGTCTCAAGTGTTTAAAACAAAAGACTTCCCTTTTACTGCATGAATAGTTAAAGAGATAATACGACATAGGTATGGAACCGCGACCGTATCGTAATATAATATAATTTGCTCTCTTAACTATATCGACTATGCGAGTTTCCCATTTGAGTCCCAGGGTATAATAGTGATGCTGTGGTCTTTCTGGGTTATAATTGGCTGTAATTTTTCCTCTCAATTGTATATCCTAGCCTTGGATTTTCAGACCCAATATGTAGAACAGTGCATTTATCTGCATTAAGAGAAAGCAAACATTCTTTGATCCAGAATTGAGCTGTCCTGGATATTCTGGTGAGCTGTATCTATTGCTTGTTTATGTTTCAATGATTAATTTGTTTGTTTTTGTAGCGTTCCCGTTCCGAGACTGCATACAGTATAGGAATGACTCCGCAAACTCCGCAAAGGAACGTAGTTCCATTTCCAAGACTAACTGCAACACCTAGCATGCAGGTATGTATTTATCATTCACTGTATTAATTGTTGGAACATTGTTAATGGCACTTGGATGTGTCGACTACAACGATATTGATCGTTTTGTCTCCCAGGTGAGCATATAAGACTTGAGGCAAACAGTCCACTGTCTAGTTACACCACTCGCCCGTAAAAGACCAACGCTTTACCGCGAGACACCGGGTAATCCCCCAGCGGGTCGACCTCGCGCCCTGACTTCCAGTTTCGGCCAGATTTCTCCGGCCTCCCGACTGGTTACAGGTTCAAGGCCGCTTACGCGGTCTTCTCCCTTACGTAGCGAGTATTTGGTGTCTACTGAATCTATCACGGACCACGGCATTCTTTGCCCGGCTCTTCACCTGGTATTGTGTGAGCGATTCATCATTCGGTCATTGTAAGAGCGGTTGCCGTAAGGTTAACTGCCCCCGCTTTATAGGAAACAAAGCCGATTCCAGTCTTCCCTGGTTATCAGTAGGAATGCGTGCTGACCTGTGAGTTGGGCCGACCCTATCACATGGGTCATAATAGCCCAACAGCACTGGGTAGCAAATGGTTTCGTGCAGATTGGGCCATGAGATCCATTTTGTTCTCGGATCGACTCAACTCATGATTCAGCTCCTATTGAAGCCTCCACGTGCGGAAGGTGAGACTCTCGCGTCTCAGGCCTCACGGCTGGTGAGGCCTGAGACGCGAGGCCTGAGACGTGAGGCCGATTTAATGCGAAGGTTACAAGTAGCTTTTCTGTACTTTTGCCAGTCGTATTCGAGGTGCTCTTTCAATGAGATATAGCTTGAGTTTATTTTTAAATTAGGCCATTTTTCCATTTTTCCATTTTTTCCTTCGTGGCTTTTTTTTTTTGATACTAGAGGGTAGCTTATTGTAGCATATAATACCGACGTAGTTCGGATCCCTATTAAAAAGTTGTAAGTTTCACTATGACATGGCTGCTGCACCCAGAGTTGGCTCTGGATAGAGTATTTTAATCAAAGCTTGTTTTAAAAAAAAAGTTTTTACTCTATTTATTTAGTTAGGCCACTGTTTAAAGTCCTCAAATATTTATTTCAGCATGTACGCACGCCATCTGCAGGGCGGAAACGGACTTGGCAGACTGCCGTGGATAGAGCGCTTGCTGGCATAACTGTCAAAGATCATAGGTACCATCATCTATCAACATTTTTAGAGATTTTTACAGACCCAGACATTAGGGAGCTAAGTCGCCCTTGCTGAGTTGGCCACGAAGACCCATTCTGTTCAGGGTTGGTCACACTCACGGGTCAACACCCATTCGACGGCCTCCACGCATGAAGTGCGAGCATTGGTTTACAATCACCTTGTCACTGTATGTGTTATTGATTTTGACATAGTTAGATCGGTTTCTCGGATAATTTTTAGTTCTATGTTTCTATGTTCTTGGGAAACAGTATGTTGGTTAGGGTGGATCGTTTTTATCGATCGAGAAAATATATGGCCTATATACATAGGCCAAGGGAAAAATAAAATAAAAAAATATTTTATTGGTTAAGCACTGCCGCAAGGGGGATGAACTTTAGGTGTTCGAGCCTTTTTATAGTAAAAAGTGAAAGTGATTTCTGTTACAGGGAAACAGGCATTTATTATTTTATAATGTTTATATGAGATGACACATACTTGTAACTATTTAGTTAAAATAAAAATAAAAAACAGATACATTTTCTAGCTTCTTTTTAGACTAAAATCAAGAAAAACCTAAAAAAAACTGGCATGATTCCAGGCGATTTCTTATAAATCTATCTCCATATGGTCGCAGTAGGTAGTATTGTCACCTGCTCATAATAATTTGGCCAAACAACACAAACAACAGAACAACATCAAGATAGTTTATATTTAATATTTACTATTTATTTTCAGACCTTTAGCTGATAAGGCGTGGCAACGCAAGCAGCTCAACCGACTTCAGAGCTATTTTGCGGAATGCATGCAAGACGGCGAATCGGGTGGCTTCGCTCAGCCGTTGATCCCAAAGCCGTTGACCATCGCCCGATTTGTTGACCTGGTCAGCCAGCTGTTGGCGCCCCTGAACAAGACTCCCATCAACGTCTCCAACTATGTCACAAAAGTAAGTTCAAGCAGCTTTTTCTTTAGCACGATCCGGAGTGAAGCTGCCACCTGATGATTGGTTTGTTTTGTGGCTCAGAAGTATTTCATACAAAATCTCATTACATCTTAAGTCATTTAATAGAATAATTTATTAACATTGTTTTATTATTTATTTACTAATGAATTCGGGAGCCGTCCACATATTACGTAATAACCGAGGGGGAAAGAGGAAGGTTGGAGCTGAGGCTTATGCTTGATTACATATTCATATTCATTTTATTAGTATGCTGGTATACAAGTCAGATACAGATTAGCAAACATTCATACATATTAGCAAACAAACATTTTTTTTATCGCAAAGAAAAGATAAAAAAAACAAAACAAAACGAAGAAAAAAAACACAAGAATAATGTGAAAAGAAGACAATACAAGACAAAATGCAAAGAGATCATTAAATACTTTAGCCACCAAAGCATTTTAGACTTCACTCGAGTAATATTCCTCCAGTGAGTAAAACGCCTTATCTGTAAGGTACATCTTAAGGCGTCTCTTAAACACGTCAAGAGATTGCGCCTGCCTAATGTGCTCGCTAAGTTTGTTGTAAACTGCTGGGCCGGCGATATAAGCTAGCCTCTCCGACTTGGATGACTTACCGAATGTAGCATGCTACGGGATCTTGTTGGATAGTGATGATGCACACCATACACTTCAACATCGGCTCGATTTCTGCGAACGAACAGCGCTACTTCCGTTATATAAATGGACGGCAGCGTCATGATGCAGAGATCTCTAAACAGAGGCTTAGCTGGCGTATCAAGCGCCACACGCGCTATTGTGCGGACTGCATGCTTCTGCATAATGAAAGCCCTCTGCCTGTCGGCTGCTCGCCCCCATAACTCCGTACGTTAGCAGTGAATGAATGTATGCAAAGTAACACATGCGCAGCGCGGATAAATCGAGAAATGAAGCGATGCGATAGAGTGCATAGCACGCTCTTCCCAATTTATCACATAAAGCATCAATATGTAGGTGCCATCTTAACTCATTATCGATTACGAATCCCAGGATACCTGAGTTAATTCTTCGTTTATGACGGGAGGGGGGAGGGGGTGCCCCTCCTGATTACGTAATCAACTTTGGTCACCGCATTGCAATTTTCTTGGTCTAAACCTGCACGGAAATGCCGCAGTGCCGCGCCAAATATTTAAATGCATTTTTAAATGCATTCTTAAATATTTTCTTCTCTTTAATACCTTCTTTACAGCCACTGCGGTATGAAGATTGGGATCTGTAAAATAAACCAAAGACTGAGATTTTGTAATTACTTTGAATTAATAAAGTACATTTTTAGAAGCATTCTAAAATGTTTATTTTCCACTTACCGTCCAAGCTGCCGTCTGATCTGTCACTTGCTCAAAACAAACGGAACACGCTCGCATTCAGTCAGTACTTGTCACAGTACAGTCAGTACAAAAGTCGTATAGATACATATATTGTTTTGCGTAATTTGCCACAGGTTAGAATGAAACGACCACTGATTTTGAAAGCCCCGTTGCAAGCCCATGTGTGCAAGCGAGATGACTAGCTGAACTCAACTCGGTAAGATTGCAGCGAAATGTTGCACTGCCGATAACCTGTTTTGTCACGTGGAGCGATCTGTGCCCGCTAGATAGCAATAGCGCTCGCAAATTCATTTATTAGTTTAGCTATCGTTTTAAGAAGATCTTTAAGAGTTCTTTCATACAAGCCGGGCTCTGGCTTGTTTGAAAGAACCGCCACTGGTTACTCGCACACATACATATAAACATTTCATAGTAGGGTTGGTTGTAAGAAATCGTCGTATAAATCCGTTTATTGTGAAACTTCACAATAAAGAGTAGAAACAAACAAACAAATCAGTTTGATCTATATTTTTCAGTTGCCTGTGATCGTCAAGAAATTGCTATACCCTGGAGCCGTCGCCAAATCGTGGCTCATTACAGTAAATACAGTCCACACATTCCCTCGAGCCATTGGACTACTCTCTTACCTAATGGATCTGAATATTTTGATGGTAAGTAATTTATACCAGTGTTTTTTTCTTAAACCAATCTAGAATTAATTTGGTTTAAATTACAATAAATTTCAGGGCCCTAAGTGAATAACTAACGGCTTGAAAACTTTTCAAACATACATGGTAGGTTCTGCAATTTCTCCATAAAATTCTAAAAATTCACAGTGATAAGTCATTTTTACAGGACTGCCCATTAAAAAAGGAGTGTAATGTGTTCAGGTTCATCTATGTATGTTTTCCGTTTCTTTATTCTACCATAACTTATCAACGCTTGAACCGATTTAGAGGTATGCGGTATTATTAGAATCGTTATGTCACTCCGAGTGTCATAAGGCCCGGGTTGTCCTTAGGCCCGGGTTGGCCCGGGTACCTTATGTCCAAATATTATATAAATATTTGTCCTAATTTTCAAATCTCAAAATGTCAATAGATTAACATAAATATATCGTGTTTAGTGTCAAATGAAAGGTCTGAGTAAATTCCAAAAATATATACATGGGGTGTCCCAAAAGTCTTTTTTTTATCGCATCCCTACTGGTCGCAGCGTGTTCGAACCGGTTGGGCTAGGTGAAGGGGGGACCCATATCTTCATATTCAGCTGCGCGAATCAGAAAAATCAGGTAGCTGATTTAATGCACTCTTGTTTTGGGATTACGTCACGACGCGTGATGTCGAACAATGTTGGGCGATCAAAATTTTGCACTAAACTCGTCAAAAAAGCTACCGAAAGTCTTGAATTGCTTAAGCAAGCCTACAGAGAGTCTGCTCTATTGTATGTGCATGTTTCTTTGTGGGTGAGGAAGTTCAAGGAGGGCCAGGAAGGAGTGAACAACGACCTCCGCTCTGCACAGCGATCAACTAGCCAAACCGATGAAGATATAACACGTGTGCTTGATTTGTTAAATTATGACCGTCGAATGAGTGTTAGATTATTAGCTTATGTCAAACACGGTGAGGACAGAACGGAACTTTATGACATTTAAGCAGGAGTTCCCCAGGGCAGTATACTGGGTCCAATACTGTACCTCATATCGATGGCTTAGAACGCAAATGTGTCAAGTGCAAGTTTCTGAATTTTACAGGAGAGCTTTTTGAAAGTTTAGGTATAATAATCTCGAAACAGATGAAGAAATAATTTCAGTTAATATTTTTAACCTATAGTATATGTATTTGGCTTGCACTATATTATAATAATTATATTTATTTATTAGTATTTTATGTATTAATTTAAAAAACCGACAAGAGGTGGTACTTACCACATTTTTATATGGTAATATAATAATGTATGTAGTTACCACATTTTCATTTTTATTATATTATTTATATTTTATTTTGTTCTCATCTTTCTACTTTTAGAATTTGTTATAAGAGTAAATAAAACCATTAAGCATGTATAGGGTTAAGCATGCTTTAGAGAATATTGTGTCAACTGATGATAACACATATGCATTTTATGATGATTTAATTTTGTTTAGATATCAATAGTGGTAAATGATTATGCAACATTAACATTTCAAAAAACTTCGTTTGATGCACTTGCCACAGTTTTTACGAAGAAGTATTCGAAGCCTCGGTTGTTAGATGCTTACCACATTAGCACAGAATGTGGAGATCAATATATTGGATGTCATGTAGTACTTAACTCATTTTCGTAAAAAAAGTCACTTGACACATTTGCGTTCTAAGCCATTGATATATACCTCCGACCTACCCGTAACGAAAGACGTCCTCATGGGCACATTCGCAGGCGACACTGCTCTCATGGCCACTCATGAAGACACAGCAACTGCACCTGCTAAGCTGCAAGGGAACCTCGACGAGGTCTCTAAATGGCTGAAAGACTGGCGTATTAAAGCAAATGAAACTAAATCTGCGCATATGACATTCACACTCCGTAATGGCTCCTGCCCACCAATCAAGTTAAATGGAATACAAATACCGCAGTGCGAAGAAGTTCGGTATCTGGGCATTTATCTAGATAGACGACTTACATGAAAAAAACATATCCTCACCAAGAGAAAAGCACTCAGCCAACAATTAAGGAAATTATATGACTTATGGCTCGCAAGTCTAAACTTTCGCTGGATAACAAAATCCTTTTCTACAAATGTGTCCTCAAATCCATATGGTCCTATGGAGTAGAGCTGTGGGGCACTGCAGCAAACTCCAACATAGAAATACTGCAATGTTTTCAAAACAAAATGCTGCGCATGATAACAAACGCTCCATGGTATATCACCGTCAACTTCATCGCGACCTGAAGATACCAACCGTCAAGCAAGAAACATCATACAAGCTCAAATCTTACGCAAAACGAATGGCAAATCATCCAAACAAGCTGGCCTGCAAATTAATGGACAAAACCACTCGCACCTTCAAGAGACTAAAGAGAAGAGCCCCTCAAGATCTTATTTAAACATAAGGAGAATAGTATGGATTGGCCACTGGGCAAATACCATTCATGACAGAGCAAATACATAACCTCTAGCTAAATACCCACACGCCTGAGGCAGGCCAGATTGCAAAATCGTAAAGGAATAAAAAATAAAAAAAAAGGAAAAGATTATTAGCTGACACTGAAAATTCCGAAATTGAGGAAACTCAATTGAGGAAACGGGTTCATCCGCATACGAAAAAACCTCGCCGCTACCTGTGGGCTGCATCATGAATGCGCTAACGACTCGTCTCTGCGCGTCCCTGAGTTCCTGGCAAAGCACAATGTGCCAATGCTACCGCAGCCACCCTACAGTCCCCATATAGCTCCGGCTGACTTTTTCTTGTTCCCGAGGATCAAGTCCACCCTCAAAGGACGCCGTTTTGACAGCATTTACAATATATAAGCGGCTGTGACAACAGCTATCAAGGAGGTTCCCTTCGAGGCCTTCGAGAGGGCGTACCGGGCATGGGAGAGTTGGTGGAAAAAATGTGTAGATGCTCATGGAGAGTATTTTGAAGAATATTAACAATATGTACCGGTATTGTCAATAAATCTTTTTTTTAAATATATATTTTACTAGCTGACCCGTGCCCACTTCGTTGGGCGGTAAAACTTTTTACTTGTGATGAAATTATGAGTGTGGTTCGGTTAGTACTGAGTGTTATGATTTATTTCCTGACTGCCAAAAGAAGGGTTATATTTTTACTGCATATGTATGTATGTTTTTGCATGCCAATTTGATTATAATACCGTTATTTGTGTCTTCTTGTGAGTGTCTTATTTGTGAGCGTATTATCTCTTTAACCATTTATGCAGTAAAAGTGAAATTATATGCAGTAAAAGGGAAAAGTCTTTTGTTTTAAACACTTGAGACGATAAATTTACTTATTTTGATAAGAATTCATAATTGTTGATAATATGACCAATAAACATGACCTCAGCTCAATAAAATTATTTTTTAAATATAAAATACTACTTTTTGTGACAAATATTAGAAGTTAAACATATGCTGTCGCTGACTTTTTTGTAGGCATTATCAAGCTCTACAACTTTTCTCTAGAATTTAATCATATATCTCTCATCGTTAAGGCAGCGTTAGTTAGAAACGTTTTCATTCTACCGTTTTTTCTCCGACTTGCTTTGCAAATCCGACAACCACGAAAAAGTCTTTTTATTTTACAGATTAATATATGGCCTATGACACTCACAAATAACGTGGCTTTCTATTGGTAAAAGAATTTTCAATATCGGTTTAGTAGATCCAGAGATTACTTTCTACAACCTCACAAACCTTACCTCTTTATAATATTAGTATGGATTACTTTTTGGACACCATGTATGTATCTATATGGATAAAAACATAATCCATAAATATTTATTAAAAAACAGTAATAACAATAATTATCAATACAGTTGTTTACTTTTTGTAATTTTGTTTTTTATTCCTTTTAACCCGTTGAGTTTGAGTCAACCAAATCTGGTCGCGAAACAATTATCCGTTGAGTACGAGTCGACCAAATCTGGTCGCGCGTTTTTTTCACTTCTTTGATGTTCTCATATTTATTCATAATTATCTAATTGTTTTACAAAATGATATTTCAATATTCTATATTCGAAATTTCAATGCAATCATTGTGCAGTTGTTCTTTTTATGATTGGTGTAGTAGTTTCGTAGTTATAGTACTTTAAGGTCGATGTCGCCGAAAATCCTGCAAAAGAGACAGATGCATCCATGAAAATACCCATTTACTCCAAGGGTTAATATATTTACTTGTTTCTAAGATGAAAAACAACTTTCAACATTCCGAGTTAGAAGCCATTCCGATGCACAAGCGCTGAGTTTGTGTTTTTTATTACAATATTTTTATTTTTTACAGAATGTCGACCGAGAAGACTTCCTTAATTTCTTATGTCAAGATGACGACGAAGCAGCAAATTTAAGGAGGAGGTATATCAGACAGACTTGGCAAATGTAAGTCATAATTTTAATTAACACATTCAGCAGGGCGATTTTATATCTCCTTCGAAAACTCGAAACGAACTGAAACGTTACGTTTCGAAAACGATTTTAGCGAAACGAAACATAATATCTCGTATCGGCTGATTTTGTAAAAAAGACACTTCGTTTCGCTAACTCTACTATTAACGATAGAAAACTGGCAACATCCCTTTTTTTTTTTTTTTGTTGAGTGGGGCTTTTCTAAGGTTTTTATGAGCCTTGTAACACTGCGACCATTGCTGATCTATTGTGTTAAGCCTCGTGTCATTTAAGAACCGCAGCAGGCTTTTGGCGCCAGATTGTTTTACCTCCTCAGGTTGGAGGTAATGACCACCCAAGTGGGTGTATCTTTTACGCATCAGCGGGCCACACTCGCACATGAGGTGCTGGGGAGTTTCCTCTGCCCCTTGGCAGAACCTGCACATTTTTGTGTCTCTGAGCTTGAGGTTGAACATGTGTTTGTTCAGGCCACAATACCCCGTGAGCGCCCTCACCAGTATGCGTAGATTGTTCCTATTTAGCGATAGGGCCTCACGGGCCGTCTTACGGTCGTAAGCCTTAATAAGCGCTTTGGAATGATTCAACCCTGGCGGTTGACGGTTGTTCCAGTGGTTGACAGATTGTTCTAAACACATTTGTTTGAGCATTAGGTTTGCAAGGCAGTTTGGTACGCCACAGCAAGGTTCAGGGCCGTATAATGTTCCCTTTGCTCCCGTCCTAGCGAGTTCGTCGGCTTTTTCGATTCCTGCATGGCCGGGAACCCATCTTAGAATTACCCTGTTCTTTTCGCCTAGGGAATTCAGTAGTAATATGCAGTTTTGCATTAGCTTTGAATTAATGGTATTCGAGGCTAGTGCCATAAGAGCTGCTTTGCTATCCGAGTGGATATAGATACGGTGGTTGGCGTAGTCCTTTTGGAGGTTGATATCCCCACATTCAATAATGAACATCGCTTTGGTTTTCATTCATTGTTAAACGTCAAACTGTCAGTTGCGGTCGGTGTATTGAAGCTCAAAAAGGAACACCGTTTCGCCTATCATTTCGCCATTTAAGAGATTTAACGGAGTGAAAGCCGACCAAACACGCTTATCGCGAATCCCGTTATTTTTCTGTTGACATGATCATAATTCGATTCTATGTCGATTCATTCGTTGCGGTGCTATTTGTCAATCAGTGTCTCCGTCTGTGTTTTCTTCAAGTCTCTGTGTAATCACCTCACGGCTGCAAGAACGATCTATATCGTTATAACAGCCTGAGGTGTCCGGTTTGCCCGTTGCAGATGACAGTTCCAAAGTGAGGCATTGAGCAATGCAGTACCCTATATAATCAATGGTCTAACCTTCCCCGAAAGATGGCCTAACGAACAGTTAACCCCTCCTCTCGCGAAGTAAAAACTCACCTATCACTTTTGCGCGCGACATATTCGCGCAAAAAATCGACGCGAGTCAACGGCCTTGAGAAAAACGATCATAACTTATAAACCACTAAACGGATTAAAAAAAGATAAAGAGAAAAATGATCGCATTGAAATTTGACATATAAAACATTATAACCTTATCTCGTAAAACAATTAAGATAATAATGAATAAATATTACAAAATTGGCAAACTGAAAAAACTCGCCTATAAAATCATTTCAATTTTTTTGTCACAAAATACGTAAAATATGCAAAAATTGTAAATACAGTTATGTTCTTTATTAAATGCTTTACTAAAACGATATTTTTTTTTTACTTATTTGCATACAAAAATATTTATTTATTCAGCCAAGAAAAATTTTATGTATTCTCGTAAAAAATAAAATTTTGAATTTTTAATTTGTGACTACTTATGGTATTTTTTTATATGAAATTCTTTCAAAATAACCTTTATTACTACATCACACTTCTTAGAAATCACACCAGAACTTTGAGCTTTGTCTGATATTATAGAAAAATCTAAAGTTTTGAGAGTTTCCGCGTCCGAACTTAATAATAAACTTTGAATGCTCATAATATAAAATTCGTTAGATTTTTTCAATTATATTGTCTTATCATAGACTTATTATATGTCTAATAACTAATTACTATACTCCAAAGAGTCACATTTCATCGAAAAACTATGGAAAATCGCACTTTATTCTCTCATAGTAATTATCAAAACAAGTTTCTTTGCGCGATTCATATTACAAAACAAGATATAATGTTCAAAATATGCCTAATTATGTGATAACTTAGGATGTAAATGAAGCAATACTTATTTTGTTAGTAAATTAAAGCGACATTACGTCATATTTCGCAATATATCGAGATATTTCATAAACATTACAAAATAATAACAACCATTTTTTCGCGAGCCGTTTGTTGTCGCCGAAGTGTTTTCTTTAAAAATTCGTGAAAAACAGCAAATGGACTATCTCAAATGACTAATCCTCATTCCGAAACTACTTAAAATGCATATTACTCACTGTTCTCCAGTAAATAACACTCAAAAACTGCACACACACACTTTTTATCACCAATTTCGCGGAGCCGTACGCGGCCGTGCGAATGCCGACGGGAGACTAGGCGTTTGACGTCTATGCTCACTTTTTAAATCGTTGTTCGATATTGCCACACGGAAATCTTGAATTAAAGATATTTTGGCCATATCGTTGCGCCCTCAGAAAGCATATAGTACGACGTTTCGAATCGTAAATTGCACTTTTCGCAGCGGCGAGCGCTTGGTCCGGTAGCGGACATTACGGAGTTTAGGCGGCCGACATAAATGTCCCGAAATGGATGTTACGGAGCGAGCGGGTTAAGCGGTGTCGACTACAACGGGCAAACTCTTCACCCCAGGCTGGTTTAGATAATAAATAAATAATAAATAATAAATACAAACGGAGCTGCCATGGAATTCACCGACCGGAGTCGGGCCCATCATAATACTATTTTTTTACACTTCTGGGGGGTGAGCAGTGGATTCCGGACTTACGAACCGGCTGTGGTAGGTTTAGGACAGCTGTCTTGCCACATGTGAGCGTTCACCTTGCCACCCATTCACTCCCCCTTCGAAGCCATAGAATTTGAGATGCGCAAATCGCAGTTTTAGATAATTTTTCTAAGAAAGAGTTGATTATTTTTCTGGAAAGGCCAAGATCTTTAAAGAGGTGAAATAGAGATTTAGCTGGCAGGCCACGAGCCAACTTCCACCGCGTGAAGGTGAACAGTGAAGCCGTTCCGGGTTACGGCATTTGCAAGATCATGGTATTTATTTAATTTGTACTCGTGGTCTTTTGGGATATTTGATTCCCATGGAACAGTTAATTCTACAATAAGAGCTACCTTCCGAGATAGAGAGTAAAGAGTTATATCTGGACGGAGGGCTGTGCATCCGAGACCTTCAGGGAATTTATACTGCTTAGAGACCGAATCAACCTCCAGAATCCAATCTGTAGCTTTCTCGATTATTGAGAAAGGTTTTGTAGTTAAATGTTTTTTGCCTTTAGAGCCATCCCGCACAAACTGTATTGGTGGTTTGGAGGATACTGTCAAACCCTTGTTGGCACGAGCCACTGAGAGACTAATTACCTCGCGAATAACAGCGAGAACTTTGTCATGGCGGTAAGTGTACCGTCCTTGATCTAAGGCCACCTTGCAGCCAGCTAGAATGTGTCTAGCTGTGCAAGGGGTATTGCTACAGAGGGGACAAGAACTATCCTCGGCAAAGCTCCAACGAGCGAGGTTACTGGGGTCTGGAAGTGTATGCTGAAAGGCATTCAAATAAAATTTCAGCATCTCTGGCGTCCAGTCATAGAGCATTACCTTCCAGTGCATTGGAGGCGGAATGCAAAAGTCCCCAATTGTTGTCCAATCATTCTGGCATTGAAGGCCAATAGCATGAGCCATACTCTTGCTGTCGTAATCTCCCCGCAAAAGAGACTTCTTCAAGTCCACGTCGCTCGTGGTTGTACTGCCATACCCCAGACCAGTGCCATTCTGGCTGATTCCAGTAAGGAACTTTTTGTGGAAGTCTACGCGGGCTTGTAGATCATTTGAATCACTACGGCCACTTATTACGTGCTTCGATATTGCCGGATCTTTGGAATTGCACAGAATCGAATTTTTGGTTATTCTGGAGTTGGCGTAGAGCAGAGAGGGCAGTTTAAGCGCTAGCCCAAAATTTTGTTTGGACCTGAAGAGAGTCGAGGGGTCAGCTGGTTTGGCTAAGGACAGCCAGGATTTTAAACTAGCTGTCACCAGCGCATCTAGACGGGACAGTTGGGTTTTGGTAAAATCGTAAATAAGAAAGGGCCATGACAAATGTGACGTTAGATAATTGTCATAGATCCAGGCCTTACGAGGGCCAGAAATTAGCAAGGCATCTATTTTCGCCAGGCAACTTTTGAAATGCTCTATAACATGATCGCCCGAGACGTCTTTTCCCTGGTGGGTGATTTTTCTGCCGAGGAATTTGAAATGATTGTTTGGGTCTATAAGGGAGATATTAGAGCCCTTATAGACCAATTTGGGGTCATAGGATGTAAATTTTGTGCCCATGCGGGCGAGTCCAAGGCAAAAACATTTGGAGGGATATGTGATCGTTCTTACAGCCGTGGGATGAGCGTAGAAGACTTTGGTACGGTACAAACCTATTTTCCAGCAAAGCCACCAACCCGACAGAGGCCAACGACTTACCACGAGGCACCATGAAAGGCACTCGCCCCCTGACTACCAGTCTTGGAAGGATATCTCCGTCTGGAATTAACCATCAGGATATCTCCAACCTCTCGACTGGTCAAGGGTCCGAAGTCACTTACACTACCTCTACCTGCCGTATGTTCAGCGGTGATTCAGTTTGAATCTATCGCGGATCAAAGGCATCTTTTGCCCGGCTCTGAATTCAGGATCAGGTAGCCGAATGGTCATTTCAAGAGTGATGATGACAGGCCAACATCCACCCCCGCTGCTTAGGAGACAGTATATTTCCATAGTCTCCAGACTCCTTTAGCAATGTCAGAGTGCACAACCGATAGGTGTCGCCGAACGGTGCACAAACCGTCCAGTAGCGCCAGGAGCCAATCCTACCAGGAGTAACCGATCCGCCAGCCTTGAGGCCTGATATGCGAGAGTCTTATCTGGGGTAGCCTTCCACACGAGGAGGCTTCTGAATAGGAGTTAAATCAAAGTTAACCCTTCAGGCCTCGGACCCTCAGCCGATTGACAAGTTGCTGTCCCAAAAAAAAATAGTAAAAATTTGTAAAAAAAATGAACTACGACACTGTCTCACCAAAATATTAATTACTGCCAAACCACTGTACCCATAATTAAAATGAAACATATTAACATAATAAAACATAATAAAATCAATCAAATTAAATTAAAATAAAATTTAAACGGAGCCGTCACGCTGAATCGTGTTGTGGCCGATATCGACCAATCGGGGCCTGAGGGGTTAAGCCGATCTGAGAACAAGTGGATCTTATGGTCCAAGCTGCACAAAACCATTTGCTACCTAACAAACAGTGAAACTAGATTAGAATCTGTCCAGCGGCCCTTAAATTATCGTAATCTATAATCGGACAGAATGTCTAAAAACCACACGTCTCTATAAGTTTGTTCATATTAGTTTGTTATTTTTACAGTTTCCAAGAATCAAACGATTTTGAAATGGTCGACAATGAGTACATAAATGAACTGATGGCACTTTTCAAACTATCCGAGGACACCAAGGAAGATCTCGAACAGGAAATCAACAGTAAGTTCATCTTTCTATTTTTCTGTAGGACTGACACCCGAATTTAAAGTCTCCTGTATCGGTTCAGTATATGAGTAATGTGTACCATATACATGGTGATAGTGAAGTACCGTGCGATACTGATAAATAAAAATACAAACAGAGCTGCCATGGAATTACCGACCGTAGTCGGGTCCATCATAATACTAGCGACCGGCTGTGGTAGGTTTATGACAGCTGTCTTGCCACATGTAAGCAGTCACCTTACCACCCATTCACTCCTTCAAAGCCATAGAATTTGAGATGCGGAAATTTTCCATTAGTGGTCGTCTTTAACCCGTCTAATTTGGGTCGACCGGCTCAGGTCGCACGCTTACCAACCGCCAATCACGCAAGGACCTGAACGGGTCGAGGCGCTCACCGCTGAGAAAAATGCTATTTACAAATCGAAATACGGATCTATGCGCTTCTGATGGGCCATACATTGTGGCCAATACCCCTCGATATTGAAAAATTGCAACAGCCGAACGCGACTCGAACGCGGTGTCCAGTAAATATTTTACTAAAAATGAGTCACGCCGCCGCAGCTGTCAAGTTCAGTTCGTGCGAGTTCAGTGCCGCAAGTTTGTGACGAAAATAGTGGTTTTCAAGTGTTTCAGGTCGATTTACTGCAGAAACATGAGTAATTTGCATTCTAAAAGAGTTTATGATTTGAGATAGCCCATCTGCTTTTTTTCACATATTTTTAAGCAAAATGCTTCGGTCAAACACATGCGTTGCAGAAAATGGCCGTATTTTTGTTGTTGTAAAACGGCCGAAATATCACAAAATATGACATTGGTTTAATTCGCTTATAAAATAGCTATTATTTCATTTACATCGTATATAATCACAGAATTTGCAGCATTTTACTCATTTCAAGTTGTTTCGTAATATGAGGTCGCACATAGAAATTTGTTTTGACAATTAGTATGGGAGTATTACCATATTTTGAGTTCGATTTTCTATTGTTTTTCTATGAAATGTGACTCTTTGGAGTATAATAATTGGACATATAATAAGCATATAATGAGACAATATATTTGAAAAACTATAACCAATTTTATATTATGAGCCTTCAAAGTTTATTACCAAGTTTCGAACGCTAACTCTCAAAACTTTAGTTTTTTCTGTAATATCGGACAAAGCTGAAAGTTCTGGTGTGATTAAGTAGTGGTAAGTAGTGGTAAAGTTATTTTGAAAGAATTTCATATTAAAAAATACCCTAAGTAGTCAAATATAACTTTTTTTTTTTTTACGAGAGTACATCAATTTTTTATTATCTGAATAACTAAATATTTTTGTATGCAAATAAGTAAAACAAAATAATAGTTTTAGTAAAGCATTTAATAAAGAACATAACTGTATTTACAATTTTTGCATAGATTTCCGTATTTTATGATAAAAACATCAGAATGATTGAATAGGCGAGTTTTTTCAGTTCGCCAACTTTGTAATATTTATTCATTATCTTAATTGTTTTACGAGATAAAGTTATAATGTTTTATATTTCAAATTTCAATGCGATCATTTTACAGTTATTCTTTTTAAGATCCGTATAGTGGTTTATAAGCTATGGTCGTTTTTCTCAAGGCCGTCGATTCGCGCCAATTTCACGCTCGAGAGTTTCACGTTCAAAAGGTACGGCTGAGTTGTTACTTCGCGAGTCAAGGGGTTAAATTAAATTGTAATTCATTAAAAATCTTGGGTGCTATGTATGAAAAGTGTCTTTGCGCAAACGTTGGTCTTTGCGCTTACATCTCATCGGTCAGATTCGGCAGTCAGACCATTCACTTATATTTCTATTAGATCTTCTCGCTGCCTACGTAATACCAAATATCAATCATATTTTTTATTATAGCAATCCGCGCGCATCTGGAATCGCCTTCCATATTGGAAGAGAGGGCAGAAGAAGAGCAACGAATGGCTTGTCTCTCTCGGGTCAAACTAAGTTTGCAGCAGGCGGAGAAAGAATGCAGCGACCAAAGGAGGCACAACAGGGACGTAGAACACTATTACACAGAACAGCGTGCGCAGAGCCAACAGCTTGATGAAGAACTCGTGCATCTTAAGTAATATTTCAGTTCATTATTTTAACTACCTTCGGATCTTCCTGATATTCAGTAGTGCAACCATGGCCTTTAAGGTGCATTTACACGGGCCATTTTTTGAGCAATAATTGCCCGGTAGCAATCGCCAGAGGTAGTGGAGCAATAAATGGGGCAATCTGGAGCAATTCCTAAAAATTGCTGCAATTGTTTCGGCATCATTGCTCATAATTGCTCCATATATTTTGTATTGCTCAGTGTCGCCGCCACGAATTGCCGAATATCCAAGAGTTTGGACAATTTCAGGCAATTTTTCTTCTGCCTCACTTGTGTGTATAAATATGTCTCGCTTTCCACCACCACGCAGGGATACCACTTCTGTTGTGCAGTACTGATACGCGGGTGGACAAAATAGCCTCGTCTTCATGGAATAACGAAACTATCATAAATTTTATTGACACAGTTCACTGACGCGTTTGCTTATAGAATAACAAAAATTCGGAATTTAACCCTTCGAGTAGCGGCATAATTTCATGGCAGACCGCGGCAATTTATTGGAATTTCTTGCAATATCGCCGCTATTTTGAGTCCGCTGGGCCAAATATGTCGGAGCGGCAGGTCAAATCGACTATTTTGGTCTAATGAACACACGTGTGCAATAGAATTTGCTTTTATCACAATTTACAGTATTCTTTCAAAATATGAGACGAACCGCTTCCACTATCAGGATAGCAGGTACTTTATGATTCTGAGGAAAGAATTAAAAATGGATAATGCTTAAAACAATTATAACATTGTTATTCTCATCAGTACGAGGATAAAATGTATGTCGAGAAGGATAAAAAAACAGTAATTATTATAGGTATAAACAGCTACACCAAAATTTTCATTATTTCAAAAAGCAGTTACCTTTATAAATAAACTACTTCCGACGGAAAGAAGGTACAGATAGATTTCGCGGCTTAATGTGATTATATATTTTTGAACAACTTCAAATATGTAATTAAAATTAATAAAGAAATAAATTAATGAATGCCACTTTTAAACAGTCTCGAAGAGGAGTTTTGTGGATTTCACTCTGTGCTCCCCGGGATTCGCCCGTTGGATGAACAATTGGAAAGTTCACGAGCACCTTTCTTCTTCGGACCGCAGACTGGTGACATTTGGCATCGGCCGTCGCGTTCCCCCCACGCCACAATCCGAGTGGCGATACCGAACCGGCGACATTAACTGGGACCGGTTTGGTGAAGTCCTCTGCGAGAATCTTGAGGCCTTTCCATCGCCTTCTAGTAGTACCGCAGAGGACTTGTGTGTCGCACTTAATGCGGCCATCGAGTCTTCCTGTGATGCCGTAGTAGGGCGGAAGAAACCCCGCGGTGGTTTCGCGGCCCCGTGGTGGTCTTCCGAACTCTGCGATAATTTTAAATTTAATATTTTAAATAATGTAACGTAGCGATTGAAAATTAATGTGATTGAAAATTGTTATTTTTGTGATGTGACGCAATGATGAGATGTAAATTTTCTACTGATCGATCAAGGTGAACAATGTATGAGATTAAGTTAAAATAAAAGAAAAATAAAAAATCTCAAGTTTCAATTTTTTTTAAACTCTTTATACTATTGAATATCTATTATATTGAACATTTTCAAAGCCTATTTGATTTTAAAATGTTTTTTAAAGGATTTTATTTTTCTATGGTTTTAAAATATTTCTAAGTATTCTGTAGTTTTGAATATTTTCAAAGACTATTTGATTTTAAAACGATTTTCAAATTATTTTATTTTTCTATGGTTTCAAAATATTTCAAAGTACCTATTGTATAGTTTTCAATATTTTCAAAAACTATTAAATTTTAAAATGATTTTCAAATTATTTTAATTTTCTTTGGTTTCAAAATATTTCTAAGTATTCTATAGTTTTGAATATTTTCAAAGACTATTTGATTTTAAAATGATTTTCAAATTATTTTATTTTTCTATGGTTTCAAAATATTTCAAAGTATTCTATAGTTTTGAATATTTTCAAAAACTATTAAATTTTAAAATGATTTTCAAATTATTTTAATTTTCTTTGGTTTCAAAATATTTCTAAGTATTCTATAGTTTGAATATTTTCAAAGACTATTTGATTTTAAAATGATTTTCAAAATATTTTATTTTTCTATAGTTTCAAAATATTTATAAGTATTCTATAGTTTTGAATATTTTCAAAACTATTTGATTTTAAAATTCCCGTGCTTTTTCTGGTTTAAATGACGTGTCGCAACCTTAAATCAGTGCATATCCTATCAATGCTCTTTGTAAGCTAAACATCTTACAGCCAACCACTTATTTTCAACTTACAAAAATGTTACATCTTCATGCCGAAATGTCCTTCGTTGCTCACTCCTGATGGCGAAACTGCTTTTCAATATCAATATTCAAAATCAATATTCTACCTGTACATGTTTTATGCGTCTTTCAGTATTTTTTTATTGAATTTCAAGTTTTTCACGCAAATTAACTAAACTATTCGAGATTACAAGTTTCGAATAGTGGTCCCTTCAGAAAATATTTTCAATTGTTTTACGCTTATTGGAGTCGATCTATTTTTTATATAATGAGCGCCGATCAAATCTTGGCGTTTAAAACTATCTCATTTTCTTATATCTCGGACTGAAAACAACATCGCTTTCTCATGTCTTTAGACTGAAATTTCACACTGATTCTATGGCGTTTCTCAAAAAACGAAATATGTCTTGCACTTCCCCATTAACTAAAATACATGTAGAGTATTATAATAAGTTATAACAAGATCCATTAAAAAAAAACAAATATAAAAAAAAAAATACTTACTGCTGTTTGCTTTTTCGTGACGATGCGTGACGACGCGGTACTGCGGTGTAGAAGAATAAATTATTACGTGAGCGGGAACTGATAAGAGCTAACCGAAAAAGACGTGCTCTCACTTCCAATAGCAGCAGGGAAGTGAATCTATTTCATAGCGCGCCTGTGTATTTATTAACGCGGCCGGCCCATACAAAAAATGTATGGAGAATCTGATACCTGATTTTCTGGGATTTATTGTATAAAATCCTATTACAATAATTGAAATTTAAATATTTTATAGTGAAGATATGTCATTTAACTTTCTTTTATAATATTTTTTTCCCAGTGAGGACTAAAACCCTGCGCCCATTTTTGTATATTTTCTCGGGTGTTTTTATAAAAAACTACGCAAACTATTGCCAAATTTATTATCTCACCTTATAAATGACTTATTGATAAAAACGAGTGTTTTTTGTCACTGCTTTTATTAGCGTAGTTTTAGCGGAATAACTAAAATGCTAGACCCTAATTTGAGAAATTTTGTGCAGCACCCTCTTAAGTCGTTTGAAAAAAAAAATACAGCAGTAACAAAACAATTTATTGAAATGGGAGCATCCAACCTAGTGAGTTTTATACACTGATCTATCAAATTGTCTTTTATGCTATTTACTTGTCTGAGAAATAGACAGATCGGGTGTAGGTTTTGGTCCAGAAATTAGTAACTTCTTTAGCTCAAAACTCAAAGAGGAATTATTGCAGTATAGGAACCTTTCTCAGAAATCGAAAAAATAAAGAAATACTACTAGATTCGATCATTGTAATTATAAATGTGAAAGAAAAAAGCTTCGGACGCATGAAATTTCAAGGCCAAATTTACATACAAAAAAAAAGTTTTTTTAAACTTAGTTTTTAAGGTTGTTTTTAAAAAAACTAAACTAACCCACCGCCAAATCGGTGTTTATGTATTATTTAAAATAAAAAAAACCTAACCTACCAAATGTATGGGTTTGGCGCTTTTGTGAATGCCTATATCTCGCTTATTTATTGAGACCGAATAAATATTATTGCAGATTCGTAATCAGCGTGGTCAATATAGTCTGGTGACGTTAAAAAATCAACAATCTAGAAGAGGTTTCTATACTGCAATAATACCAACCAACTAACTACAGTGAAGTGAAGTTGCTCTCACGTTGCGATAATTTGACACGTTCGCTTCAACGTCATGGGCATGCCTGGCTTTGGCTTGCATAGTAAAGTCCTCTATATACTTATAATTGTTTTGCGTAATTTGCCACTGGTTAGAGTGAGAGGTACACCGATTTTGAAAGCCGTATTGAAAGCTCATATGTGCGAGCGAGCAAAGACACGTCGGTACATTGCAGCAATCGCTCGCTGCTTTATTGACGGCGCGCGATTGCTGCGAATTTCGCCGCTTGGAGCGACCTGCGTCCGCTAGATAGCACTCGTTTGCGCTAGCAAATTAATTTACTTAATTGGTTTTTTACGAATTGTGTTAGTTAGTTAGTTAGTTAGTTAGTCTGGGCTTTTTCCCGCACTTGGCCTCTTGATTGGGCCGTTGTGCGTGGCTCATGTTTCTATTTATGTTACTCCAGCCAACCCAGGCTGTCCCAGATTAGCAGCCTGTTTGGGTTGCTACAGGCCTCCGGGACAGATGCTGGAGATTGTAGTATTCTTGCCCGTTGCTCTGCCACGCTCCTGCATTCCATGAGCACATGCTGTGGCGTTTCTTCATTCTCCATGCATCCTCTGCATAGAGGGCTGTCTGTCACACCTTTGGTAAACAGGTGTTTGTTTAGGGGACAGTGGCCTGGCATAGTACCTATGACTTTACGGATTTTGTCCCTTTTAATCTGGTGAGGTTGCGGGCTAGTTTTTTGGACGCCTCCGGAACCGCGTTCTTTGTTTGCCTGCATCCTGCGTTCTTTTTCCATTCTGTAAGGTGGGTTTCTTCGGTGTTCCTGCGTAGCCATGAAATTTTATTTGAATGCCTTTCAGCATACACTTCCAGACCCCAGTAACCTCGCTCGTTGGAGCTTTGCCGAGGATAGTTCTTGTCCCCTCTGTAGCAATACCCCTTGCACAGCTAGACACATTCTAGCTGGCTGCAAGGTGGCCTTAGATCAAGGACGGTACACTTACCGCCATGACAAAGTTCTCGCTGTTATTCGCGAGGTAATTAGTCTCTCAGTGGCTCGTGCCAACAAGGGTTTGACAGTATCCTCCAAACCCCCAATACAGTTTGTGCGGGATGGCTCTAAAGGCAAAAAACATTTAACTACAAAACCTTTCTCAATAATCGAGAAAGCTACAGATTGGATTCTGGAGGTTGATTCGGTCTCTAAGCAGTATAAATTCCCTGAAAGTCTCGGATGCACAGCCCTCCGTCCAGATATAACTCTTTACTCTCTATCTCGGAAGGTGGCTCTTATTGTAGAATTAACTGTTCCATGGGAATCAAATATCCCAAAAGACCACGAGTACAAATTAAATAAATACCATGATCTTGCAAATGCCGTAACCCGGAACGGCTTCACTGTTCACCTTCACGCGGTGGAAGTTGGCGCTCGTGGCCTGCCAGCTAAATCTCTATTTCACCTCTAAAGGTCTTGGCCTTTCCAGAAAAATAATCAACTCTTTCTTAGAAAAATTATCTAAAACTGCGATTTGCGCATCTCAAATTCTATGGCTTCGAAGGGGGAGTGAATGGGTGGTAAGGTGAACGCTCACATGTGGCAAGACAGCTGTCCTAAACCTACCACAGCCGGTTCGTAAGTCCGGAATCCACTGCTCACCCCCCAGAAGTGTAAAAAAAAATAGTATTATGATGGGCCCGACTCCGGTCGGTGAATTCCATGGCAGCTCCGTTTGTATTTATTTATTTATTATTTGGGCCTGGGGAATAGGCATCAAGGGTTCCGGTCCATATAATATTTCCTTTGATCCCCTTTTGGCCAGTTCGTCTGCCGCGTCGTTTCCCAGTGAGTCGCTGTGCCCTTTAATCCATTGCAGGGTCACTCTATTTGACCCTGCAATGGATTGAAGCGCATTGTGGCATTCCAGTACAAGGACAGAGGTTATAGTATTTTTTGCTAGCGCTTTATACATATACATATACATAAGTATAATTATAAAAACGCTTCATAGTAGAGTTGGTATTCAATTTCAATTTCAATTTATTTCCAAAAAAATTCCTTAACAGATTGTAGAAACTTAATATCAGGTACATTTAAATTACAGTCTATTATACAATATCTAAATTTATCACCACGTACATACAGTTACTTCATTATTGCTTTTAGGACATCAAAATCATTTTTAAGATGTATTTACTAAAACCACAAATTAAAATAATCAATAAAATAATCAAGAAATTAAAATCAGATAAAGTCAGAATAATTAAAAAATGCTACTTAAAATTGTAAAAAAAAGGCCAAAAAATTTTAAAAATTATTTAAAATTAACAAACTCATCGATCGAATAAAAAGTTTTGTCTAATAAGAATTCTTTCAGTAATTTTTTGAATATGCTTCCTTTTGAATTGTTTTTAATCTTTCCGGTAGCCTGTTGAAGTAATATGGGCCGGAGTATTTTGTGTCTTGCCTTGCTGTGTTTAGTTTAGTACATGGTATAAAAATGTTTAATTTATTTCTCGTATTTTTAGTATGTGTATCTGAAAACTTTTTATAATATGTGTCTTTATTCCTTAAAAAAGAGATCATTAAGAGATCATTGTATGATAATAAACCCGCCCATTATGAAATTTCACAATAGAGAGTAGAAACAAACAAAAAAGTATTGAGAGGTGTCGATTACAACGGGCAAACCCATCACCCCGGGGAGTCATAACGACATTGTCATTCTGTCTCCCATAGAGGGAACGTAAAAGACTCGTAGACAGCACTATCCACAGTCAAACTACGGCGACAGCCCATAAAAGTCCAATCCTTTGCCGCGAGACACTGGGAAGTTCACCCAGCGGGCCAACCTTACTGCCAGATTCGGACGGATTTCTCCATCCTGCAGTCTGGTCACAGATTCAAGATTGCTTACGTGGCCTTAAACCTGATGTTACCGATTATTTAGTTCGGAAGGTGGCAACGGCACCGGAGACAAAACCTAATATTTAATGTTTTTGTCAGGGCTAGACAGGACTCTCTGAAAGAAAAGCTGGCCGCTCAATCGATGACCATTGAAGAGAGGAACGAGCTATGGGAAGATGTGGACTACTCCAATAGGATTATAGACTCCAAACAGGCCATGATAGCAGGATTGGAAAAGGTAAAATTTATAATTACTAGAATGTAAGCCCATTCATAACGAGCTGTTTGCTGAGCGTTCCGTGGCTGTGCATTAATTTTGATTTGAGTCTATCGGCCGGTTCCAAAAAGATAAAAGAACTTCCTTTGAAGTGTGGAAAATTGATTGCTTGGTAGCTGGCATTGAAGGCCAATAGCATGAGCCATACTATTGCTGTCGTAGGTGTTGAACTCAGCTTTCAATGGCTTCACCGAACATATCCGGGCCCATTGGCAATAAAGGAGGGTGTCGGACGAGGTGGGACTAGTGAGCGGCCGCTCTACAGTTCTCCAGCGCGCGTGACGTTTCGGCTCGCTACAAGCCCTCATCAGCTAGTCTGCGATGACTAGGACGCGGAGAACCACCAGTCCCGCCCTCGGCCTCCCTCTCTCTATCTATCCATATTCTGTAGGATGCCTCCAGTGCCGCTTTCGAGGCTCTCTCCATGTATGAGCTCAGCGCCGCTCTTGGCAGGCCTAAATTCTTGAAGAGGCTGTAGAGTGACTTCGCCGGTAGTCCTCTTGCTCCGACTTCCACGGCGAAGAGATCAGTCTTAAATCCGTTTCTCACTATCCGGTCTACTAAATTGCAGTACTTGTTTACTTTGAAGTTGTGGTCCTTCGGTATGTTGCTTTCCCATGGGACTGTAAGTTCGACAAGTACAACATGCTTTGTCGCCATTGAGAATATGAGAATATCCGGTCTGTAAGCTGTGGTGCAGATTTCTGAAGGCATTTGGTAATGCTTCTCATGTGTGTCCATCAGCAATTGCCAGTCCTTTGCTGCTCCCAAAATTGAGGACGGTTTAGTCCTATCTTTAGGCAGCTTCTTCGCTCCGGGTTTTACAAAGTTGACCTTCTTGAAGCCATTGCTCGTTTGCCCTTTTCTGGTCCGTGCAATAGATAGGCTGATAGCCTCTCTGATGATTTGGAGGACTTTATCATGGCGATAGGAATAATGGCCTCGGTCAAGCAGTATTTTGCAACCACATAGCAAATGTTTGGCAGTGCCTATGAACTCCTTACACGTCGGGCATACTTTATTTGTAGATTTCCCCCACCGAACTAGGTTACTCGGGTCAGGCAGAGTAAGTTGGAACG
The DNA here is from genome assembly GCA_944548615.1 of Micropterix aruncella. Taxonomy (NCBI): domain Eukaryota; kingdom Metazoa; phylum Arthropoda; class Insecta; order Lepidoptera; family Micropterigidae; genus Micropterix; species Micropterix aruncella. The sequence continues at coordinate 20,339,737 of OX155975.1, read as the reverse complement.
CATTTAGGTAGAACTTAAGCAGTTCAGGGGACCAGTTGTATATTAGGGATTTCCACTTCAATGCAGGGGGGATGCAGAAGTCACCCACAGTCAACCAGTCATTAGGTTACCCACAGTCACCCACAGTCATTAGGTTACCCACAGTCACCCACAGTCAATCAGTTAGGTTATTCTGGAATTAACGTAGAGCAGATAGGGCAGGTTTAGAGCTAGCCCAAAATTGTACTTGAACCTGAAGAAAGTCGAGAGGTCAGCCAGATTGCTACGAAAATAGCTACGACAGATATATCCCTGATTTAAATTATGCGAGAAAATCTGACATAAGCTACCCGAGATGACCATCGGCTACCCGATTCCGGGTAAACAGCTGGGCAAAGGATGCCGTGGCCCGCGATAGATTCGGTACACACCGTTTTACCGCTATGTAAGGGGAGGACCGCGCAAGCGACCTTAAACTCGTAACCAGTCGGGAGACCGGAGTAATCTGGTTGCAACTGGTAGTAAGGGCGCGAGTGTCAGCCGGCTGAGTAACATACCTGGCTATCTTGCTGATAAGGCGTTGGCCTCTTACGGGCATGTGACTGAGCTTGATGGTGGACTGTTTTGTCCTAAGTCTTCTGCGCTCATCTCATGGGAGACAGAACGATCAGATTTTATTAAAACTTCCTGAGGTTATAGGTTCGCCCGTTGTAGTCGACGGCTCTAATTGATACTTTAAATATAGCTGTAAAGATAGTGGTCTCTCTAGGAAAATAATCAACTTTTTCCTAGAAATAATATGTAAAGCTGCAATTTTGGCATCTCAAATTCTATGGCTTTGAAGGGGGAGTGAATGGGTGGTAAGGTAAACGCTCACATGTGGCAAGACAGCTGTCCTAAACCTACCGCAGTCAGTCGTTAGTTAAGAGTCCATTGCTCGCCCCCCAGGAAGTGTAATAATAGTATTATGATGGGCCCGACTCCGGTTGTTGAATTTCATGGCAGGTCTGTTTGTATTTATTTATTGTTTTTTATCTTTCAGTCTCTCTTAGCGGTGAACACAAAGCTGGGAATTGCACAGAACAAAACAATGAATGCCTGCGTAACTTTCAATGAAAATTTGATCAGCCTGGAAAATGTAAACAAAAATATTGGAAACGTTAACACTTTCATCATTGAAGAACGGTGAGTCAAAGAGTCAAATATAAAACAATTCATTATATCATCGATCTGTAAATGCCAAAAATTAAAATTTCGTTTTTTTATTGCTATTGGTGTAAAATATCACTTCGGATCGTTCTGTCTATGTCCCGAGGGCTAACATTGGTCTAAACCAGAGGTTCCCAAACTTTGTTTCTCGTAGACCACTTTCAAAATTTTACTGGTTTCGGTGGATAGTAATAATAAATTAATTTTATTTGATTTCAATGACAATCCTTCACTCCAGTCGCGCATCGGAGCTGACATGCGCATTTTATAATTTATTTTATTTATTGAAGTCAAGGATTTTTATTTAGAGCCGATTATAAGCCGGTTTTTTGTCTGCAGGGATTTGGTTGAACCTTCGACCGCGTCTCGCATGGACACCGCTCTTGAATGGCTCGAGAACAAGAAACTGGAGATCGGCGAGCAGATAAAAAAGACCGAGGCAGAGCAGTGCTCGGCGAAGCGAAGGGAGAACGCATATGCAGATGAGATCGTAAGTTTCTTTAGATAAGTAAGACGTAAACGGTTATTAACCGGTCGGATGTCAACACTGCCAGTGAGCATTTTGTGTCGTTTGACAGATCTGTGCATAGCTGTTTCTGCCGGCCCCCACATATATTATATAAATATGTAATATACATGACTAACAAGATTAATTACTAGGTAACAAGAGGGAACATCACGCTCAAAACAATTAAAAAATTATTTTATTTTTGTGACTACTTAGGGTCTTTTTTTTATATGAAATTCTTTCAAAATACCTTTACCACTACATGAAACTTCTTAGAAAATCACACCAGAACTTTCAGCTTTGTCTGATATTACAGAAAAATCTAAAGTTTTGAGAGTTAGCGTCCGAAACTTGGTAATAAACTTTAAAATCTCATAATATAAAATTAATTAGAGTTTTTCAAATATATTGTCTCATTATATGCTTATTATATGTCCAATAACTAATTATTATACGCCAAAGAGTCACATTTCATAGAAAAACTATAGAAAGTCGCACTCAAAATATGGTAATACTCCCATACTAATTGTCAAAACAAATTTCTCTGTGCAACATCATATTACGAAACAACTTCAAATGAGCATTTGGCATAGTCCACATGAGGATGAGCGAATTCATGCACCGGAACGAGTACCTTGGAGTGTCAGTACAAAAAGGCTTCATGCGTGGCGTCTCAGGCTGCCTCGAGCACAATTCTCTCTTGGCTGCTGCCATTAAGGTGCGAGACAGCACGAACGCCAAATCAATGTATGCTGGCTCGACCTAGAGAATGCCTTTGGTCAGTTCGGCACAGTCTCCTCCACTTTGCGCTCCGCTGGTACAACTTCCCACCTGTGGTGCGTGACATTGTAGCCTCCTACTACAACTGTCTGACGTTCCATGTCAAAACGCAAGAATGGACTACCCGCTCTATATCATATTCAATTGGACTGTTTCAGGGCTGTTGCCTTTCTCCGACGATATTCAATATCGTTTTCAATATACTGCTGGAAAGCCTGACCCAGTTCGACAAGAAGTGGGGTTACCGTTTTAAAACAGACGGCCAATACACATCGTCGTGCCTCGCTTTTGCCGACGACCCAACTTTTATCACCAGGAGCCCCAAGCAGCTTTCCCTGCTATTACAGAAAGTGGAGCTGTTCTGCGACTGGTCAGGCTGTATAAAAGTGAAGCCCTCCAAATGTTTTTGCCTTGGACTCGCCCGCATAGGCACAAAATTTACGTCCTATGACCCAAAATTGGTCTATAAGGGCTCTATTATCTCCCTTATAGACCCAAATAACCACTTCAAATTTCTTGGCAGGAAAATCACCTGCCAGGGAAAAGACCTCTCTGGCGATCATGTTATAGAACATTTCAGTAGTTGCCTGGAAAAGATAGATGCACTGCTAATTTCTGGCCCTCGTAAGGCTTGGATCTATGACAACTATCTAACTTCACATTTGTCATGGCCCTTTCTTATTTACGATTTCACCAAAACCCAACTGTCTCGTCTGGATGCACTGGTGACAGCTAGTCTAAAATCCTGGTTGTCCTTAGCCAAACCAGCTGACCCCTCGACTCTCTTCAGGTCCAAACACAATTTTGGGCTAGCTCTAAAACTGCCCTCTCTGCTCTACGCCAACTCCAGAATAACCAAAAATTCGATTCTAAGCAATTCCAAGGATCCGGCAATATCGAAGCCTGTAGGAAGTGGCCGTAGTGAGTCAAATGATCTACAAGCCCTCGTTGACTTCCACAAAAAGTTCCTTACTGGAATCAGCCAGAATGGCAGTGGTCTGGGGTATGGCAGTACAACCATGAGCGATGTGGACTTGAAGAAGTCTCTCTTGCGTGGAGATTACGACAGCAATAGTATGGCTCACGCTATTGGCCTTCAATGCCAGAATGATTGGACAACAATTGGAGACTTTTGCATTCCTCCTCCAATGCACTGGAAAGTAATGTTGTATGACTGGACGCCAGAGATGCTGAAATTTTATTTAAATGCCTTTCAGCATACACTTCCAGACCCCAGTAACCTCGCTCGTTGGAGCTATGCCGAGGATAGTTCATGTCCCCTTTGTAGCAACACCCCTTGCACAGCTAGACATATTCTAGCTGGCTGCAAGGTGGCCTTGGATCAAGGACGGTACACTTACCGCCACGACAAAGTCCTTGCTGTTATTCGCGAGGTACTTAGCCTCTCAGTGGCTCGTGCAAACAAGGGTTTGACAGTATCCTCCAAACCCCCAATACAGTTTGTGCGGGTTGGCGCTCGTGGCCTGCCAGCTAAATCTTTGTTTCACCTTTTTAACTCCTCCTGTCGCGAAGTAAAAACTCACCTATCACTTTTGCGCGCGACATATTCGGGCAAAAAATCGACGCGAGTCAACGGCCTTGAGAAAAACGATCATAACTTATAAACCACTAAACGGATTTAACCCCTCGCGTACCAGACGGCCCGAAACGTCCAGAATTGATATTTACCGTCGAACCCCAGACGGCCCGAAATGGCCAGGCGAGGCCGACCGCTAATTATGGATTATTTAATCGACTAATAATAATGAATAATCTTTATTGCTTTACATAACGACGTTACAAATATCTAATAGCAAATTTCAATAGGAACATAAAACAGGTCTTTTTTAGACGCTCGGTGTGACAGTTTCGAAGTAATCGTTTTTTTTCTGAAACGCCATCTTTTTTTTGAGACTCGCGAATTTCTTACGGGCCGTAAGGCACACATTAAAATTCAAACCGCGGGCCGCGAGGGGTTAAAAAAGATAAAGAGAAAAATGATCGCATTGAAATTTGACATATAAAACATTGTAACCTTATCTCGTAAAACAATTAAGATAATAATGAATAAATATTACAAAATTGGCAAACTGAAAAAACTCGCCTATAAAATCATTTCGATTTTTTTGTCACAAAATACGTAAAATATGCAAAAATTGTAAATACAGTTATGTTCTTTATTAAATGCTTTACCAAAACGATATTTTTTTTTTACTTATTTGCATACAAAAATATTTATTTATTCAGCCAAGAAAAATTTTATGTATTCTCGTAAAAAAAATTTTTTTTAATTTTTAATTTGTGACTACTTATGGTATTTTTTTATATGAAATTCTTTCAAAATAACTTTATTACTACATCACACTTCTTAGAAATCACACCAGAACTTTGAGCTTTGTCTGATATTATAAAAAAATCTAAAGTTTTGAGAGTTTCCGCGTCCGAACTTAATAATAAACTTTGAATGCTCATAATATAAAATTCGTTAGATTTTTTCAATTATATTGTCTTATCATAGACTTATTATATGTCTAATAACTAATTACTATACTCCAAAGAGTCACATTTCATCGAAAAACTACGGAAAATCGCACTTTATTCTCTCATAGTAATTATCAAAACAAGTTTCTTTGCGCGATTCATTTTACAAAACAAGATATAATTTTCAAAATACGCCTAATTATGTGATAACTTAGGATGTAAATGAAGCAATACTTATTTTGTTAGTAAATTAAAGCGACATTACGTAATATTTCGCAATATATCGGGATATTTATTCATAAACATTACAAAATAATAACAACCATTTTTTCGCGAGCCGTTTGTTGTCGCCGAAGTGTTTTCTTTAAAAATTCGTGAAAAACAGCAAATGGACTATCTGAAATGACTAATCCTCATTCCGAAACTACTTAAAATGCAAATTACTCACTGTTCTCCGGTAACAAACACTCAAAAACTGCACACACACACTTTTTATCACCAATTCCGCGGAGCCGTACGCGGCCGTGCGAATGCCGACGGGAGACTAGGCGTTTGACGTCTATGCTCACTTTTTAAATCACCGTTCGATATTGCCACACAGAAATCTTGAATTAAAGATATTTTGGCCATATCGTTGCGCCGTCAGAAAGCAGAAGCCGACGACGTTTCGAATCGTAAATTGCATTTTTCGCAGCGGCGAGCGCTTTGTCCGGTATCGGATGTTACGTGCTTTAGGCGGCCGACATAAATGTCCCGAATCGGATGTTACGTGCTGTGCGGGTTAAAGATCTTGGTCTCTCCAGGAAAATAATCAACTCCTTTCTAGAAAAATTATCTAAAACCGCGATTTCTGCATCTCAAATTCTATGGCTTCGAAGGGGGAGTGAATGGGTGGTAAGGTGAACGCTCACATGTGGCAAGACAGCTGTCCTAAACCTACCACCGCCGGTCGTAAGTCCGGAATCCACCCTTCACCTCCCAGAAGTGTAATAATTATATATGATGGGCCCGATTTTTGGTCGGTGAATTCCATGGCAGCTCCGTTTGTATTTTATTTTTTTAATTTATTTATTCATAAGCGAATTAAACCAATATTACGTCATATTTCGCAATATTTCGGCCGTTTTACAACAAAAAAATACGGTCATTTTGTGCAACGCATGTTTTTGACCGATCTATTTTGCTTAAAAATACTTGAAAAAAAGCAGATGGGCTATCTCAAATCAATAATGCTCATTCGTAAACTCTTTTAGAATGCAAATTACTCACGCTTTTGCAGGAAATCGCACAGAAACACTTCACAATCACAGAGTCGCGCGCAGTAAATACCTTCCACCAAACTGACAGATGCCGAGGGCGGTGACATTTTATCTCATTTTTTAAATTATTCTTCGCTGCCGGCGTTGGATTGAAGCGTTATTTGGCCATATCGTCCTGGACGCAGAAGCGCATAGAACATTATTTCTAATTTTAAACGGCATTTTCGCAGCGGCGAGCGCTGCTTCCCTCAAGGGACGTTACACATATAGCCGTGGGTCGGCTATCCTCCCGGAAGGGACGTTGCAAATTCACCGGGTTAATCAAATATTAACGCCATCTGTTGGCTCTTGGCCCAACCCGCCCTTAGCTGCTCTAAGCGGTTGCGATGACCCGAGCTGCTATAAGCGGTTGCGATGACCATATAGATAGATGTGGTTTGAACAATGTCATATTCCATACATAATGGCACTCAAATACAAATACATAAACCACAAATATTTCATTATTCTATAAAATATTTTTTTTATAATGTCATTATTTCTGTAAAAAAAGCCTTTTTTTTCATATATTTACTTGTTTTTGTAGTGGTTAATCGGCTTTTCGCAAGGCATGGCAAATCCATATCTCTGTTTAGCAAATTCACTCCCTGAGGAAGAAAGTAATTTTTAAATTTCAGTTTTTTTTTATCGCTTTTACAGTTAATTTTAATAATTATCGTTTCTTCCGTGCGAGTGGCGCACAAAATGGGTGTTTTCATTTTTTAAAAGTGATTTGTAAGTTTTATAAATTTCATAACTTTTTCTTATATAACATTATTGATATAATATGCATTCTAAGATTTTAGAATAAAATAAAATTGAGCAAACGAATAAAGAGTAGCTTTGTGATCTGTGATAGTGGTTATCTCTAAAAAACGATTATATTTGCAGTAATAAAAGGTGAAACTTTTAAATTCACAGGTTTTCCAAAAATAATTAATTATTCTTATATTAGGTCTTTGAATTGATTTTTTTTTGTGATATTATTTCGAAGCAACATTTATTTCTGTTGAATTGTTCCAGTCAGGAAGTTCCGCGTAAATTAAAGTCCTAGCAAAAATGAAAACGGGACGCGATGAGAGAAAAAACACAGCGACTCAGTTTGAGGTTACAAACATTTATTGTGACAGTTCTGTGCTAGTGTTGCCAGACTTGCAACGAAAAACCATAATATTCAATACTCCCACTTTTTGTTACAAGTCAATGCCAAAATCAAAATAAAATTGAGAATACAATTAACCAACAAATTCAAAATTAAGATTAATTCCTTAAATACTCTACGTTAATTATTTGGCATAACATTCATCAAAGTACAAAAATGTTGATGTTTTGGCCTTGATAATGCCTTTGTCATTATATCAGCTGTCTGCTCATCCGTCTGAACGTATTTTAGCTCAAATATTCCGTCTTCGAATTTCTCTCGGATGAAGTGATATCGCACGTCGATGTGTTTTGTCCTCTTGTGAAATTCCGGGTTCTTCACAAGTCGAATTGCGCTCTGGTTGTCCATGAAAAATATTGGCACGTCCAATTTCGATTGCTGTAGCTCGCACAACAAATTTTTCAGCCAAACCAATTCCTTTATGGCATGTGATGCTGCCATATATTCGGATTCTGTTGTAGACAGTGCAACCGATTTTTGTCGTTCTGATCCCCAACTGATAACGCTTCCTCCGAACATGAAAACGTATCCTGACGTCGATCTTCGCGTACTGACGTCTCCAGCGTAATCGGCATCGCTGTATCCACAAAAATGTAAATCGTTTTCTGTCTCGAAGCAAATTCCCATGTCCACCGTGCCCTTGACATACTTTAAGATGCGTTTTACTGCATTCACATGGGCTGCAGCTGGTTTTTCCAAATATCTGCTGACACTTCCAACTGCAAAGCTGATATCTGGCCTGGTAGCGACAGCCAAATACATCAGACTTCCAACTGCTTCACAATATGGAAAATCGGTCTCTTCGTCTGTTTCAAAATCTCCAAGATTCTGAGAAATGTCCAATGGTGTTGACACTGCATTGCAATTCGTCATGTTAAAACGATCAAGTATCTTTCTTGCATATCCCTGTTGGTGAATGTGAATCGATCCGTCAGATCGCTGATCAATTTCGAGTCCCAAAAAACATTTCAGGTCAAATATTTTTATCTCGAATTCCTTTTTCAAGTGTCCGATGACTGGAACAATGGCTTCCTGCTTTTCCGCCGCAATCAATCCGTCGTCGACGTAAATTGCCAGAATTAGCATGCCGTTTTCTCCGTTGCAAACGAAAACACATGGATCCGATTCACTTGCTTTGAAACCAAATTTGTTGATGAACAAAGTAAACTTTTTGTTCCAACAGCGCGATGCCTGTTTCAAACCATATAAGCTTTTTGATAGCTTACATACTCGCCCGCTTTCATCATCATATCCAATTGGCTGGCTCATGTAGACATTCTCCTCTAAATCTCCATTTAGAAATGCCGTCTTGATGTCAAACTGCTTCAACTTCATTTTCTTCGATGTCGCCAACGCCAGGATTGCTCTGATCGATGTGAACTTTACCACCGGGCTGAAAGTTTCGTGGTAATCGATGCCATATTGCTGCGTAAATCCCCGCACTACCAATCGCGCCTTGTAGCGATCAATGCTTCCGTCTGGATTCTGCTTGACTTTATAGACCCATCGATTATCTATAACTCTTTGATCAACTGGTGCCTTAACCAAAGTCCACGTACGATTTTTAATGAGTGAATCGTACTCCTCGTTCATGGCCTGTTTCCACTGTCGGTGGTCACTCGATTTAATCGCCTCTTCAAAAGTTCTTGGCTCTTCGGTGACTGCTAACATTGCCGAATGATGTCCCGATGCGAAATATGTCAAACGCTTCGCTGCTGTAATTGTGTTTCGATCGCGCAAACGCCGATTTATGACATTTTTGTTGTCAAGGTCGCATATCGCACCACGTTCCTCGCGTTCCTCTGGAGTAAAAAGTTCCTCTACACCCTCATCATTTACATCATCTTTATTTGCGTTTGTATCGCCCGTGCTCTCGATAGTTTTTTCTTCAGCTCCGATGTCCAGTGTGGCCATGGATTCCTCCAACAAAAATACGACGTCTCGTGAGATTTCAATTTTGCCTGTTTTCGGATTCCAAACTCGATATCCCTTCGAATGGTTGTCGTAACCAACGAACATACATTTTTCTGCCTTTGGATCCAACTTCTGCCGTGTTCCCTTTGGAACGTGAATGAACACTTCCGAGCCGAAAATTCGCAGATGATCGACCTTCGCTTCCTTGTTGTGCCACAATTCATACGGTGATTTGTCCGCGACTGTGCTCGTTCCAGTTCTATTCAGCACATGAACTGCTGAATTTACTGCCTCGATTCGTGAAATCTGATTCACCTTGAACAGCATCTGGAACAAACCGTTTCTACGAACTCCCACTGCAACTACGTTTCCGTTTTTCAGCAGTTCGCAACGTTTGTTGTCCATGCTCAGCTGATGTCCATGATCTGTCACCTTTCCTGATGAAAATAAATTCATCTGAAGATCCGGTACGAATAGAACTCCCATGACTCGCTTGCGAATCCAATCATTGCCATTGAAAGCGTGAATGCTGATGTCGCCTTTGCCTCGAGCCACAATTCTATCGCCATTACCTATCTTCACTTGTTCGGATATTTCAGTGAAATTTTCGAACCAATCGCGCCGGTGACTCATGTGATCAGTTGCCCCTGAATCTAATATCCAAGTGTCTTTGTCTCCACTCGTCGCTGAGTGACAAATGAACGCGTCGACCGAGCCATCTTCTCGTTTCTCGTCAGAGCTATGCTTCTGGGCAGTCCCGCTTCCAGTGACCTCCTTTTCCGCACTTAAAGCACTTGCCTTTCGGTTTGTCGCTTTTATTCGTCAATTTGTTGTTGCTGTTCGACGAATTTCCCTTTTTGATGTTGTAGGTTTTCTTGGGAAAAGTTCGCTTAGCTATCAGCGCTTCCACCTCTTCGACTTGTCCCTGCGATTTCAGGCGAAGCTCTTCTGCCATTAATCGCGCTCGCAGATTTGTCAAAGTTTGACTTTCAGAACTTGCAGATTCCCATGCACTGTGAAAATGATTGAATTCAGCAGGTAACGTTATTAAAATTTTCGAAATTACCATGGAATCGGATATGGTCTCCTTTTGATCTCGCAGCTGTTGCACAATTTCCATTAATTTCGATAAGAACGTCGCAATATCATCTCCTGCCTTCTTCGCATAACTGTAATACTTTTGTTGCAAAAGTAGTGTGTTTGCCTTCGATGTATGCTCATAGGTTCCTCTGAGCATTTCCCACATCTCGTTTGCTGTCGCACAGGTCATAATTTGCATTACCGCCTGCCTTCTGCATGCTGTCGAAATGATTCGTCTCGATTTGGCGTCTTTCTTCTTCCAAACGACGATTTTTGTTGCATAGTCCGGCTCTGCAGCCGTTGGCTTCTCTTCGGCTCCATCGACAATATCGAATAATTCATTGTCCTCCAGAATTTGACGCATTTGGAATTTCCATGTCAGCCAATTGCAAGACTCACCGACACCTTCCAATTTTTCGATATTTATTCGATCACCTTCCATTTCTTCTGTTTTCGAATTGCCGGATTTGAAATTTTCCGAAAAAAACTTTTCAATTTCAATCCAAAAGAAAACTCGCTCCCGAAAACTGCGCGTTGAGAAAAACGTTTTCCTTGTACCACGCGATGATGAAATCACGCACAAAAAAAAACAGCTATCGACGCACCACAGTTTTTCAGACAGAAAAATTGCTGATTCTAACCTCAAAAGTAATCGCTGCACCCACTAAAAAAATACCGCACAAAACGAAATGACACGAAATGTCCGTTTATCTAAAATCGCACTAATTCAGTTGAATTATTCCACGCGATTTAAAACGATTCACCAGAATAGTCACTTTCTCCGCTTGCACTATTTCAGTTGCGAAAACCGCGTTTTCAGCATTTGCACTTTTCTTTACACAGTCGTCGTGAGCTGGGCCCATAACCTGTTGAATTGTTCCAGTCAGGAAGTTCCGCGTAAATTAAAGTCCTAGCAAAAATGAAAACGGGACGCGATGAGAGAAAAAACACAGCGACTCAGTTTGAGGTTACAAACATTTATTGTGACAGTTCTGTGCTAGTGTTGCCAGACTTGCAACGAAAAACCATAATATTCAATAATTTCGAAGCAAATTGGAAAGTGCATTTCATTCAATGTATTGTCCATCAGTAGCTATGACGTTATCCCATCTTTCTGGCAAGAGACAGATTCTTCTGCGGAAGAAGTCTTCGTCCTTGGTGGCTATCCACGAATCCAGCCATTTTTTAATATCCTCGAACGACTGGAAGCGCTGTTCGGAAAGGCCATGAGCCATTGACCGGAACAAATAGTAGTCGGATGGCGCAATATCTGGGGAGTACAGCGGGTGAGGTAGGATGTCCCAGCAAAGCGTTTCCAGGAAGTTCTTGACTTGCATTGCGACGTGTGGTCGAGTATGGTCATGCTGGAAAATTACCTTGTCGTGCCTTTTAGCGTATTCCGGCTGCTTTATCTTCACAGCATCGCTCAAATTCTTGACCTGACCTCGATAGCGATCGCCCGTGATGGTTTCTCCCAGTTTCAGCAGCTCGTAATAGATGACACCCTTTTGGTCCCACCAAATGCAAAGCATTACCTTGGATTCGTGGATGTCTTTCTTCGCCGTGACCGTTGAGGTCGATGGAGGTGATTCACCGGGGTACGAGCGATATTTTTTGCTTTTGGGGTTCTCGTAAAAGATCCACTTTTCGCCGCCGGTGATTATTCGGTGGAGAAAAACTTTTCTTTTTTGACGGCGAAGGAGCATTTCACAAGTCATGAAACGTCTATCGATGTCTCTTGGCTTTAACTCGTTAGGAACCCAATGCCCTTCCTTTTGAATGACTCCCATAGATTTTAAACGTCTCGAAACGGTTGAAGGATGAACATTAAGCACTTCACTTATATTTGCCAGCGTCAGACTCGAATCTTCATGGAGTATGGACTCCAATTCGGCTTCTTCAAATTTTTGCTTCCTGGCCTGGGCGCTCTTTGTCGTGCATGTCGAAATCCCCACTTGAATCAGAGAAACCAAGTCTCAACAGTCCTTTCTGTCGGAGTAAATTCCCCGTAAGCCTCCAGCAGCAATATATGTCATTCTGCGACAGTTTTCTTAAGATGAAAGCAGAAAAGCATTGCTTCCCGCAAATGACGTTTTGTCGGTTCAAATTTCGACATCTTCGAAGCTAACAAAATTACCATTGTTGACACTTCAACGAAATGACACAGACTGATAATTGAAGCCTAATGATAACGCTTTGACATGAAGTATTTTGCAATTTGGTAAATGACTAGAAATATAAGTTACGGTATTTTTTAGGAAATCGAAGTTTTAAATGCATGGTCCTAATATATTGTTATATATAATCTAAATCACATCGAAATTGCATTGAATATAATCGCATCGAAATTGCACGCAGTGCCTTTGAAAAAATGAAAAAGGTCCTTTGCAATCGAAGCTTCAAAATCCCCTCTTCGAATACATTTTCTCCAGTGCTACATCTGGTCCATACTTCTATACGGCTGTGAGGCCTGGACGATTAAGGAAGATCTCAGGAAACATATAGAAGGAGTTAGTTTTCCTGGGCTATTTCCCGCACTTGGCCTCTTGATTGTGCCGTTGTGCGTGGCTCATGTTTCTATTTATGTTACTCCAGCCAACCCAGGCTATCCCAGAAGGTTAGCAGCCTGTTTAGGTTGCTACAGGCCTCCGGGACAGATGCTGGAGATTGTAGTATTCTTGCCCGTTGCTCTGCCACGCTCCTGCATTCCATGAGCACATGCTGTGGCGTTTCTTCTTCCTCCATGCATCCTCTGCATAGAGGGCTGTCTGTCACACATATGGTAAACAGGTGTTTGTTTAGGGGACAGTGGCCTGTCATAGTACCTATGACTTTACGGATTTTGTCCCTTTTTAATCTGGTGAGGTTGCGGACAAGTTTTTTAGGCGCTTCCAGAACCGCGTTCTTTGTTTGCCTGCATCCTGCGTTTTTTTTTTCATTCTTTAAGGTGGGTTTTGTCGGTGTTCCTGCGTAGCCATCTTTTTATTTGGGCCTGGGGTATGCCCATACCCCAAGAACCCTTGATGCCCATCAAGGGTTCCGGTCTATATACTATTTTCTTTGATCTGTTTTAGTTCTATTTTCAGTTCGTCTGCCGCGTTGTTGCCCAGTGAGTCGCTGTGCCTTTTAATCCATTGCAGGGTCACTCTATTTGACCTTGCAATGCATTGAAGCGCATTGTGGCATTCCAGTACAAGGACAGAGGTTATAGTATTTTTTGCTAGCGCTTGTAGCAGGGAGGTACTGTCGGAGACAAATTTCAAACTTAGGTCTCCGACATCTTTGGCTGCAACTGCCTGTGCTGCTCTGGTGATGCCAATGCATTCTGTTTGGAAGATCGTATTTAAGTTGCCTAGGGTAGTTGATATTTTGATGTTTAGATCATTTGAGAAGACGCCGGCTCCGGTACCTTGAGTGGTTTTGGAGCCATCTGTGTATATCCTTACTTCATTTGTACCAGAGTGATCTGCTGGTTCTGCAATAGAAGTATTCGAGAAGGCAAGCAGCTGGCGATCCCATATCGCCTGCTCATTTGGAACAGAGAGTAAAGCACCCTATGAAAAAGATGTTTTGGGGTTGCTTCTCCTATAATGGCACTGGATCACTGGGATGATGAATTCGGACCAATATATTGATATCTTATCAAACCATATGATACGGGAGCTCCACAAGGTCTATCCTTCCAATGGGGAAATTTTCAACAGGATCTTGCCCCATGCCATTCTTTGAAAAAAGTGAAACAGTTTTTCACACAGAAGCAAATTACTGTACTTGAATGGCCCGGAAACTCCCCCAATCTCAACCCGTTCGAAAACCTCTGGGGCATTTGCAAAAAAAACAGTTTCCCAAGATGGATTGTACAACGAAAACCAAGATGATCAGTGCAGTAATTCAAGTCAGGTTTCACGATGATGAACTGAAAGGAAGCTGTCAAAGCCTGGTAAATTCTATGCCTACAAGAGTGAAAGGTGTTATCAACGCAAAAGGAGGACACATTCTATATTAAAACTAAAAATCTAACAGTACTGTTTTTGTACTTATGTTTATATCCAACTAGCTGACCCGTGCCCACTTCGTTGGGCGGTAAAACTTTTTACTTGTGATGAAATTATGAGTGGGGTTTGGATCGTACTGAGTGCTATGATTTATTTCCTGACTGACAAAAGAAGGGTTATATTTTTACTGCATATGTATGTATGTATTTGCATGCCAATATGACTATATTGCCGTCATTTGTGAGTGTCTTCTTGTGAGTGTCTTATTTGTGAGTGTCTTATCTCTTTAACCATTTATGCAGTAAAAGTGAAATTATATGCAGTAAAAGGGAAAAGTGTTTGTTTTAAACACTTGAGACGATAAATTTACTTATTTTGATATGAATTCATAATTGTTGATAATATGACCAATAAACATGACCTAACGATTTAAATTATTTTTTTAATATAAAAAACTACTTTTTGTGACTTAAATATAAAATTTAGACATATACTGTCGCTGCTTTTTTGTAGGCATTATCAAGCTCTACAACTTTTCTCTAGAACTTAATTGTATATCTCTCATCGTTAAGTCAGCTTTAGTTAGAAATGTTTTTGTTCGACCGTTTTTTCCGACTTACTTTGGAAATCCGACTACCACGAAAAAGTCTTTAAATTTTTCGGATTAATATATAGCCTATGACACTCACAAATAACGTGGCTTTCTACTCGTAGAAGAATT
The DNA here is from genome assembly GCA_944548615.1 of Micropterix aruncella. Taxonomy (NCBI): domain Eukaryota; kingdom Metazoa; phylum Arthropoda; class Insecta; order Lepidoptera; family Micropterigidae; genus Micropterix; species Micropterix aruncella. Next base: position 20,324,610 of record OX155975.1, on the reverse strand, counting down.
TTCAAAATCGGTTCAGTAGATCCAGAGAGTACTTCCTACAACGTCACAAACTTTACCTCTTTATAATATTAGTATAGATAAAGCACTTCAAAGAAAAATACTCTTTGTCCCAATTAATTTGCACAGTACTGTACATCTTTCTATAAGTAGGGGTTCCATACCCAAGAATAGGTCTTACATATGCCTTGTATATCTTTATAAACACCTCTATTGACAGATGCTGGAAAGCCTTCCTTATCAGATAGAGTAGAGTTGGCTCTAATGGCGCAAAGGTTAGGTCGCCTGATCTTACATTGTAAGGTTCCGAGTTCGATTCCCGGTTGGGTCGCCATTTTCCGTTAGGATATAATTAGCGGAATTGCATTTCAATTATGTCGATCGAATACAATAACAAGACACACATGTTACACGCTCACATACATAGAAACACTTCATAGTAGGGTTGGTTGGAAGAGATTATCGCATGACATTAATGGTTTATTGTCGTATGACTATAAGGGTTTATTTCACAATGGGCGGGTGCTCATTGTGAAATTTCACAATAAAGAGTAGAAACCAAAGCTTATCGGTTTTTTTTTTTGACAGGGAAAAATAGCTAAGGAACTGGAACCGCTCAGGCAGCTCAGATCGGAGAGGGACAAGAAGCTGAGCGATATGCGCAAGCGCCAGGCGCAAGAACATGAGGAACTGCAAGCAAGGGTAACACAGGCTACGTCCAATGCGCGGGCAATGCTGGACGAGGCAGCGCGAACAAACATACAGTTGGACGGTGAAACCCAAATGTGGAAAGATGAGGTGGCTCTGTAAGTATCTCTATTATTATTATTATTATTATTATGCGCTACAGACAGGCGGCACAATTGCTAATATGTCTGAATTTAACACTGAATAAATAAAATACAAACGAAGCTGCCATGGAATTCACTGACCGGAGTTGAGCCCATTCTATAGGGCGAGCCCATGTAAGTATTTACCATAACACTAATTCACTACCCCTTCTAAGCCATTAAAATTTGAAATGTTAGTGACATAAGTTTTAAATATTATGTTGTCGAAGTGACGTCCACCAGCTTGTTTACATTCTTCAAGTCGGACTCAAAGATTCTCAAAAACTCATTGGCGAGTTGCTCTTGGAATAGCGTTGACTTCCCTTATAATATTGTATTTTTGCTGGTCTATTGTTGTTGTATTAACTTCATAAACCCTTGATTTAAGGTACCTCACAGAAAATAATTGTTTGGAGTGAGATTTGGACTCCGTGGGGCCACTCAATGTCTCCTCTCCTTGAGATGACTTTCTCAAGGAACATCTGTTTCAATCGGTCTATAGACAGTGTGGCAGGTGGCCCTTTCTGCTGAAACCAGGTGCTAGAATTGTCCTCTTGATATTTAAGGCTTGACTTCTCTTGCGAGTCGATTGTTGTGGATTTTGTCTCAACGTTTTGTTTCCGGCATCCGCGCTAACTTCGGGCAGCCGCCATTATTTATTCTCAATGTAGGCCCGGTTGCCTCAAACATTGTAATCCATTTAAGAAAAGTTTCTGCGCTAGGTGATTCCTTAATGTCTCGTAAACCAAGTGAGCGCGGTACATTTTCCTCGCAATCGTCGCAAAATTATGCTTTGCATAAAACTTGCGAACACAAAACGCACATTGCACACCATGGCGACTAAATTTTCCACGAACTGGCGCGTCTATCAACACAACCCGCGCCTCTGTAAGCCCGCAAATTTTTGTAATATAAACAGAACAATCCGCGAACACAGTTCAATATTTTGAGATTTAAGTATCGACGATGTGCAGTGGAGCTGATAGCATTGTCCGGCGAAATGAATAGGATTTTTTTTGGCCATCTATAATAACATTGGTAATGAATGTTTTTACTTTCCTGGCAGAGGGAATGTTTTGTAAACACACTTCTGTGTGTCTATGTGTGTGTCTATTCCTCTATGATAGCCCCTCAAACTGTTCATCTGATTGAGCTGAAATTTGGCATGCAGGCATCATTTGACCATGGCAAGAGTTGAAAAGATTGTGGTTGAAATCGGTCTACTACGATGCGCTAGTCATTTTTTATTTTTTATTTTATTTGTTGGTTGGGCTTTTCTAAGGTCTTTATGAGCCTTGTAACACTGCGCCCATTGTTGATCTATTGTGTTCGCCACCTACTATAGTTCCGCACTAAGCCTCTTGTTATTTAACCCTTCACATCGCGAACATCGCGAAGTTAAAATTCTGGCCGTCCCGTTTGTTTTGTCAGTTTGGCGCTTGAAATTGGCGAGAGTCGATGGCTTTGAGGAAAACGATCATAAGTTATAAACCACTACACGGATCATAAAAAGAATAACTGTAAAATGACCGCATTGAAATTTGAAATATAAAACATTATAACTTTATCTCGTAAAACAATTAAGATAATAATGAATAAATATTACAAAATTGGCGAACTGAAAAAACTCGCCTATAAAATCATTTCGATTTTTTTGTCACAAAATACGTAAAATATGCAAAAATTGTAAATACAGTTATGTTCTTTATTAAATGCTTTACCAAAACCATATTTTTTTTGACTTATTTGCATACAAAAATATTTATTTATTCAGCCAAGAAAAATTTTATGTATTCTCGTAAAAAAAAAAATTTTTAATTTTTAATTTGTGACTACTTATGGTATTTTTTTATATGAAATTCTTTCAAAATAACTTTATTACTACATCAAACTTCTTAGAAATCACACCAGAACTTTGAGCTTTGTCTGATATTACAGAAAAATCTAAAGTTTTGAGAGTTTGCGTCCAAAACTTAATAATAAACTTTGAATGCTCATAATATAAAATTTGTTAGATTTTTTCAATTATATTGTCTCATTATATACTTATTATATGTCTAATAACTAATTACTATACTCCAAAGAGTCACATTTCATCGAAAAACTATGGAAAATCGCACTTAATTCTCTCATAGTAATTATCAAAACAAGTTTCTTTGCGCGAGTCATATTAGAAAACAACATATAATGTTCAAAATACGCCTAATTATGTGATAACTTAGGATGTAAATGAAGCAATACCTATTTTGTTAGTAAATTAAAGCGACATTACGTCATATTTCGCGATATATCGGGATATTTCACACACATTACATAATAAAAACGGCCATTTTTTCGCGAGGGGTGTGTTGTCGCCGAAGTCTTTTGTTTAAAAATTCGTGAAAAACAGCAAATGGACTATCTCAAAAGACTAATCCTCATTCAGAAACTACTTAAAATGCAAATTACTCACTGTTCTCCAGTAAATGGCACTCAAACACTGCACACACACCATTTTTATCGTCTATGCTCACTTTTTAAATCGTCCTTCGATATTGGCAGACGGAAATCTTGAATTAAAGATATTTTGGCCATATCGTAGCGCCCTCAGAAAGTATATAGTACGGCGTATCGAATTGTAAATTGCATTTTTCGCAGCGGCGAGCGTTTGGTCCCGTAAGGAACATTACGGAGTGTTAGGCGGCCGACATTTGGTCCCCCAGGGGATGTTACGGAGGTAATGACAAAGATTGGAGGTAATGACCACCCAGGCGGGTGTACCTTTTACGCATCAGCGGGCGAAACTCGCACATGAGGTGCAGGGGAGTTTCCTCGGCCCCTTGGCAGAACCTGCACATTTTTGTGTCTCGGAGCTTGAGGTTGTACATGTGTTTGTTAAGGCCACAATGCCCCGTGAGCGCCCTCACCAGTATGCGAAGATTGTTCTTATTTAGCGATAAGGCCTCACGGGCAGTCTTACGCTCGTAAGCCTTAATTAGCGCTTTGGAATGATTCAATCCTGGCGTGTTGTTCCAGTGGTTGACGCATTGTTCTAAACGTATTTTTTTGAGCATTAGGTTTGCAAGGCTTTTTGGTACGCCACAGCAAGGATCAGGGCCGTATACCGTTCCCTTTACTCCCATCTTAGCAAGTTCATCGGCTTTTTCATTTCGCACGCTAGTCATACGTCAATCTCGAAATATTGGACTTACAGACTTGAAATTCGGTACACAGATGCCTTGTAGGACCAAAATCACATTGTGAAATTTTGGACGGAAAATCTCATATAAAAGCAACGCAAATAATATTTAAAATCCGCCATATTTAAAAAAATACTACATCATTTTTGGAAAAATACCATTTTAATACCATAGAAAATACTATAAATATAATACGAAATGGCGCACGGGGCGGTCGGGTTGGCGTGGCAGGGGAGAGGGGGTTGATGGGGGCTTGTTTACTTGCCGGGAAAGTCTTTGGGTGATGCAACCAATTTTTTCTATTGTTTCAGTTGGAGTACAAAAGTTAAAGAGCTGAGCCGCCAAGAAGATGAATTTAATATTCATCTGCAGAAAATACAAGATAAATCTGTGAATTTAAGGAAGACGACTTTCACCACTATGGTAGACAACTGGACCGATCTTTTGAACGACTCTACAGAAGGTTAAATGTATAACTAGAACGAAGAATTAGAAAGTTCGCGGCCAACCAAGAAAGGATATACTTTTAATTTAGCAAATATTTTTATTTTTCAACATATTTCATCTTTGACACATTTTTTTCACCTTGATTCCAACATACTAATGAGGTCCTCAAAATAGGTGTCAATAAAGAATAATACCGAATAAAGAGTATTTATTTTCATTAAAACCTTTACAATTGTGTAGGAATGACCAAGCATAGTACTCGTAAATTAACCGATCGGCAGCCAGCCTTGTAAAAAACTGCGATAAATACTATCAACATCGTTTTTTCATGAATTCCCTCTTGTTACCTAATAATTTATCTTATTAGTCATGGATATTATATATATATATATATATATATATATATATATATATATATATATATATATATATATATATATATATATATATATATATATATATATATATATATATATATATATATATATATATATATATATATATATATATATATATATATATACATATATATATATATATATATATATATATATATTGTGACACGATTGCTGTTTTCCCCGATAAATTCGCATTGCACTTTAAGTAAACAACAATACAAGCACGCATAAGATGCATGCAGCGCCATCTTGATGCAATTCACAAGCTTTGCAAGCTAGGACTGTCAGATACGACATACGAC